>CP137678.1:30933818-31496535 GCA_037976565.1 Mesocentrotus franciscanus | reverse complement strand
CTCTTGATATCGTTCTCATTAAGTCCTTTCACTTCCTTCTTATCATTTCCTGATAACTATTTTCAAGGGTTGAAAATCAAGAGCATTCCAAATATCAAATACATCATATTCTAATGGCAGTTTTCTACTGAAAATTTATATCATTGGCTCTGCAAAGTTGAAGCAAAATCTCGATCCTCAATTTGGTTAAATGTGTTTTCACTCAGCAATATGCAAGTAATGTCTTTTGAGACCAAGCCCTCAAAAACAAGCATGATAAGTGGGGTCGTTCTGTGAATCTGGGGGGCGTTTCATGAAACAATTAGTCGGTGGTTTTCACCGACTAATATCATTTTCACTGACAATTTTATTGTCACCGACTATTTTCCAGGCCTCTGATTGGTCAAATTTAGTCGGCGCCGACAGTTGTCGGTGGACAAATGTTGATGAAATGCCCCCCTGATATATCGAATGTTTACAGGTCTCCATCTAAAGCAGCAATTAATGGCAGAAGGAAAGAGAATGGTGAAAAAAAGTGATGTAATTCTGATCAACAGTTTTTTTTTATCAATGATGTAATCACGTTTTAAACAATTTTATATAAGCCTATTTGTGAGTTGATTGTTTTATTAAAGGGAAATCCAGCCTTGATAATAAACTACTCTAGAAGAAAGCAAAAGTCATCAGAGAAGTAGACTGGTGAAAGTTTGAATGAAATCGAACAAAAAATGAGAAAATTATGAATTTTTAACAGTTGTAATCAAAACAGGTATAAGCTCTTCAAATGGGCTGAATCGATAATGTCTCTGTGATGTAGTGGCGGACAACTTTCCCATTTGTTCCAACACGCAGAATGACTAAAATGTCAATTTTTCAAAAATGTGTGACTCGGGATGGTCTATTCTCTTTAGAGGACCTATAATGATATGCTATCCATATGACCATAATATGTTTTTGGTAGTGCCTCAAGGGAGAAGGCACGTAGGGGAAAAAAGTAATTAATGATATTTTTGTACACGACGAACGGGAGAGTTATCCTTGACTACGTCACAATCCACTGACCAAACTGCCAATATGAGATTCGCAGAGACATAGTGATCTCAAATTTCAAACATTCATAACTTTCTTATTATTGGTCCGATTTACTTCAAACTTTCGCCATTCTGTTTATCTTGTTTTTCTGCTTTCATACAAATGAAGTTATTACCAACCTTCCTTCGATCTTTTTGACAAACAACAGGTTTTCCCCACAATACGCTGCCATCGAGTACCGTAGCTGACGTCATTGAAGTGTCGATCAATCAAGATGCCTCTGTGGATCTTGTGCGTACTTCAGCCACGCCTAAAGAGGAAAGACACACAATGAACACCACCACGCCCCTTCCTAATCCCTCCACATCAGACCACGGTGACGATGACGATGCTACATCAGTCGCAGGTCTTCTTGATGGGGACGTCAACGATCACGCCCCTACAAACGATGTGAACGGTGCCGACGACGTTGGAAGAGCTGTTGCGGATCTTTCTCAAGATGATACACACAACAACGACAATGGCTCTAGTGCTCAGAATGGTAAGCATATGTTACATGTATGTGCCTAATCTTAACCCTATAGTACGTTATTGATTCTAAATAATTAATAGGTAGGCCTACAGACATTCACACAAATATCACTTTCTAGATAAATGATATTAAGTTGAAACTTAACTCTCAACGAGACACTATATTTCGATCATTGCCACGTCCCCTCTCTCGTTTCCATGTTGCACATAAGGTTTGAATATTTTTCTTTGCCACTTTACATGAACCGATTGTATCATTCTTAATATGTATATATAGTATTATATCTTCTCATAACTTCACTGATCAATCTTTATTGATAATTATTTATTGATCCATAAATTTTTGAGAAGATAATTATAAACTTATCTAGCAAAAATAAATCATTATTTCAAATCGTTTCATAAAAAGTGGTAAGAACAAAATATTCCAACTTTACGGCCAACATTACTGCGTACGTCTACTTTTCCTCATCTCTATCATTCTCTCTCTCTCTCTCTCTCTCTTACTATCAGTCTCTCTCTTTCTCCCTCTGTCTCTCTCTCTCTGTATCTTTCTGTTCCCCCTACCCCCCCCCTCCCTCCCCTCCCTCACTCTCTCTCTCTCTCTCTCTCTCACACACACGCACATACACGCCCACACATGCAAACCCACATACACATACGCACACACTTACAATTCTCTCATTCCTTTTCAAATCATCAACTTGTAATTCCTTCATTTTCTACCATGTTCCTACTCCTAGGCTTTCCGTGGTGGTCACTTATGCTCATTCTCCTGGCTACGGTTGTCATCATCGTCGCCATCGCCCTCCCGTTCGTTCTCTATAACCGCCGCCTCAACAAACGACAAGCCGTCATCAAGAACAGTAAACGAGCATCGGAACTCATCGTCGATTCATGGGTGGCGGCATCGCAATCTTCCATCCCTCCCGTGTCATCATCGACATCGTCCGACAGCGGTCACGGGGACGATGTTGAAACAACTGGCAAACAGGGCGATACGGCACCGCAGTCGGATTTGGGAACGTTCACTATGGAAGATGGAAACAGCCGTGAAAATATACTCGGGGCAGAGGGAGGATGCTGAAATGTACATGTAATTTGACAGAAAATTTGATCTCAACTAAAGCATTGTCGTAATTTCACAAACCACTTTAAAACGTTCCAGGAAGCAGGCTTATACAATGGTTGATATACTATCAAGTAGAAGATAATGACTTGACGACTATGTGGGCTAACTTCCCTTAAATGGAATTCTGGTATCTATTGTAGAAAGTTTCGGTAGATCCTACATCCTGGCTGTTCCATAGGAAATTGAGTACACACGGGCTATATAATGATCGTGATGAAAGTATACAATGACTCGCTACATGTAACATTCCCTATGTATAAAATGATTATTCTCCACTTTATTATTGAATGACTATAGGGCTGGTAATATACTCCTTATACGGGCGTAAAGTATATGATTAACAATACTGTCAAACATTACAATAAATCATATAAGTCACAAAGTCATGACGATGCTTGAACAGATAATTATGTATTGATTTCGCCTATTGAATAATGTCTTCATAATATTATGTATTAACTAAATTAGTTATAAAACTAAAAGGGCTTAGTATTTCGAGGGAGAGATTATATTTTGTGTACGAATTGTATTATATAATTGACCATATAAAAGGTACTATAATGACTCATTTTGAAAGTACAGAAATTATCTGAAAGCGGTTCAAAAACCATGAGATGGTAATGGATAATTTTATTCTCATTGCTACTATTTTGATAACCGCGCAAACCTGGTAACTTTATAAGGATGTAGGCTACAGAATGTTTTACACTCTTTCCTGAGCGTAGGATGTGGGATTTCCTATGAATGTTTTTAATACAGATCAGATGTAATCAGTTATTTAATGTGTATGAATTAGTCTGTCAAACAGACACTATCTCAATGTATTCTATTCTATTTCATTATCAGTTTATTCCACGCTAAACGTCATCATGTCGAGATGTCATTACATGAGATTAATTAATCATGTTGATCAAATTTATTATTTTTAAGAATTTTAAGAGTTATTGCTACCTGAGCATATTAGACTAAAGGTTCTACAGAGTGTGATGCGTAAAGGCACTTAACATGCTCACATGATCATGATGATCATTAAAGCGTTGTGAACTGTTTATTTACTTGGTTCAGAATGTAAGTAAATATTCCTGAAATTTTAAGATTATTTTCAATAAGAATGATAAGAATTCTCATCGTCGAGTGGTATGAATGGTTAGCATATAATTTTTTTTAATGGAGAGTTATTGAAAACATATACCGCTTATGATGATAACGTCGAGCTGATAAAATGAATAGAGAATGTGAAATTCCAACCGTTCCAAACTTTCGGTTAATCCGATAATCATAGCTCAGACCGAAAACAAACAGATAACCATGCTACTAATAATTGGTAGATAATAGTTTTCAAAGGTTTTATCTTTGTTTGTCGTTTGTTGGTTGTATATCAGAAGCCTACATGTACAAATTATGGGGTTATAATGTAAACAAGTGTAATGGCAAAATGTATGTCCTATATATATTACGTGGAAGTTTAATGATTATGAGTATGTTATGAAATGTATATTGTATTCGCAAAATAATGTATTATATTATATTGTAAATGATCATGTAAATATAGTGCTGTCTTTCAGTATAGATCAAATGGAAAGTGTGAAAAATACTGTTATCAAATCACGGTTACATGTTGTGTCGGAAATTATGCATGTCAAACTCTGCAATTTAAGTAAAATTTTAAATAACGCAAGGTCGATCTAATTCTTATGTGTTCATTAGGGATTCACTATTACACAAGTTTTGCAGCCGTGATCAGGCCCCAACATTTGAATACCTTCAAATCATAATTATGTACACATCTTTTGCCGAGTCTATAATATCTGTTGATATTGAAGTTGCTCATATTGGCCTATTTTCGTGATCGTATGATAGTGAAATCTGATTTTAAAATACATATAAATATGACCATTCTCGTGAATAATATATATAATTTGCCTAAAATACCAAAAATGATCCATAAAAAGGCAATTATCTAAGTACCCCCAGATAGCCAAATACATGTGTGTTTTTTTGCAATGGATGATTGTTTGTAAACAACATTAAGAAGTGGTTGATATTTTTTATCATGACTGCAACTAGTGGAATCAGCAACTATCGTCCGTCTATTGCTTAGAATTTACCGTAATATTTGCCCCTATATTGGCATCTCAGATTTGTCATTATAAGTATATTATCGTATAACAATTGTCGTATTATACACCCTTTAATTTCAAAATTATAAAATCTGGAAAATCGTGTACGAATATATACATGTAAACAAGCATAGGCTATATCTTGCCTGATAAATCCTTGGAATCGAATTTCCTTTTTGATACTTGAATGGTGTATCGGATCGTTAAGTGATGTCCTGGTGATCCTGTACAGTTGTATTGGTCCTACTCATATTATCATGATCATGCATCGTTCTAGCTTAGGGGTAGGGTAAGGACTAAGTTGAAGGGTATGGATAGAGTTACCTTATCCCTATCCCTAACAGCGAATGATACATTGGACAAATAAGATCTTCTTTTTTATTTCTTAATGAAACTCATAATATGCAAGTCTGTGCAATTTTAAAATAAAAAGGAGCAACAAATTACTGATGAAACTTTCGTTTCAATGAAGTAATTTCAAATGAACGTAGTGTGTCAATGGTGAAGTAAAGCCTTCGATAACACGAGATGATAAACGTTGATAAATGTTTATAATCTGTAATTCTGTATTGACATGCAAACGAAACAAATTTCCAATAATTGGACAATAACATTTGAATTGAATTGAATTGAATTGAGGAGTGCCACTATAATCCTAATATTATGATATATGACATAGATATAATGAAATACATGTGCCTTACAAATGCAATCTATTTATCTTAATATTTATAGAATTCTATTTATTTGTCCTTTGCCTACCATCTTATCACTATTATTTAGGAGGAATGACGAATGCATGTTGTATGCTGTCAGGAAAAAATAATGAAGTAACATTTATGGTATTGTACATGCTTTGTAAATTTATAAAATTGAAATTAGAATCTACGGTTAGGTTTTATTGTCAGTGAAAGAAATAAAATGTTACCTTTAACTAAAACGTGGTGAATATTGTCAGTAATATTGTAGCTTTACACGATTATAATTGCCGTTGTCGAAAACTGATAGAATTCCTCTATACATGTGTAGTCTTCTTCTTCTCATACTTTCTTTTCTTTCGAATAAGGCAAAATTGTGGTTAAATGGTGCACTCTCTCCCCTCCCTCCCTCCTTCTCTCATCTCTCTTTCTTTTCTATGTTGTCTTTATCTCTTTTCTTCTATTTTTCTCTTTAAAATACTTCTCTCTCTCTCTCTCTCTCTCTATATATATATATATATAGAGAGAGAGAGAGATAGAGAGAGAGATCATCTATCTATCTGCCTTTCTATCTATTTGTCTATCTATCTCCTAAGACAGCCCCCCTCCTTCCTGGCACTATATGAAGAGCTACATTCAAGCATCCAATACAATGAGGCCCTAAACATGTCTCAGAAATATGAACAATACAGACTTAATCTTCAAACAAACTTTTATTTCAAAATTCACTTTGAATTGATCATCACGCATATAATTCATTTTCAATCAACAAATCTTATGCAGTCATTTGTCAATAATCTTGATAAAATCTGAGCCAAAATAAAGAAACCCGTTCGATCTTTACAACGTTCAATAGTTATAAATATGAAAGCAACACAACAGTCAGCATATATCAATGAACTCATGAACATCATTATACTCTTCGTAGACAGGAACGGGGTTATTGATTTTGCATGAAATCCCCCACTTCATTGTCTTTGACTACCAATTATCAAAACACTAATTAGAAAGTCTTTCAAAAGAACTCAGTAGGTACATGCAGAACATTGAGGTCCACTTGGGGATAGTGTTTTTATGGTTTCATGGAATTATGGACACATTCAAAATCATTGCAAACGACGGAAGAAAAAAAAAAACCCATGTGATTACATAGCAATCCTTAATGAATTAAATTTTCTCCACAAAGTTTCAATGCATTTCCAAATCACCGTTTATATCAGTACGATCACAAAGACTTTCGAAAAATCAAAGTAAGGTAATCTCATTACTCGTGTCCCTTCCCAATTGAAATGTGCAATCATCACACTGACTTATGACGTCATCCGAACAGTATTGTATGGAATATAATATAAAAGAGTAATGAAATTGCCCTTGAGTTGATTTCTCAAAAGTCTACAATCATATTTATCCTACAACACTGCTTTTTTCTGCTTTCATTGTCGGAGTCTAAAATGACTGCATTCAGGCTGTGCAGGGAAACAAATTTGGGTGTAAAACCAAGCATAAAACATGCAGAATCATGAAATATGATCTCCCAATATCTTTTACACACAAAAGCGAGGGAATTATATACATAACCAAAAACAACTGCTCAGGAATGCATATTATTCATTTTATTTTCGTTTTTACACAACTCACTACGGATTAAAAATTACCACTCATTTTCAAATTGTTGAAAACATTTGTACAGACTGACCATCCAAATAAGACTCAAACATGTTGTTAAAAGAGAATAGAAAAAATTCCTTACTTGCTGATCAGATATCCACAACCAATCAAAAGGCTCACTTGGATCGGGTGCTGAACAGTAGGGGATGTCAGAGAAGAGGGCAAGAAGGGGCTAGGGTATGACATTTTTTTGAAGGCCTCTTAATTTTGTTTGCTTGTAAGGATATTGGAAAATCTAAGGAAATGTTTAATACACATGAAAAAAATCATCATGTTTGGTCTGGTATTCCATCTACCTCAGTCAACTATTCTAGCAATGCCCATCATTTGAAGGGCAAGTCAAACAGAAAGGCTTGTATTCCAAAGTTGAGTTCAAATAAACTCCAGTTTAGTTTAAACCGTTTAAAGCCTGTCTGCACTAGTTTGGCCAGGAGGGATTACACCTCCCAGCGTGGTCACTGACAGGTGGTTATCTCATCAATTCAACTCTCAATTAACATAAGAAAAAGAGGATCATGGGGGACCAACGGGCACCGCTTAGGCATTGTTTTCTATATAGAGGGAGCAAGTAGCTACAAGTAGTGCAGTGGGGCTTTAAAACCCATGTCATGCTAAAAGGCATCGCATCATGACAAGAATATCTACAATTATATATCTCTTGTACACTTTCGTAAGGTATACTATACATCATAAGGCAGGGATACATCTCATCTTTCAGCATGCCTTACTCTTATTCTTTAGGGTGAGGTTTCCTCAAATTATCATCAAAGTTTATTGGGTAGGATTCATCCTTTTCAACTACACATTTCAAACAAACACTTCACACACATTTGGTCAAGCATATTTTCCCTCTAAATATCTCTTTTTTGTTTACAAGTAGGTATACAGCAGTAGGTATCACATGCAGGCATGCTACAGCAGCTCATAAAACAACGAAGCCAAATTAAAGTCCAACATGAAATGCAAAAAATCTATCAGCATACAGCCATTGTAGAGTTTTGGTAGATGTAAGCCCAAAACACAATTTGTCAAAGTTCTATGAGTTCAGTTCATCACAAATCCAATCTCAAAATTTGGTTTTAATCTATTGTGGGAAATTGAGCAAATATGGGATTGAAATAATCATGTCCTTGGTCATGATTTCAAATATCCTTTTTGTTTTATTTGTGTATACACTATCATGTGCTCAAACAGTCTTTATGAAGCATACTTGAAGGAATGTTTGTGTCCCATCTTTATTCTATTGTGGAGTAATGAGCAAATGTAACATTAAAATAATCAGATTTCTGATCATGATCTCAATTCTCCCCCCCCCCTTATTTGTGTATATACTATCATATGTTTATTAAACAGTCTGTATGAAGCTCAGCTTCGGGAATTTTTTGTCTATCGTCCTTTATCCCAAGAAACATATGACTGCATTTCCATATCAATCATTATCACTTTGTATTGTCTTCTGCATTTCACTAATTGCTTGGGCAGGAATACAAAAGTATTTAAAAAAACTGAAGTTAAAGCAAAATAACAATTGAGGATGTATTAAGAAGCACTTAATTTATAAATAAAAGGAAATAGTACAACAATAACAAAAGTACATGTACTGTATCACTAGTCCATTAGTACATGAATATAAAGTTCACATTGCAGTAATTTCAGCAAACCGAACAATGTACAAGATGGCACTTAAAGCATGGTAGAGTGGGCAGCATGAGAATCATTAAACACATTTTTTAATCAAATACAGTAAAACCTGTCTATAAAGATCACCCAAGGGAGACAAGAAAAGTGGTCTTTGTAGACAGGTGGTCTTTATGTACAGGTTCCTTTAGTACATGTTTCAATGAGAAACCATTTTCAAGGGAAACAAATAAATTGATCTTTGTAGACAGCTGGTCACTAAAGCAGGTTTGACTGTACATGTATCAGCATTAAATCTAGGGACTACTAGTTTTGTTGGAATATATACACTGAGAAACATCAAACCATCGCATTGCTGGTGGTGTGGTTTGGTTTCATTGCTTATTCCTACAACCAACTGTATAATAAGATACCAATTCAAACTTGGAAAAATCACCCTCAAACAAGTGAAAAATACTCAACAACAGAGCTACCTATTAATCTAAATCCACAACCTTAGAAAGAAAAAAGAAGAAAAAAAAAAATCATATTTGGCACAAATGAACAAAAACAAAGCCATGCACTTTGAGCTTAGCTGATGAAAAACACACACAATTGCATAACAAATACATTAATGTGCCATACACACAGAAAAAAATACAAAAATTGCACCATCCTAACCTCCCAAATGATTATGATCCCCCAAAAGAAATAAATTAAACAAAGAAATGGACGGTTTATGCAAAATTTAAATAAGAAGCTTTAGAAAATGATGATACTGCTCAACATAGTAACATAATACTGTAAGCGATGATACGAAAATCAAGATGAGCTAACTAATTTGAATGATTTAGACATTTCACCATCAGGGAACTATCAAACTACAGCTAGATACAAAAGTAAAAACAGACTAACGCTAGTTGACGAGGAAAGATTCAGCAGCATGTCGTTTATTCAAATAGTTGGGGGGGGGCAATAAAAACAATGATATACATAATGCACATCTGAATTATCTTCTGTGTTTGATGCAATGAAAATTTAGTTGGGACTTCTTGTTCTTCCTATGCTCAATGAGTAACTAAGTGGGAGGAAAGAACCTTTGCTCATGCAGGGCCTTCGCTTTGGAATGCTCTCCCTCGAGAGATTCGTAATAGCAGATCAGTTGGAGCATTTAAACATAATCTTATAAAATATATGTTTAATTGAGCATATATGATTAATTTAATTGTCCCTTCATTGTGTGTGTTCTTTCTTACTCCTGTTCCT
Source organism: Mesocentrotus franciscanus (assembly GCA_037976565.1). Lineage (NCBI taxonomy): Eukaryota > Metazoa > Echinodermata > Echinoidea > Camarodonta > Strongylocentrotidae > Mesocentrotus > Mesocentrotus franciscanus. Next base: position 31,486,492 of record CP137678.1, on the reverse strand, counting down.
TTGTTTTAATGTGATCTCTTTTTTTTCTTCACAAGTGCGCCTTGAGCATTTGCTTCCAAGTGGATTTGGTGCCTTACATATCTCATATATTTTTTTGTTTAAACCACAACAAAAACAAAAACAAAACAAGAAGGATTAAGTGGTACATACACACGTACACCTATGTGCAATTACATTAAAAGAAACAGATGTACATTGTAAGGTCGCTAGCAGCTATCCTGAAAGATACCTTAATTCACATGCAACAATGGAGAAAAAAAAATAAAACCCCTAATTTGAATTTTGAAAGTCGTTTTTACTAAAAACATTCTTTAAATTAAAATTTGTTGTGAAATATATACTGGTAATGTCTTTATATTCATTTATATTGATATCAAGTGTTATTCATTTATATTGATATCAATCGTTATTCATTTAATATAAATGACTGTGACCATAAAAACATTACAGTATATATTTCCAATCAAATTTTACCTTAACAAAGTAATTAATTGCAAATTCTGTTCCTCAAAAAGTGAATGTAACCCCTTTAATCATGTACAGAAGAAACCCTGATCCTCATTGGTCAATTATCAGAAGAAAGCTCAATCCTGAATGGCTCTCTTCTTTTAGTTTGTTAATGAATTGCACAAACATTGTTATTGTCAAATAGCAACCTTTTATCAAGTACATGTAAATGCAGAAATCTCAATAGCGATTGGCTCGTAAGAACAACAAAAACAAGAATAATTATGATAAGCCTTCAATAAACCTCTTGAAGAGAGTAATTGAAGAGACACTGTTCCTGGTTTGCTATTAGCGTCCCTTTGATCAAGTTTGATCAACCTTCAGAGTGGCTGGCTATTCAACTCTCTCACTACGAATTACAGCAGAATACATGTTGACTAGCTGTTAAACTACCTCTTACCAAGTACAGTCCCTTCTTAAAAAGTAAATGCAGCAACCTTGATCATGAACACATGTTAACAAGTGACTGCAGAAAGTTTGTTTCTGATTGGCTAAGGGTCTGCAGTTGATTGTCACATAGCAATTGGCACCTTGAGTATTGACCAATCACAGACTTTGTCTCAGTTCATTTCACATGGTTTTTCTGTCTAGGACGCGAGGTGATAGAGAAGGCATAGATGTTGAAGTGATCACTTAGCTGATTAACCTAGAAATAAAGATAAGGGGAAAAATAATAAACAATATACCATTACAATTAAGTCTCTATCCTACTCATATGCCCTTCTGACATGATGGAAAGTGTCACACTAAGAAACAGTGTCTGTATCTGTATGGTTTGGTCAGCAAAATGTCCTCTTCAGACACATCCACGCTAACTTTGTGATGACAGAAGCGCATTGCGTGTGGAAAGACTGATCAGATTTGTTTGTCATTGTGTGTATCTTTGCAAAATCAGAAATATTAACTCTTATAGGATTGTTCAGATATGGGCCCGTTGCATAAAACTTACCATTGATGGTAACTTTGCCATCAATGGCAACTACCATTGTAACAGGGCTCAACAGCCAATCAAAATCAAGGTTTCCATGGTAGTTACCATTGATGGCAAAGTTTTGTGCAAGGGAGCCCAGATGCGGCAAAACCTCAGTGTTTTTTTTATGATGACGTATGTAAAATCTATTAAGGTGCATGTATACTTTCATTTTATTGTGAGAAAATAAAATAGCTAAATTTATAAGTAACAGAGTAAATGGGAGAAGACCTTCAAAGATACATCATATACTTGCCAATTTGTGCTAGATCAAGTGCAAATTCGAAAATACATAACTTTCTTCTTTTAATAGATTTTGCTCAAACTTTCACTTATCCGTTTCTCTAGGTTTTCTACATCTATTAAAACCAACTTGATATCAGTGTGGACTTCCCCTGACAGGATCGGGGGTGTTTCACAAAGATCCTAAGTCGAAACTTAACTCTAAGTTGGACTTAAAAATTATGGAGAGCCTGTTGTAGCCTTTAAAAGAAATATATTCAAAAGCGAAAATTCAGGTATTTTAGACTTTTTATTAATTCCACATCAAGAACATGAAATCTCCTTGATAAATAGAAAATATAAATGATTTGAATCAACATTTTTATGCCTTTTAAAATAACTTGTACAAAATATTTTGATAGATGCTAATGGCTTTCCATAATTGTTAAGTCCAACTTAGAGATAAGTTCAACTTAGGATCTTTGTGAAACACCCCCCTGGACTATATACTCACCACTGTGACTAAGTAATGGAAATGCAGGAGGAGTATGATAACAAACACACCATGAAGAATGAGTACCTCGTGCTCTGCTAGACCTAAGACACACACTGCTAACGCTGCTCCTCCAAACAGCATCAATATAAAGTTGTTTGCACACGCTAACGTATCAGACATCTGACTTATAATCAATCGCACCTAGAAAAGAAGATAAACAGAAGATTACATGTACATGATGTGATACTTGTTTGCTAGCGCAATAAAAAGACCAGTGAAGTCTAAAGTTAGGTAGGTTAGCTGAGTGTAAGGGCACAAAGCTTTTACCAATAGGAATGTATTTGGCCAATCAACATTCATCTTTCCAGGGCCCTGTTCATCATGACTGTGCCATGGACCAGTGATGGCCTGGTGGTCGAGTCGCTGCCCGGCAAGCAGTAGACGGCAGGTTCGAATCCCCCTGGTTCCAAGATTTTTTTTCTGACTTGTTTTCAATTACAAGATCGGGCACGTGATCTTTATTTACTGGGTGCAAGCCAAAAATGTATTTACAACAATTTAAACTTCTCCCAGAAATCCTAACTTTCATCAATGAAAACTGTCACATTTATGACAAATGTGCCAACAACCAATCAAATACAGGTACCATGATTTGGCACTCCACCCAGGTGAAGCAAATGGGGACCTGGTAGGAATTTATTCCTTGAAATGCAGAGTGTGTGACAGCTGCTCTGCTAAAGCCAGGGTAATTATGCCGCATTATTGTAGAGCCCTTGTTATACAAGCAATATACAAGCACATATAATTATTATTATTTCAGTAGCTTGTAACACTGGTTTTACTAACTCGTTACTGATCATAACAAGTTTTACGAAACGGGGCCCGGGATAATTTTAACTGGAGCTTCCGGCCAAAATCTTATCAATTCATCCTTGCATGATCAAACATACTCCTTCCAAGTTTCGTTAAAATCTGTTCAATGGTTCTCAAATTATTGCAGTAATGACAAGCGAGACAACAATATCCTCAGTATGCTATACATGTACTCTTGATATGAAATAAATGTTTTGTTCCAATACACATATCACAGAATGTCTACTCTATCATTGCTCTAAGTTTTATGCAGGGATGCCAACCTTTCAGAGCACAAATCAGTAATCATAAGGCTAAAAATCAGTAATTTGGAGACAAAATCAGTAATTTTCTGCGCGACGCAAATTTTTCTGCACGCTGGCAAGCGCAGCTCCCGCAGGCAAGCGATAGCACAACAAAGTAACATACCTGTTCATTAGTTGGTGTTACATGTGCATGTAACTCCATATTGAAAGTATTCTACTGAAAGACTGGATGAACTCATGACAAAATGTCTTGATATGTTACTATAGTCTTTTGCAGTGTCCTTGCACATGTAAGTTCATAAGTTGGTGTCAACTCCACATTGAAAGTGTTCTGTTGAAAGCAAGCCTTAGATTAAGCAGCCAGGAGCAAGGGGCAATTTATTTTTAAAAGTTGCCCCTTGCTCACGGGATTTACCAGAGCAAGGGGCAATTTCTTAAGAACAAGGGGCAATTTTCCAAAAACAGATAATCATAATGACAACCAATTAAATAAGTTAAATAAGTTCAAAGATACAATGTTAATTTCATAATGGCTTTAATGCGAATAGATCTACGATCAATTTAATAACTTTTAAATCTAGACTAAGTTAATGTGATCAACAGGAAAGATTGATTAAGAACATCAACTTGCACATTAAACAGTATTTTAAAGTAACTAAAATTAATGATGAGCAAATGAATAAATAAATCGTCAATTTCACGAACATCGAAAGTCAAAAGGACTTGGCAACTCTACTCCCAAATCGAAATCGCACCTCACACACAAACCTTCCGCCACACTCTCGGCAGAACATGAACGGTCTGTTAGTGTTACGGGACTCGAATGCTTCGCGGTGGGAAGCTGGCCGGCTAGCTTTTGCCAAAACAACGCTAGGTCGGCTGCTGGCAAAAAAGTAACTACGATCGAGAACATCGTAGGTGTTCTTAACTTGTCAATAAGAGAATTCTAAATTCTATTTGAGATGAAATAATAAACTAGACCTACAAACAAACCTTGACAGATCTCTAAAGACTATTTGAATGCTTGTTTATTTCTCCATTTGACGATTTGTTTTCTTGATCCTTGAAACATTTGTGCGTGCGTGCGTGCGTGCGCCACAGCACCATCTAGCTATTATATATCTAGCGATCGCGCATGAGCGTGCGTACGTGCGCTAGCCTATAGTAACAACAGGCGCATTTTCACTTCAAGTGCTAATTTTGAAAATCGGCAAAATCGGCAAAATCCGGGATTTATGGTATGAAAATCGTACCGCCCGTAATCGGCCGATTTCCGGTAGAAATTACGGGAAATCCGTACTAGTTGGCATCTCTGTTTATGCTTTAAGTACACTTTTGTAAGAAGTTACTTAAAATTTTTTAATTTTTTGTAAGGGGTGTACTCAATTTTGTTGGATAGTGTAGTCCATATGAGAATAGCTATCCAAGCTACAATGAGCTGCTTGCAAACAATATATGCTTCAACTATCGGACCTGAATCCTTGATTCAATATTTGTTCATAAATGACCCTGCATATCTCCTCAAGTGGGTGTAATCTTACAGTAAGACCTACTTACAGGGAATACTATGATCCTCTTCATACTTTGATTGATGTGGCCTATTTTCAATACATGTGGTATATCTCGCAGACTCAGAGTCTACTTCTTCTTTATTTGTGCATAAACAGACATTTTCCCTTAGTCATTCACATTTTCCTAAATGCAACAGACTGGTTTACTAACATATTCAAATTTATGAATGTTTCTTTCCTGGGGACCTAGTGATGAGCTAGTCCATTAACCTGTTATTAATGAATGAACTACAATACTTGGAATCCAGTCTGCATACATGTACGTTACTTGTTGCTATGTCAGGCAAGCCTCGGACAAGCTTTCAGGTTGTCAAGATCAACCTTTGTCTAAAAAGTATGCATACAATTTGAATATGTTAGTAAAGCCATCTATTGACACTGTGAACATGACGGACAAAGAAAGAGGACAAAATAGACGGTTCCTCATTCTACCCTCAACAATTGCTGTGGTAGACAAAGGAACATCCCTTCACTGCTATTATGTAAAAATGTGTAGAACAGGTGTCACGTGCATATTCACCTGTTATTTTACATAATAGCAGTGAAGGGATGTTCCTTTGTCTACCACAGCAATTGTTGAGAGTAGAATGAGGAACCGTATATTTTGTCCTCTTTCTTTGTCCGCCATGTTCACAGTGTGAGTAAGATTGTGGTGACCACTGACCAGTGTCATACACCTAAAACAGTTGTTTCAAAGGGCTGACATCACCATCACAAAGCATACAAAATGTAAGATATCATTTATTAGGAGACAAATTCACTCATCCTGAAATGCAAGACTTTTACAGGTAAATGTTGATGTTTTCTTATTGCAAATGTTGATGTTTTCTTATTGCAAATATTGACAGCAATGGTATTCTGACTTTTGTCATTAATTGTATTGTCAATAAAACTGAAACTGAATTGAATTGAATAGAAGTGAATCAACATTGTTTTGTAAATCTTCAATGTACTCATGACAGCACTAGCATATTACAAGGAAACAATTCTGGTAATTTACCTGACTTTGGTTTATCAATGAACAAACCAGAAACTTTCACAAATTTTAAGAAAGGTTACGTGATCAGAACCTCATTATAATTACATCCCCCCATAAAGTTGCTCAACTCTAAAAGAGACATAATCACAATTCAAGCATCAAGTATGATGTTGTGAATGTTTCTGATACACATAGGCTCATGTCAGTGAAAACTCTTGACTTACTGTTATATTTGAGAAGACAGTGGAGACAGCGAGTAGGAATATCCTGGTATGGTACTCTAAGACATCTGCTGGTGAGAACACACCCCAGAAGACAGAGATACCAAAGAGAGCTAACATAGGGATGATAGGCGTTACCGCTTCACTGAATGTACGCCTCTTCCCTGATCCAGTTTGGAATGACCTACATTTAGGAAAAAAAAAGTGTGGAAATAGAATTAGTACATGTAGATTGTAATACTACTGGCTTCTTGTAAAGTACTCCTTATACACCATTCAAGATACTTCTTATTAAGAAACTCCATTATGAGTGTTGGTAATAATAATAATAATAGTTTCTAAGCGCTTTACAGATATGTTATTACCCCGGTCATCGGATTCTGGCTTGCCCGCACACAGTGTATGCACTTTCTCCACTCCCTGGGGAGCATTCCAGCGAGAGCTACAAGGCTCAAATTGCTAAGCATACTACATTGGCTTTCACATCCTACCGGGTATCCATTTGACACCTGGGTGGAGAGTGGCAAATGTAGATCAATGTCTTGCCAAAGGACATTAGTGTTGGTAGCTACTGGTGCTCAAATAATTCAAGGAATTCCTTCCTAATAGCAAAGGGGTAGGTGGCACATTTTGCCATTATCTTTGACCATTAAAAAAAGGCACACAAATATTTTCAATTTTGTAAAATAAAGAAGGGGAAACAGAAGGGGGAACGGGGAAGGGGAAGGGACAGGGTATGAATTTTGAACAAAATTCTCTAAATGGCTCAGCTGGGGGCCCCAAACTCTGCCGATGACTGGGCTCTGTTGCAAAAGACTTACCATTGATGGTAACTTTACCTTCAATGGTAACTTCCATGGAAACCTTGATTTGATTGGCTGTTGAGTGATGTTGCCATGGCAGTTAACATTGATGGCAAAGTTACCATCAGTGGTAAGATTAATGCAATGGGGCCCAGGTATTGATTTACTACACCTGGGTGAAGGGTAGGAGATGTCCATCTTGCACATATTTATTTCAATATTGATTTTCATTTCATATAAATATGCAAATACATGTATACATGTATGCATGAATATAATATTTTTCTTTCACATTCATGCACAATGCAAAATGCGAATAACAGGTGTCTGCATGAATACATCATTGATTCCAATGTTTTGGATTCTACTGGTTTTTTTAATTGCCTTCAAACTACATTTTCCTAGCAGAAACAATGATAATATTATGTTTGGTACTGTGTACCTGTGCACAAAATCTGTGAAACATGTGAATTTGTCATAAACTTACAAGGAGTAGGAATTGAACTGCGTAAAAACAGAAGTTTGTTAACATTAAGCATTACAAGTTCTATAAATACAATTGAAACAATCATTTTTTTAAATTGATTTTCAAATTACCTGACTATATTGTAGATGCTTTGTGGTAATGAAAATACTATTGCACCAGCTGAGGAAGAAGGAAAAAACAAACAATTATCAAAAAACTGTAAAAACAATGATAGTTATATAGTTTTGGGTTCAACAATAACCATGGTCTGGTACACATGGACACCTAGACTACACTTGGGATACCAATAATATAAAAATGTTAACATGGACCCAATGTACTTTAATTCCCAATACTTTTAGCAAGACCTCCAGGGAAACGCGTTAAGTGAAGATTTATATAACACTTGACAATAGTGCTTACATACTGGATTATTCTTGCAGAATCATACCTCATGAATATTCCAGAAAATCATTATTACCTTTTTGTTACTGCATTGTCAGCCATCACACAATCACCAGTTTATTTTGAAATTTACGAGTAAGATTTATTCAAGAGGGAGAAAACTCATCACAGGGCATATAATCTTCCATTTTGTGGCCCATACTAAAATGATCAATGTTTGAAAATAAATCATTTATAACAGAGCAGACAGGGTATGGCAAGCAATCAGAGCCAGATCGTTCTCCATACAATGTGTTCTACTTACACTGTACATGCATGTGGTAAAAAATCTAAAAAATCTGAATTACACTTCTTATTAATATTAAGCCCACATTATAACCAAATCATAGACATTTTTTTTGTATCCAACTCAAAAGAAGCACTGATCAAATACCACCAATAATAATGCAAAAAGGACAAATTAAATATTGCTAAGCAAAGATTAACCAAGCACCATCATTTGAAGCAGTCATTTAAGTTTTTGTAAAATCAGAAGCTTTCGTATGTATATGAAGTTTTGCAGAGCACTTTCATATACAGTCAAACCTGTCTATAGCGACCACCCAAGGGAAACACAAAAAGTGGTCTTTGTAGACAGGTGGTCTTTGTAGGCAGGTTCCTTTAGTACATGTTTCAATGAGAAACCATTATCAAGGGAAACAAAAAATGTGGTCTTTGTAGACAGGTGGTCATTAAAGCAGGTCTGACTGTATATCCCTATCACCACCAATGCTTCCTTTCTTAGTAATCAGCAATCTTTTATGAAATACTAAGCCACAAATATCTAGAATTAAGAAACTTATAAAATGTAATAAATTCTAGGCACTTCAGCATTACCAGTTTGACTAGAAATTCTGAAAGTGATCACAACAAAAATTCAAACATTTGCCATTTGCATGTTAGTGAATGTACAACTCTGCAATATGGAAGATTAGTAAAAGCATTATAAACCACCGACATATCCTATTGCTAAAAGAGCTCAAAGCTTTTTAATTAATTAGTTGTTCTTTTATTGAGCAGAAGTTGTCATAAACATATAGTTATAGCTACTTTTCCCCTCTTTTTTTCATAACAATTTGCAAGTAAAAAATCTGACACAGTATAGACCTCAAAATTTGAATTTCAGTTGTGAATTCATTCATGTAACATTTTCCCTAAGAATGATATAACCTTGTACATTCCTTCTATTTTTTCTACCCACATGCAAAAAATATTATACAGATATTGACTAGCAGGGGGTATATAATATAACATTCTTCGGACCGCTAAAGGGAGTTATATTTTCCCAAGTGGTTATATTTTCCAGAAGCGCGCAGCGCTGAGGGAAAATATGGTCACGAGGAAAATATAACTCCCTTCAGGTCCGAAGAATATTATATACCCTGCTAGTCAATATCTGTTATATTAGATAGCCTTGGTTTGAAAATTTAGGGGGTGGTCCATTTTTTTCGAGGACAAACAAAATTTTAGAAAAAAAAGTGAGAAAAAAAATTGAAAAAAAAAAATTTCGAGATAATTCGAGAAAAAAATTAAGCATTTTTTGGGAAAAAAAATTTTTTGAAAAAATAATTTAAATGGAAAAAAAATTCGAAAAAAACAAAAATTATAATTTTTTAAAGCATTTTTGGGAAAGAAAAAAAATGTGGAAAAAATCATTTCAATGGACAAAAAAAAATCGAGAAAAAAAAATAATGATAAAAAAAAAATTGACCTCAAATATTGGTATAATGCGTGTAATTGGTGACATACAGTCCTCAAGAGGGCGACATGCATTGATTAAATATATATTCATTTCACCAGCTGGTTAATATAACACCGAAAATTTACCGGCCAGGAAAATATAACAATTAGGTTCTCGCAATTAATATCACGTGATGAGCTCTGGACCAATCACATCTCGGTATCTGTCTAAGCTATCTAATATAAATGAATATGGTCTGCATCACTCCCTGAGAAAAAAAAAACTTATCAGAAACGCTTTTCGAATTTGTTTATTCAGTTCACCTACCAGTACCTGTAGTTGCTCCTATTTATCATGTTTCACATTATATACTCTTATCCGGGTTATTATCCTACTTCATGTGCATAGAATCCATTAGCCATTGTACAAAAAAAAACACTTTGGTATCCCAAGAATTTGTCTACATTGTACATGCCTGCTTGCAACCAATATTAAGAAGTTAACCCATTACCGATGGGGATCGGGTGGTTCATGTACTAAGCCTATGGGGTGGATGAATTTGGTACCGGTAATCAAAAGGTTAAGACTACGATTGGTCAGTAGGATATTCCTTCAAAGCATGTGATCTTTACAGAGATGAACACAGCATGTACAGTACACTGTAGCACCTTTGAATATACAAACAGCCTCCATTAGAGCGAATGATCTACATGTACTATGCATGTTAAACTTACAAATATGTACATGTACATGTACAATGTACATACACACATACATGTGCTACACAACTACATAAATACATTTGTAATGCATTTTAGGTAGGTCTGGATCTGAAAGACAAGGCAGTGTGGTTCTTCCCAGCTTATTATACAGATAAATACATGATATTAGCATATAATAGCAAAGCAGGAATAACATTGTTTCAGGCTAATTGAATTATTATCAACCTTCTCAATGAAAGTATATGTTCAGTGTTGTGTGCAAAAGCTAGCTTGGGTGGATTTTGAAAGTATGCATCTCTTCCAAAGTATTGTACATGACTTACTTTGTTAAAGGTATAGACCAGTTTTGGAAACACCCCCCTCTCAAAAAAATGAAATGGAAGCTCTTATTACCAATCATGTGAAAGAATATGTTTTTACTAATACGTGATGATACGAATTTTGCCGGAAAACCGCCTATTAATTGATATATTTGGTAAATTATCATATCTATCCGGACTGGAAAGATATAAGGTAGTCCCATATACATCTTTCTGTGTACAGTGCACGTAACTTAACCAAGACTGGGCCAAATTTCTGATCATTTTGATGATTCCAGAACCTTGCAGTACACACCAATACTTATATGCTAGATGATCAACCTTTTCTGATCGATTCCACAACGTTTCTTTGACAATGCAATCGCATGACCAGAACTGGTCTATACCTTTAAAAGAGGGGGAGGGTCGTTCTGTTGAAACATATTGTTCTATCTCTTCTGTTATTTTACTGCCTAATAGTGAATACCCAATATCTGATTTGGCACTGTAAAATTTTGAATGATAACCTGATGGATAAAATATGATAACTGGTACGGTATCTCTTCTCCAACAGGTTAAATACAACTGTACTGCCTCTACACTCATTTACAATGAGAAGGGAGACAAAATTCTTTTAGCCTGAAAGCTAGGCTAGCAACCAGTAATAGAGAGCTGACAATAGCTTACCACACGTACAGATTAAAAAGAAACAGAAGAATGTGTTTGTTTCTGTTTATAAAGGGGAAAGAATTGGAACTAAATGTAGTCAAATGTATAAGTTTAGAGAAAAACATACAAATGCCTTAAATTAAATATTTCTAATTAATAGAAATATCTGGGTATAAAAAGTAAAAATTTAAAAGCTACAAAAGTAACGCATTTAGTTCCTGAATGTGTTCAGGTATTTTGTACCTTATAAAACAAATTGAACAAAATGAAATGTTTGCATCTGTTTGGTTATCTTGCGATTTATAATCACAAAATAACTTATTTCCTGCTCACCAGCTTTAGGGAAAACTAATCCTCCAAAACTATTAACAGACACACAAAAATAAAAAAAGGCAGACATTTAACGATTAACAATCAAAGAGCATACAAAAAAGTCAAATTGTAACATTATTAAAGGGCTGCAAAATTTTCTGCAAATGCATCGACAAGAGTGCATACACAAGTCAATTTGTATTGTTTTTGAGAGCGACATTTTATTTTAATGCAATATATCTTATTAAAAGCCATCATTCTAGATACATAGGCATGTGGGTTTCCAGCAAGGAACCAAAAAATGCAAAGCAAAGTCATTTATGATGAATGATTCCCTTCTTTTCAGGATATTAAATTTCCCAATAATCAATGATATCTTTCTGTCAGTGTGCCATTTTAAGGCCTCAAATGTCAGAAGGCCACACAATCCCAACCACATCATGGTATAAAACAGAGTGGCTAAATAAACAGGCCTTGACACATGTATCTGAAAGTATAGTTATATCGACTGCTACGAGAGGACTAGCTGTTTCTATACGCTCAAGGGATTCAACTATCCCGCGAGCCAGTATAGAAACAGCTAGTCCTCGAGTATTAAAGCAGTCGATATGACTTTTATATGCCGAATTAAAACAAAAATCTACCAAGAATTCTTACCTTAGCCTTTTAGTGAGTAAAAATTTGTTAAAACATCACAGAAAATCTGAAACACTGCCTGTAAATCTTCGCTTAATCTTCGCTTAATCTTCGAGTGAAAGTTTCAATCATTTGGGAATCGCAGACAAAGAGCACTGTACGGCGTCCGTGCTCGCACGTAAACAATTTTAACACGCAAACCAATGGGGATCGCAGTAAACCAATGGGAATCGCAGGATAATGAGGATATGAGGGTAGAAACCTCCAAGCCACCAAAAAGTTATGCACTACTCCGCAACTGTTGAACAGGTGGTGAGATAAAAGAGCGCATGAAATATCAGGATTTAGAATTTCTACATCAGAAAATCGTATCTAAGCAAATGTTCGCTGTCCCTTTCAATGATTTCTCATCAATTGTTGAATGTGTAATGAGTTGAACAAGCGAACACAAACTTTTGTAATTTCATACTTTTTTTTCCAACTGCAAAAATACAAAAAGCACGTGAAAGCAAGCATTAGCAAACTTAAAGTTATCGAAGGTTGTAAATCATGGATTAAATGACGGGACATTAAAACATGCGAAAATAAACGGATTATCTTAAAATATTAAGTTTTTGTCAGGATTTAATTTTTCTTGTACCAACTCTGGCACACAAATTATAAGAAGGGCGGAGTACTAAATTTGAAAAATTGTTTGATGCACTATTCCCAATACAATCTCCATATAAAGTTTATAATTTACACTGAAATTTTGCCGGTAATTTAATAAATGTGAAACTGGTGCCTGGCCTCCGAAATTCCCCACAGTGGAAGAGCGGCTCGGAGCATGGAACTTCAAAGCCAAGTGGAATGTTAGGCATCCCATTGTTACACTTTAGAACTCATGCATGCGTTTGAATAAATTACAAGAGTTTCCACTCCTTGTATGACAGCTCCCTGGTTACATAGTATGACTAACACCCAGTTAGTGATTCGTATTCCAACACTTCACTTCTTATTTCCCTTAGAATTATTCAATTAGTATGAGAGATGAAGTTTGCATTTGACAATGTACCGCTAAATTAATGATTTCATGACTTATTTATATTTACAGTTACTACAAATTATTATGAAACGTATGTAGTGATTTTGCATATGACTATATGCTGCTAAATGGAAGATTTCACAACTTATTCTCTGTACAGTTATCAAATTACTACAGTATTAGTAATTTTGCATTTGACTAAGTGCTGTAATTTAAAGATTTCACTACTTATCTTCCTTCTACTAAACAAATTGCAATAGAAATTTCTAATGCAATTTGCAAATTTTTATCAAAAATCTCAAAAGATACTTAAATTGTACACTTTCCAACAGGGGGTGGTGAACCCTTTAGAAAAAATAAACACTGCAGCAAAATAAAAGAGAAACGTGACGTGCATCACATAGGAGCCGGTGATGCAAACAGCATATAGCTCTTCCTTTTACGATTCATTGACAGGTGGCCTACCACATCATGTGTAAAGATGGGCTGCCTTCAGGTTAGTATCTTTAGGCATGTCTTCATCAGCTCGAGATTGCCAAATAGCCCGCTATTTCTGATTTGGGAAATAAGCCCCAAGTTACAAATCGCGTCTTCATCAGCTCGAAACTTGAGCTGAGAATTTAGCTCGAGATATTTTGCTCAGCGTTCGCGCATAGTGCGAGTCTTCGGGCTGGTGAAGACGCACCGGACAAATAGCGGGATATTTTGCAAACTAACCCAAGATATCTTGGGATGATTATCTCGACCAAATATCCTGCTAATTGCTAATTGCAACTGTGGGCTGATGAAGACGCAAATTAGCTGGATAATTTGTGATCGAGATAGTTAAAATAGCAGGTTATTTGGCAATCTCGAGCTGATGAGGACAGGCCTTTTGATTGATCAGTAATTCCATACTTACCACATACTAGCCCAAGAAATAAGTAGTTGAACTGAATTCCGTAAGGAAGGGTAATTTTCCAGACTTCAAAACCAAACATCCCAGTCAACAGGTAGACTATAACAATGGACTATAGAGAATAACAAAATATAAAGTCTTTTACTACACTTGGTTCTCAAATTTAACAATAATAACAATAATAATAATAATAATAATAATAAAACTGATAATACTGATAATAATAATAATGACAATAATAAACAATAATAATAATAATAATGATAACAATAATAAATTCATATAGCACTTAATACTAATGGTTCTAAGTGCCGTACTATTATTAGCCTAGTTACCCTGATTTAAGTCAAATAAATTGCAGGGGCTACTTAAAAGCTCATATGATTTTGTTTTATTACATTTATGAAATAAAATTAATCTCTTCCCTTTTTTTGTAGCACGCTGTACACTTTAGCAATAATTCATGAACTGTCATACCGCCAGGAAAAAATAATCAATAATTTATTGTGGCACCCTGTACCATTATGTGAACCATGTGGCAGAGCTTGACAACATCAGGAATCTGGGAGATATAGACCCCTCCCCCCTTAACAATGTTTTTAAAAAAATCACATACATACACAGGGGCCTGGTGAAAAACAAAAACAAAAAAATAAGAAAAAAGAAAGAGGAAAGAAAAAAGAAAAAGAAATAGAAGAAGAAGAAGAAGAAGAAGAAGAAGAAGAGGAAGAGGAAGAGGAAGAGGAAGAGGAAGAGGAAGAGGAAGAGGAAGAGGAAGAGGAAGAGGAAGAGGAAGAGGAAGAGGAAGAGGAAGAGGAAGAGGAAGAGGAAGAGGAAGAGGAAGAGGAAGAGGAAGAGGAAGAGGAAGAGGAAGAGGAAGAGGAAGAGGAAGATGAAGAGGAAGAGGAAGAGGAAGAGGAAGTAGAAGAAGAAGATGGAGGAGCAGGAGCAGGAGCAGATGGAGAAAAAAAACTTACCACCTGACTAAAGTCATAGCTCCAGGGCAGAAAGAGAACACCAGTAAGATATTTTTCCCAATGAGAGACGAAGAAGCAGCCGATAATATGCCATTGTACCGCAAAGAATATCCAGCTAGAGCCTCCATAATCATCCATCCCCTTCCCAAAGATGGAGAAGAGTCCAAGAGGCATGAGAGCACACAGGATGCTGTCGCTTCCATGGTCAAACAGCTCCCCCAGTGGCGTGCTTGAGCCAGTTCTCCGTGCTTGCTTTCCATCTGTACCATCTAGCGATCATGAAGGTAGATGTTAAATGATGTATCCAATATTATTAAGATGTTCATAATTGAACTGTACACATACAATACATAGCTCTCAATCAGTATGCATACAATCAGTCAGTTTTCAGTTTTCAAAACAGAGATCACACACTGTACAGTGTATATGCTGTTCAGGTAATTGTTATGGAAAATTGCCAATGCTAATTGCCAATGCATACTACATCTAATACAAATGTATTTGCTTTCCTTTGCAAAGGGGTAAACTTTACCGTATGACAATCAAAAAAAATAATAATTCTACCTTCTACCAGTACCTGTACATTTGAATTCAATTTACATGTACATAATGAAGGCAAAGCATATCTTACAACCCAACCCCAACAGGATTTTAAAAGGAAAAGCTATTGAAATAGATGAAAGCTCACAAATGTAAAAAGGACCCAAACAATCATACATGTATAAAGATTACAAGTTGGATGGTATTGTACTGTATACCAGCCCTCAGGATGGCATAAAAGGCTAAGAAAGCTACCAGTCAGAGGCCAGCCATGCATTTGCACAACATCACTACCATCACCATGTGCTCACGCCTTTTTCTCACTAGTCTAGAATGCTCACAAAACCATTCAATATCAATGTTATTTTTCATAAAACAACTCAGGTTCTCAATCAGGAAGAATCTTCAGTTTTGAAATTGCACTACTCCCACATGTATTTCAATTTCTTTCCAAATTCAGTTGTATTCAGGTTGTAGTTGTCTGATTTGTCTCTACATATAAAAACATTTTCATTGTTACCTAATGTATGTCCAAGGAACTGGCAGACAGCAGCTACATACCAAACCCAGTTAGGTATGGTTGGGTACTCGGTCTTGGTCCTGTTATTACTGTAGTAGTCCCAGTCATAATAGGCCAGGAGCAGGAACAAGTAGACTTGGAACAGGAACCCAACAAAGGTGAGTAGATTTGGAGCCAACCACATAGGATATAACTGACAAAAATAAGTAACAAAAACAAAGTTTTTACTAATGAAATATATTGCACAATTGAAGATGAGCTGTGTGTAATGGTCATGTAATTCTGTTGTGTCTTGCAGTTAGTTTAACTGGTTGATTTATGTAATTAGTGTATGTTAAAACACTTTTGAAGTTTAGGTAGCATCAAATCATAACAATTGACTAAATCTTATTGAAATCATAAACAATGACAAGCATTGGATATACATAGATACACTCAACTTCACAAATAAATATGCCCTGGCGATTTAAAATCAAGTTAAAAATCCTTCTGAAACAACTCTACCTCTGAAAGTTAAACTTGAGTAAATATTATACATTATCATTGGAGAAGAATAAACAATTTAAGAATCTTAACATTGACTGTGTGTACCTTGCATGATCATTACCTAGAAGGGACATTCCTAATAGCAATAGTGTCGTACTCTTTAAGAATTCCCCTGCTAATAACTTTCTGTCAGGCACCCAACAAAAATAAAGAGTGATTTCTAAATTACCTTGACAACTGCATTCCAAAATGGATGCATAAGATAGACAGCTACAGGTGATGTATCCATGCTGCTATACTGTGAAACAGAGAGAAAAAATTGTTAGATGCAAATTGGCAAGCAGAGTAAGAAAGCATAGCCACGCTAGCAACTTAGTAAAGTTAGTGGGTCATATGTTCTTGAGGGAAACAAATCTACTTCAGTTTTGGAATACCGGTACACCTTGGTTCGCAAAAGCGTATCCAAAGTAATAAATTTATATTTCCAAGAATAAAACAACACCCTAGCGCTAGCTCAAAACCAGAGCCGTATATTCTCAGCTTTCAGAGACACTCTCTGCCCCTTTTACACTACTTTGAATCACTACTTTTATAAAGTCATTAAATTGGCAATGCCAATTCTGCCTTTTTCAGACACTGAAATTTTACAAAATAATAAGAAGACCCTCCTGATGCATGATGAGTCATACACTTTGAAAAACTCAGTTTTCAACGAAATGCTTCTACCGATGGAGCCTTTACTACATCTATTGGTAGAGAGTTCCATGTACGCAAGGTCCTCGGGAAGAATGATTGTCTGTGTTGGTCAGTTCTGGACCTGACGAGCTGGTAGGGCCACGTAGTGGTACCCATCAGCGTGAACTGTCCTTGATGGTCTTGTCACAGGAGTGATGTGGTTTGTTGGGTCAAAATCCACAATCTCATTGTGGATTTTGTAGAAGAGGGCTAGTTTGGAGTGCTCTCTACGGGTCTGCAGAGAAGGCCATCCCAGTTGACTGATCATTTCTCCAACGCTTGATGTGTTATGGTAGCGATAAAGGACAAATCTGGCGGGGGATTTCTTGGCGCTAGTGTAGTTCCGTATCCATTTTTTGACCCATAACTCCTATTAAAACATACCAAAAAATAAACTAAATCTTCATCAATTGTTCAGGAATAGGTCATGATTTAAAAGTCGTTATGTTTCTTACCCCTTTCGTGTCAATTTTCTTATCTTTTTTGGAGTATTTTTCCTAAAAACGAAGACTTATAATATACACTTTCTCATGGGATTCACCGTTTTTCACAACAGACTGCTGCACAATACAATTGCATACCCAGTACCGTATGTATACGCGTACCGCGGTACGGTATGCAATTGCATTGTAGTCTACAGCAGTTTGCCGTGAATCCCGCGGTCCCGTAAGAAAGTGTATATTATAAGTCTTCGTTTTCAGGAAAAATACTCCAAAAAAGATAAGAAAGTTGACACGAAAGGGGTAAAAAACATAAAGACTTTTAAATCATGACCATTATTTGAACACTTGATGAAGATTTAGTTTATTTTTTGGTATGTTTTAGTAGGGTATCTCCACGCCGGAGTTACGGGTCAAAAAATGGATACGGAACTACACACGTAGAACTATTGCCGTTGAGCCATGTACAATGAGTTTACGCGCTCTGATTGGCCGATACGCTCCAGCTGTTTCGAATTTAAGTGAGAGAGGGCCTACTTAACTTAAGCGCGACTTAAGCTCGACTTAAGTTCAATGGCAAAGTCAATACGAAATATTACGTCACACCACAGAGATTTTGACATGACGTGCTTTAAACAGGTGACGCACTTCACACATAGGTGACGTACACACGAAATTGCACACACATAAAATAGAAAAACCAACGAACATTTCAGAATAAATTTCCAGTTTGTACCTTAAATATGACGAAAATGAGAATTTTTCAAACTTAAGACTTACTTAAGTAAGTCTTAAACTTAAGTGAAATACTTAACTTTTCAAGGACGCTGAAAAAATTGTAACAAATAGAAGATTTGACTGGAATATCATAATTTTGGTATCGGCAAAAATGGAAAATCGCAAGCTAGCTGCTCGCACTAATGTCTTATAACATAGAGCCTATGGGAGCCAGCGATAGCCAATCTAAAGGGCCCATGTCGGCTCGGCTAGGCGCCAAATTACGAAAATGAGGCTGAGATCGGATGAACGTTCTGCGCATGTGCTAAATGTAAGCTTAAGTTTTACGTGCTACACTAGCACCGATTTCTCTAGGAGAACCCGCTTGGTTCGTCCCCCCTTCTCCCTCCATTTCTGAGTCGTCCATCGGACGCGCCGCCGGTGACGCGTTCGGTGGACTGACCCCTCCCCTTTCTATCTCCTCTCTGTCCACCGTATTACGGTGGACAGAGAGTGAACTTAAAGTGAACTGTCATCGAAAGAGATTTCACTCATTCCTCTTTCAATTTCATCTTCTTGAGTATGCATGGGGGGGGGGGTCGGCCCTGGCTCCTCCTATAGCTCCTCTCTCGGCCTCGGAGGAGGACCCGCTTGGTTCATCCATGGACCTACTACGAATGGACTTTCGACGAAGCTGTCCCTTTGATCCTATGAGTTCCACCGCTGGGTTTAAATTTCGCGCCGATGCAAAAACCCAGCGTGTGGTCCCACCACAATCTGACAGCTGGATGCGATCACTTGCGCAATCTTGCATAATCGCGACAGCAGGCGCGCGATCTTGGGTTGTTCGCTGCTCCTTCAAATCGTTAAGAACCTAGTCTTAAATTGTATGAGCGATCTCCGCAATGCGGACATAGCGAACATGTTTTTTTTCTAGCGACTGATATTTCCATATTGTCATTGTTTTCAGCGCTGTATTTACTAACAATTATTATTTATTTCGCTGTGTGTATTATTCCATGAAAATTATTTTTCGTACTCATGAGTCATGTGTTGTTTGTAAAGTAATTAGAAGAGCAGGATTATCATTAGATGACATAAACATGAAAGAATTGTATGATTGGCATGGGCAGTCAATATCGACACAGACGACGTTGTTGTTGTTGTTGTTTCCGACACGGACGACGGAAATTACGGAAGGCAAGCCCCTAATTTTATGTTGAATATTTTGCAATGTTTGTAAATTCCCAAATTTACGGACGCGGTCATATATCCCAATTTCTAGATTCTCAAATAACCCCGTACACATATAGTCTAGTACATCAAGATAAAATAAGATAAAATCTGAGGGAAGAAAAAAGCAGTCTCACTCTCTAACTATAAATAAAAAATAAAAAAATGCACCCGCCGATGTCTATCAATGGGACTACATCAAACTAGCAGATGTAGTCCCATAGATAGACATCGTGCATTTTTTTTGAAGAAATCACACATTACCACAGAATTTCCGAGCACTCATGAAAAACAAACCTAATTCTTTCAATGACTATAAAAACGCGCGCAATCGCAACAACTAACGAACGATTGTATTCGACAAACGAATGATTTGTGATCATCACAATGTCGTTGGTTTCACAGAAAAATCAACAGAAACAGGAGAAAAAAACACTTTTAAAACTGTAATTTGGAAGCTCTTGTGGTGATTTCCCTTGCTTATATGATGAGTATGCTGCACACGAACAAAAATTCGTAAAAAATCGAAGAAATCGCCGATTTCAATAGCTTTTTTTACAGATTGTCGATCATGAAGAGGACGTAAACTTCATATTTACATCCGGGGCACCACTGACGTAGTATTTAACTGCGCATGGGCAAAGGCTCTCCTGTCACGATTCATTCATGAAATAAGAAGTGCAAATCGTGGGAAGCATTGATCAATGCGGCGACTCAGCTGATAGAGGCGGCAAAATCGGTGGAACTCATAGGACCAAAGGCCCCTTATCGGAGCTTATCAAAACATGCCCGCGGCGTTGCGGTCAGACTTAAAACATAGAGAAAAGTAAGACATAAGAACAGGTGGTAGCTATCATTAGTTTTACTACTCTCGCCGTCGAAAGTCCATTCGTAGTAGGTCCATGGTTCATCCCCCCTTCTCCCTCCATTTCCGAGTCGTCCATCGGACGCGCCATCTCCGATGCCGGTGGCACGTCCGGTGAACTGGCCCCTCCCCTATCTCTCTCCGACAAGCGTCTCCTGTGTGACCGTTGCTTAGTGTTAAACTAGTGAGCCATATAATTAATGCTACGCCTACAAGAATAAGAGCGCGGCGATTACTAAAGTAAAGAGGTGCACGTGCAGGGAGTTCGCTAAATTCAGCGAACTCCGTCCTTACCTTGTATTTATCAAATCCGTTGATATGGTTCTTTTTTAGATACTTAACAGCCATTCTGATATATTCCGTTAATATCACTGACGTGTACTAAATATTATTGAAGATAGATGTGTACTAAACTCTTCCATGCAGAAATTTAGCAGTCTATCTAGATCCTGGGCCTGGCTCGCGATCTAGGTTTGTCTCACAAATTGCAAACAAAGTGACATAGTTCGCGTGTCGAGTCGTCACGAAACCTCTTGTCAAAACTGTCCAAAGTCTAAATCGCACCTCGTTCTTCTCGTTCTATGTACTTCACATATACATGGGCGTGGCGGCGAGTATAGAGTACGGATATACAAAAGAATGATATTCCGTGACAAAAATGACAACTATAGATCTGGAGGGAACCACTTATTTGAAAAACATGTTCCTCGTTTCAAACTTAATATCACCAGTCTTAGTCTGATTGGGAGGAGTTCGAGGAAATAAGAATATAAGGGAAGGGGCTCTGGGGAAGGGGAGGGGGCGGGGCGGTGCCTTCTAAAGAGGGAGTAAAGCGATGACTGGGGTGTGTCTCGGAAGGGCAGGGACAGCAATTCATGCCATTTGACCGGGACATGCGAGGGGGAAATAGGGGTGAGGATATAATTATATCCCCATCCCCGAATAAGACAATTTCACGATGATTCCCAATTCAAAACTAGCTGTGTCTTCCAAACAACGGCCTAAAGATTAAGCATCTTATTTTACGGGGGGGGGGGCACAGTATTATATACCGCTCTGTTTTGAGATAGCGCTAGGGTTCTTGGCACGAGACCTAGAGGGATAGTCATGCATTTTATCACTATAAAAGATTCGGGTTTTAGCCTTAAATGAGCACATGTTCCAATGATCATGCAGGAAGAAAACAAATTGAAATCCGTATGATGTACGAATTTGATTGGGGAATCGGGAAGTGCCTTGAAACCAGAGGAGGCACTCCCGGGGGACCCATGAAAAGTGCCCCCTTTTACATAGGAAAAGTGCCCCTTTAACTTTGTAAGAATTGCCCCTTTTCCTTTGACTTGTGCCCCTATTAATTTGTAAAAGTGCCCCTTCCCCTTTTCACCTCTGATTAGGGCCCCTTTAATTTTAACACACGCCCCTTTTCCTTTCTAATAAATACTATTTTTCCTTCTAATATAAGTGCCACTTCCCCTTCTCATAATTACCCCTTTTCATCTCTGATAAGTGCCCCGTTTATTCTAACATGTGCGTCTTTTTCTTTTTAATTCTGAGAGCCACTTCCCCCTTCTCATAAAAGCCCTCTTTCACCTCCGATAAGCCCCTATTAAAATCTGATCGGTGCCCCTTTTCTTTCAACAAATGCACATTTTCCTTTATTACAATTGCCCTATTTTCATTCTCATAAGTGCCCCCTTTTCATATTTGGTCAGTGCCTCTTTTCAGTTGCGATAATTAAGTGCCCCTTTTCCTTTCTAGGGACCTATCCCCTTTTCATAAATGCCCCTATCAAAATCTGATGGGTGCCCCTTTTCAGTCGACAAAGCCCATTTCCCATTCTCATTAGTACCTTTTTCATCCCTGGTGAGTGCCTCGATCTTTTCAGGTGTAAGAAGTGCCCCATTATCACCTCTGATAATTACCCTTCAAACTTTGACACGTGCTCCTTTTCTTTTTCTAATAAGTGTCTTATCCCTTTCGATAAGTGTCCCCTTTTCCTCCCATCATTAAAACGTGCCCCTAGTAAAGCGACTAAGAGCAATTTCCCCAAATTATTATTATTAATTATTTAGATGATATAATTATGTTACTTTATCAAATGTCTTTTCAGTTTTTCGTTATGAGAATGTGTTTATAATCCCACTCAGGATTTGGGTTTTTCCTCTTTATAAGACCTCACAAATCTTAAAGATTTTCCTCACTCGCTCGCAAATGAATATTCAGATCATTACACTCAACTGCAAAGTATGATGCTTAAGCAATATCTTGCATGATGTAGAAAGAGAAACTAATATTGAAATCATCCCTGATAAATGATAATGTAATCACAATGTAGGGGTATATACCAATGTCTAAAAAATTGTATATTTTCGCTTTGAGATTTCCCTTTGTAGGTGCCCTTTCGAGAAAGTGTTTTTTTTTTGGAAGTCGCTCCGCCGCCCCTGGTTGAAACATTATCATATGGCAAACTTTGGGCGATTTTTCTATTTAAAAAAATGGGGGCGATCCTCTGGCTACTCGGGCGTCAGGGTACGTTTCGTGTCTGTAAACACTTTTAAACATGTTAAACATTATTTCTTTCGTATTGTCTGACTTTTGTCCTGTTGTAGAGGCTGGGAGCAAAGTATATCGAGGGGATTTTTTCCTCTAAATTCGAGTAACTGTAACTTTGGTTCTGTGATCTCGGGTTAAGTCCATTAACTACCGATTACACCCAGAAGCGGATCTAGAGGGGGGGTTGGGGGGGTTGCAACCCCCAAAAAAAAATTCCGGGACCATTTTTTAAAATCTTATCTTTTTTTTTAAACTTGTAATTTTATTTTATTCTATTTCTATGTATTTATTTCATTTATTATTATTATTATTATTATTATTATTATTATTATTATTATTATTATTATTATTATTATTATTATTATTATTATTATTTCTTTTTGGGGGGGGGGTTTGGGCGAACAAATGTCACAGAGTCCCTTGCCCCCATCAGCTTTTTTGAGGACACGGGCCACCGCCGAAGTGACAAGCTAGGCCAGCGTTGCCGATTCTCATCCCCAAAATCCCCACATTAAAAAAAAAAAAAATTGGGGGATTGTTGAAGTCTTTGAGGATGAAAAATAAATATTTGGGAATGAAAATAATATTGAGTTTTATGAAAAACGAATTTGGGGATTTTCTGTCAAAATTTGGCAACTTTGGGGATATTTTAAGTGTCGTTTGGGTGGGGATTTTGTGAAGATTTAACCTGGCAACGCACGGGTAAAGACATATCTTCGATCTACTATGGGGGAAGAGAGGCTTGCTGGACTCACCCTCATGGCTATCCACTACCAGGCAACCCTGCAGCTAAGTTCCAGCAAAATAGTTCAGGGATTTGTACAGAAACATCCAAGGCGTCTCTTCTGCCAGTCCATCATATTTGACTGAGATTTGCCAGTGAGTATCAGTGACAAGCTGTTCATAATAAAAGTATTAGGCTAACAGTGCTTATTCCAAGGTCCCCAATTCTTTGTATCTGTGTTGTTAACTGGCCTTACATTGCAGGAAAATGCAACTTAATTTTACAAATTTTCATGGGGGTTAATTTGGCAACGACCTCTATACCAAAAATAGTGGTGTTTTAGATGCAAGAAAACGCCATTTTCACACACAGATTTTCAAAAATTTTCCCTACTGTGGGAGGGGGGACACCCCCCTCCCACACCCTCCACCCTCGCTCGCTCCGCTCGCTTGGACTCGGTCGCTACGCTCCCTCGCATACCACCCCAACCCCCCCCCTTTATAAAAAGCTGGATCCGCCCCTGACACCTACTGTGGATGAAAGACTGAGGAAATTTTTAAGCCGTAACAAGTTTAGGTCATGGCGCAAATAGGTTTGTTTGCCCCGTGCGCCATAATCTCTAGATACGCAACTGAATAGAGAACAGGGTTTCACTATTTTTTCTCCAGAAAATATCCATGTGAGGTTTTGAAGAGCAGGCCCGTAGCCACGGGGGCTCCCAAATTTCCAAGATCAGACACCCCTCCTCTTAGACCCCTTCCCAGGACGTCGATCAATTACATGTATGTGCCCCCAAACATCAAGACTCTGGCTACGGCCCTGAATGAAGAGCAATGATGAAATACTTTCCTTGCAGTTTTTCTTTCCCCGTTCTGAGGGCAACTGGGGCAACTTGGCATTTGCCCCTTCAAACTTACGCTACATTTCAATTGATGTATCTAACCTAAAATTCGCAGAATAAAAAATAAAGATAAAGTAAAGCAATGCGCACAATATGAATCATGTTAGTCCTTTCATTCTTGAATCAATGAATGATAGCTAGGCCTCGATCTTCAAAAATATAATATCAATTGTTGGAGTTTGCTTTGGCCGAGTTGTGTAGCTCTTGCACACGTGAAAATCGTGCGATTCGATTAGTGTTTCTTTCATAACATTGAGTAAATTATTTTTTGGCCATGGTATTTTCACGTGTAACGATAATGATTTGGTTTCCAATATTGTTTTAAAATGATGCAAAAAAATTATTTAAAAGTATTTGATGTACAAGACATTGAAAAGAAAAGTCTACAAATATGATATATTTTTAATTAATATTCAGTGGAATAGGAAAAGACTACCATAAGTTGGACAACGCCTACCTTGAAGGCGTGGAAGAGCCGCACCCACCCACTCCTCGCTAGCTGATTTATGTTGACGTTGTTGATCTCCAGCGACCGTACATTGAAGATCACGCGTAAGTTAAGGTTTCGGCGTGGAGTTTCCAGAGATCGTGAAGTGGTAAGAATTTTTTATTGAAATTATGATAACCAAATAATTCTCAACTTTCTTTTCATGTTTTATTATCAGTTTGGCAGGGAGCACCAGAATAGAGATTGGATTTGGAACTGGATTTTTATTTATTTTTGTCTGTGTGTGTGTGTAAAAAGATTAAGAAGTCAAACTCAAAGTTAAACTAAGCCAGCTAACTTGGGACTTAGCCTATAGCCTTAGGCCGTCTACCTTAGCTTAGCCTTCCCTTCCCTTAGTTAAGACTATAATTAATCTAAAATCTAACGAATAGTGTTTGATCTAATTAAGTAAAATGAAAATTAATTAAGGGATGAATTAATGCACGGTTCAAACTTCAAACTTCAAGTTCAAGTTCAAGCAAAGACTTCGGGCCGGGTCAACAAGACATGATTCAGTGGAATGTGCTTCCGTAAAACCCTCTCTGTACAGGATTATTGTGTAAAGAGAGAAGGGCTCAAAACGTTACAGTAGGGGCATTTACACTGTCATCCAAACACGCCAAAAAATGCCAAACCGGAGCCTGACCGCGATGTTTCAGTGATGTTACCAAGGCAACTACGCTTTACCGGCAAAAATGCCAAGCCCGAAACATTCCAAAACGAAGTGTGATCTTTTGGCATCTTTTGGCATATTTTGGCATATTTTGGCATGTTTCGCAAGTATAAACGCTTGCACTTGTAAAATCGCGATTTTAGGAGCGTGGCTAGACAGAAATAACCGTCTGGTATGGGTCATTCTTTAATAAAACTGACATTTGTTGACATTCCCCATACACAGACAGTACCCCGTACGCCTCGCACCACGGAGAGAGATTGAGCCGATTGTGACCCACTTTTTACCCCGAAACTTTCTCCCACGATTTTCTTTATTTAGATCTAATTTTCTGATTTATAAATCAGATACAAAAATACTATGTATTTTTGTTCTCCTATGTACAGTTCTCAAAGTTTTATTACCTATTTTCAATGCGAAATTTACGGACTTACGTATATGAGTTATCCATTTTTATCTCAGAACCAAGGAAATGGTACGTTCATGCATTCGAACTGGTAATCTATGACATGACCCGCCCGATATATTTCGGGTCAACCGACCAAAACAAGCCCAATGGCCAATCAGAGCACGTGTTTGATATTGGGCTTATGAATATTCAAACATCACCGGCTCAAGCCGGGCTGACTCATACGTAGCTATTGGACGTTCGAAAAGAAAAAATGAATATTCATCAACTCAAACCAAGATGGCTGACAACAAATCTTGTTGACTACAAGACTTTCTCGGATTAATCATTAATTTAGGATCTAAATGAGCAAGCTATCATAAGTCAAAGTATATATTTCCGGGTTATTTCTTATTTTTATTTAGATTCAGTGTAATATTGCAGCCAAAGTAAATATGTGAAGACATAAAGACTAAAGAGTGAAAAATCTCGTTGCATATCGCATTCATCTCGGTCCGGCTACACCGAACCATTCGTTCCGCACACTACCGCATAGCCGTACTTCAGTCTATGTATAGAGGCGGTCAGAGGAGCCAGATGCAATCTCAGCGTAACAACCGTCGATATCAGAGACTGAAGCTTTCGGTCTAGAGCGTGGTTAGCTTTCGTCCTTGAAGCCTTATTTGCATAAAGTAAACTTGTTTACGCTGAACCGCTACGAAAGAGTCTCAGCTAAACTGTAAAATCTCGCTTTAGAAACCACCAAATGAAATAATTAAAATGTCAAATGGAAGAAGAAGAGTTGTTCTAACTCATGAATATTGCAAATAGTTGTCAAACCCTGTTTTAATATGCAAAAACTGAGCGGAACAAAGCGCAATCTTTTTGTATTATTTTATCTGAAAATATTTCAGTATTTTTCATATTTCCCGTCATTACACCAGATCGATACTTTCATACGTGATAAATCAAAGGAAAACAAAGCTCTCTTCCAAATATCTTGTTATAATTCTATATCCCACGGTTGTTTCGGGAATAATAAATCAAAGGCAATGTCATCAACAAACCCATGGCGAAACATTCACGGAAGCGTAAATGTAGTCCCATCTATAGGGGTACGTGCGGTAACATGACTTGTAGTCCATGTAGTCACACGTACCGTTATACGTGCATGACTGGTTTGTGCTGGACTCGCTGTATGATCGAGCATTTTACATTGGGAAGACCGCGCATGCGCATTACCAACCAAAACACGCCAAAACATCGCTGAGCAGCTCAGTCGGTGATGTTTCGGCACAAGTCTAAACGGGTGCACGAAACATCGCGATTTTTCAAAATGAGGTATTTGACAGTATAAATGCGCCTAGTCTCCAAGACCATGGCATATAATTATAGGTTAAAATGGGAAAACAAGGTTCTTGAGAATGGCTATAATTATGGCCCCTAGCTAGTAATAGTAGTATAGCTTTGAAATTGCTTCAAATGTGACTTGTGAAATAAACATGTACTAGTACTACCATAAATAACTCATAAGTTACATGAACTTGGAAAGCTGAGAAGACCTCGCATAAATTTGGCCTTCGAAGAATTTAAAATGCCGTAGGTGAACATGCAAAGATAAGTCTTTTAAAGCCCAAGTCCACTCCAAAAATAACTTACTTTTAAAAGAACCAGAAAAATCAGACAAACCAATCAAAAAAAGTTTGAGCAAAATCGGATAAGAAAGTTATGAACTTTTAATGACATGAAAAACATTGAAAATCACTACACAAATTGGCAACTCATGAGTCTGTGACGTATGGTCCTCACTATCCACTAATTATTTTCTTTATATTGATAATATAAATTTCCTATTTTCACCCTAAGAATCTTATTTCTTCACACCAGCATCCAAGTTAGATTGTTAGTAATATGTTTTTGTGTGGATGCACAAATAAAGAGTAATTTTGTCCAGTTAAATCATGAAAAATTTGAATTTTGATAAACTATTTATATAAAAATCAATAATTATGAAATACAATATTCAGAAAATAGTATCAATTCTTCAAAATTCATAAATTTTTGGGAAATGTCATGCACGCAATATGATACAAATCATATAACCTGGGCAAAGGCATGGGGAAATCAAGTTTTGGGGATAAAAGGAAATTAATGGGATTAAACTATATAAAGCAATTGATAAGTTGTGAGGACATGACGTCACAAACTGATAACCATCTTGGCAATTTGTGTTGTGATTCTCATTGTTCCATAGTTTTACATACTTTTTCAAAAATTCATAACTTTCTTATTAGTTATCCGATTTTGCTCAAACTTTTTTTGATTGGTTTGTCTGATTTTTCTGCTTTTATTGAAAGTAAGTTATTTTTTGGAGTGGACTTGGCCTTTAATAGTGAGTATCCTACATCTAGAATCTAATTCTAAAGGCTGTGAAATGGGGTAGGCCTATAGTTCTATAAGAAATTTGAAGACATGAAAAAACATATAACTAAGACTTAAAGGTACTATGTCCCATTTGCAGGCCAAAAAAATGAAAAGGTTAAATTCCAACGGCATTTGAAAGACAATACTAATTTAGAACTTCCATAAAAAAAGGGGCTTGAAAATGTCTTTAAGTGGGAAAATAACGACTATTAGTTGTCAAATCGACTTAGGAGCTATAGAGCCAGTAAGTAATAGTCTGATTTTTCAGACCATTGTACCGAATGGTCGTACGTTTTATGCTGCGCAAAGATTCAATCAGTTTAATTTTGGCCATTACAAGAAGTGGGTTATTGATGTAGACAAATGCTCATGTACCCTTTACAGCTCATTTTATGTATGTTATTACCAAAGATGAAAAAGCCAGTCAGTCACTCAATAGTGTCTGACAGTGAAGTCTAGCAAGTAAACGGGTTTCCTTGCATAATTTGAATATTAGGACACTGCTAACGTTTAAATTTCACAGATAGGACATACATGACATATTCATAATTCCTGCAAAGTTCTACAGAATTTGATGTTGGCTGCAAAAGGGACATAGTATCTTTAAGAGAGATTTCAAAAAGTGAGAAGACTGGGCATATATTGTAGCAATAGGGGTCCTCATTTTGATCTTCGAAAAAATCTCAGATGCAAATCTTTTAAGAATGATTATGCTACCCCTAGAATATCTTTTAAGAATGTGAAATGGGATTTATATGAAACATCTTGATAAAGGCTATACCCTGCACTTCTTGAATCTCGGCAGGTTAATCCAATGTGTTTGTGTGCCCTGTTTAGCGAGTCGGCACTCTCCGTATTATTACTCTCTGGTTCAAGGCTTGGCAAGGCCAGCTGATCGAGCTCAGTTAGGTCACGGTAGGCATGGCAGACGTGTTATAGCTGGAGCCATGCATCTGTGTATCAGGTTACGGTCATGATTCACAGAATAAGTCAGACTTACTGTGCTCTACAGGTGATATTAGGCAATGTAACAGCATTTTATTCAGGTTGCCCAAAGTGTAAAATTTCTCAACTTTTGTAGACCTGTTTTATAAACTCATTAAGACTAAAGGTACTTGATTTGTACTGAATATTTTTTTTAATGGTTATTCTAGACTCTAGAATAGACTCATAAGAATTAATTATTATGAAATGTCTCATGAATAAGTTTAGACTTAGTGAACTAGATGTCCTCAAAACATTCAAAATTCTTCATCTTCCATTTATTTGTTTCTACGAAATTCATGAATTGTGCTTCTACATCATTTACATGTACCTTTCAATCCAATTTTCTTTAAAATGTGATTTTCTTTGTAGTAAAGATCTATTTCATCTTCTTATTTTTTCTTTAGATTTTTACACCTTTCACCTTGGTAACAGTAGACAGAATGGCTGGTAAAGGAGGGTAAGTTCTTTTTTATTTTTAGAATGAATGTTCTGTGCTTATACTCAAAGGAACCGTTCCTGTTGCTATGACAGCACAGGTCATTTTCGCATGGAATCCAACTGTATGTACTAATGGCCTGATATTCAAGTCATGGTTTTTGTTTCATTTCGCTCACATTGTTTAATGTTTTGTTTTGATCTTTTCTTTATTCTAGTCTTTTGTTTTTCCTCCCCCTTTTCTTAAAAAAAACCTTTCTTGTGATATTCCTTGGTGTCCACTTTTAAGAAATCTGTCAATTGTATTATTTTTTGTAATTTCTGTTACATTATTTTCTCTCAACATGTTATTCATTAATCTATGTTCTTTATTGCTTTTCTCCTTTCACTTTCCTCTCCTTTTGTTATGTTATTCTTTAATTTTCTATCTATCCTAAGGCTATTTCCAAGAAATTAAATAATTTTTTAAAAGAAAATCATTGAATCCCATCTGCAAATATCTTGCACTGTCATGTATTCATTCATTCTTCCTTTTATCTTTGATAGTTTCAACCCTGATCCTGAGCTGTCTCAGATCTGTAACAAGCTATGGGATCTGGATGAGAACCGCCTGGAACCGGATAAAGACTACAAAATGGATCTCCAGCGTTACACTCATTATCATAACAAGGGCGAGGTAGATCAAGCGAAGGACCCCCTCTTTGCCTTTGTGACCCCAGAAGCATTACAAAAACCAACCTTCAAAGGTAAACTATCTCTCAAAGATGATATCGAGTCCTGGGCCCTGTTTCATAAGACCTAATTCTTATCAATAACAAGTGCTGAAATTCTATGGCAAATTTGCTCTCATCCAATCAAACGCAATGATTTCAGTAGCTCATAACAGTTATTACAACGTGTTCAAGTTTTATGAAACCGGGCCTTGATTAGGATAAGGAAACTGATATGAAACCTGTTAGGAAATATCCACATAATGTTCCAGTTGTATCAGAAGGTGTGGCAGATAATTCCATCCATGATGTACAATGAAGTGTAATGTATAGAGGTGTCGTGGACGAGTGGATATGTCACCGGACTGGGGATCACAAGGTCCGCGGTTCAAGTCCCACCGCGGCACTAATGTCCTTTGGCAAGACATTGATCTACATTTGCCACTCTCCACCCAGGTGTTAAATGGGTACCCGGTAGGATGCGAAAGCTAATGTGCTTAGATTAGCAAGTGTGCGCTTGTAAAAGTGACGCCTGGCTGGAATGCTCCCCAGGGAGTGGAGAATGTGCATACATTGTGTGCGGGTAAGCCAGAATCCGATGACCGGGGTAATAATATATATATCTGTAAAGCGCTTTGAGAGGGCCTTCGGTCCTGAAAAGCGCTATATAAGAACTAGCTATTATTATTATTATTATGTAAACATCTGAAAGGTATATCAAATTTAGGCACTAATAATCCATGTAAATGTGTTTGTTTGTAGCTTTTATTGCCTTGTTAGACAACTATGCCACAGAGACAGGAGTAGCAGAGGAAGTAACAGAACAAGAGATCAAGGAGAACCAGATGTTCATTGATCGCATCATGGAAACTGAGGTATGGTCTTCTTAACCCTTTGAATATTGCTCATTACATTTTATGTGAATGAGACCTGTCATATGTTATGTTGATTGGGTTATAAATCTAATCTCAGAAAGAAATCTTAAGGTTATTCTTAAATATTAAAGCCCCTCTAAAGTGTTGGAAGCCCAAAATTTGCCCAAATTCTTTTGGCAAAAATTGATGTGAAAGGGGATGTCATTTAACAAACACTTCTGCAAGGATTTTCAAAACAAATGTGTTTGAAGACGAATATTGATGACAAATGCCATATTTGGGTTTACTGTTGTATGCAGAAAACCTCAGTTTTGTATTCTTTCATCAATATTCATCTTCAAACACATTTGTTTTGAAAATCCTTGCAGAAGTTTGTGCTAAATGACATCCTCTTTCACATCATTATACAATTTAGATGAAATTTTGCCATCAAATTTGTTGAGCTCCCAACACTTTAGAGAGGCTTTAATCAACTGGGAAGGGAACATTAAGACCAGGGCCCCGTCTTACAAAGAGTTGATATCAATCGCAACTTATTTGCGATTGATATCAATCGTAACTATGTACATAAGAGATAGGAGACTGCAAACTTGCGATTGATTGGAGGACTTACGATTGATTCGGATCAATCGTAACTCTTTGTAAGACGGGGCCCAGGAGTGGAATAACATTGCACTAAATGTTGCACTAAATGTTGCAATCAACGTTGCAATCAACCTCCAATCTGGGAGACGATACCATGATAGATCATACTAATGCAGAGTATGTTTTATGAAACATCAGGGCCCCATCTCACAAATCTTGTCATCAGTGACAAATGAAAGTTTTGTTATAAGCTAATGAAATCCTTGCTTCTGATTGGTTATCAGCAGATTTGTCACTGATTTTTGTCATTTTTCATTGAAAAAAGGCTTTGTGAAATGCGTCCCAGGACAATGTTTTGTATCAATTTGAGTTTACTATTACAGTGTAGTAGGATTCACAAAAAAAGTTTTTTGTGGTCATCATCTTTTATATCACTGAGAAGGACGGTACATGACTGCTTGGTGCTTAGGTGCAGTGGTTATTGTCTAGACCTTGTTTTTGAGGGGTTTTTTTGCATGAAGCTTCAGCATCCGTAAACGCAAATTGTGAGGCACAAGTGAGACAACACATGACAGTCAACTTACTATTGATACATAGCTGCCATCCATTCATATTTGGGGAGAATGATTCCCATTTTTATATCTTGAAACTATTGTTGTGATCCCTATATTCCTCTTGTTTTCTAAAAACAATGGTATAAAAGCATGTAAAATGCTATATATTTCCTAATTTTGTCCTCAGAGATTAAATAATTATTGTCATAGAAGATTAGCAGGTATGTTGATAGCACTTCATGTTCATTGATTTCAATATTTCAATTGTTTTCTCCCATTAGGTGATGCGGTATGCCCACAAACTGCTCTCACAGAAGGGTAAGGTACCGTCAGATGTCAGAGGGTTCAAGCATTCCCTGTATGATCTCTGGTTCAAACTCTACAGAAGAACAAGGGGCATGGAGTGAGTATTCTCATGATAAACTACTTCTCAAAATTGTCAAATTCAGGCTTCTAAACTATTTTTTTCTTCTGTTTTGTGATCACATAACGTATAATTGTCATTGTATACTACTTTGTTACATGTATGTATAATTCTGCTGTGACATGATCTTTGTTATTGTTCAACCAATGGAAAAATAATTTCTGTTATATGACAGATGAATCAATAAATTCAATTCAATTCAACAGGAATTCATATATCCTCTGTATATATTACCAAGGGGGGGGGGGGTAACCTGTGCATATATACATGTACTTCATTACTACAATATATATATTACTACTTTATGTTACTACTATTTTACTTTTTTAACTTATATTGCTTTGTAGGAGAGGTGAGGCTGATTCTTCTGGTTTTGAGCATGTGTTTGTAGGAGAGACCAAAGGAGGAACGGATGTGATTGGATTCCATAATTGGATCCAGTTCTACTTACAAGAGAAGAAAGGCAAGGTAGACTACAAGGGTTGGATTCCTCCAAGAACCAGAGTAGGTCGAAATTATAGATATTTTACTTTTCTAATTGCTAATGTCTGTAAAACTCACCCACTACCGATGAAGCTACATTTTATTACGATATAGGCATGTGTCGATAGATCCATCCTTAACATAATGAGGAAAAGACCAGTTCAATTTGTTTGGCATATTATGAGAATAGGAGGCGCAGAAAACAGGGTACTGACAGGAAACATTGAGTGAAAGAGAAGAAGAGAGAGACAGTGCATCAAATACATGGATAGGTTCATTGGGCTGACTGGTAACAGAGGTAACATCACATTACAAAGAACCAGAGATAGAAGTAGATGGAAAGCCTTGGTCACCAATGCTGTCTAGAACAGACAAGGCACCTAGCAAGCAAGCAAGCAAGGGATGTCGGGACATTGTGTCTCAAAAACAAGTTTGTTGACATCCCATTGAGACAAGTCTTTATTTAAATACTGTGTTTCATGTATGTCGGATAGTTTCATAAAATTATGATCAGTTTTCAGGCTCTGTTGCCTTCTCTGTTTCGGGCTTTGTATTGTATAGAACATAAAGGGCTCTAGTATGATTAGTACTCGTTCAGGCTAATTGAGTAAAACCAACTGGTATTCCCCCCAAATATTCTTTGGATGTAGAATAGGTAAATGTAGTTATTATCTTTGTGAACAAAAATGATAATAGAACTAAAAATGTGCATACATTCCACAAACATGATGATGCACTTTAACACTAAAGACTGTAATGTGAAAACCTTCAGTAAATCTTTATTCAAAGGTATACTTGAACTTTGTTGCTCTAATCATCTCTTTTTCTTTGTGACCAGGGAAAGAAGCGAGTGGCTGACAACACTTCTCAGCTGGTAACCCTTCAGTTCAAGTGGAAGGATACAGTCAAGCCATTAGGCAGTTCCTTCATTGGAACCAGTCCAGAGTTTGAGATAGCGCTGTACACCGTTCTATACCACCTGGGCAAGAACGGACCGAACCAGCTGGAGATCGAAGACTACGATGTGGAGATCGTTGTACATTTCATGGGTAATAAGCTGGGTAGCTCATATCCTGTAGCCCTGGCCCAGGCCTAGAAGGGTAGAACCCCCAGCCCGCCCCCTTCAAAATACCTCAGACAAGTACCTAGGGAGATATTGAATTAGGGGGTAGTTGTCTGGGATGGGGTTGGCCTAGGAGGGGTACATGTAGCTGTCTATCCTAAGTGGTAAGTGTCCAGGGTATACTTGTCCAATGTTGTTTTCCTAAGGGGTAGTCTTTGGGGTAGTTGTCTTATAATCGCCTAATACTTCATTTGGTATGGGACTAATAAAACATATAAATATTTGAAGGATAGTCATGCATGTACAGGTACATGTGCTTCCAAATACTGGTGTAATGAATAATCTGTTTATTGCAGTTAACTTCACCACAATGCCTGCTGTATGCAAACTGTTTCAGATGTCTAGATGTTCAATATATTGTGAATTCTCAAGGGCAGGAACCCATGTATCATACACTCAGGGACGTGTAAATTTAACAAGATAGAACTTACTCAATTGATAGTAAATTTATGTATACAAAATTTGAATTGCATAGTGCATCTTCAGCACCTAGTCTCTCTATCTACAATTTTAAAGAATGTTTGTTTTGTTATTCAATGGGCCAGTACCGGTAAGCGTGATTTTACATATATGTACATGTGATAAAAGTTATTATAAAAGTTATCTTGCATATCTTGGCATCACAACCACAGCTTAACCTCTAAGACATACATTTAAAGGGGAAGTCCACCCTGATATTTAGTTCATTTTAATAGAAGCAGAAAAATGAGAGAAACCGGTCAGTGAGCAAAAACCAATTAATTTCAGGGTGGACTTCCCATATAATAGGTCTTGGACTGGGAATCCACCTTGTCCATTAAACGACATACCTATAAAAAGAGGATTTATAGTAATTTTTGTATGCACAAACTACACAGTAGTGCCTACACCTACTGCAGAAGTGTAGAGGATCAAGGTACCTACATATTAGTTGGATATTTGTCAGGTGACGTAGTGTAGATATGAGGTTAAGCTAGCCATGAATTATAAAATGAAATATTTGTGATCAGTTAGTAGTATTCTTTCAGCATGTATATAATTCTTCATACCAGTAATTGGATGAAATTCAGTGCAAACATTAGTTGATTATAAGTGTTTCAATCTGTACTGATTAAACAAAATTAATGTATTTTGCATAGGCTTGCTAATAAACACTGTATTCTCTCTGCAGTTCACTGGTAAGAATTCCTTTCGGAAATAATTGTGACTTTTTGAAAAAGTGTGTATCTGTAAATTTAGGTCGTAGCTGTGGAAGTACTTATTTCTTATCAGAAATATGTAATTAAGTATAAACCTTGATAAAAACATATAGAGAGATTCTTAAAGATAAGTGAAGAAAGATGTTCCCAAGTTAGCCATGATATTATTGCCCTTTACTGCCTCTATTCTTCGCCTAACTGATATGTAGATAATGGCCTGTATGTGCACAGTTTATGTAATGTAAAGACGAATCATGTAGATTAATTTGGTGTATTTTAGAATAGGCATGAATATACATACACTTGTATTATTTTCTGTGAAGATAAATCATTGCACTTGCCAGTTACTCATACGTGGTGTACCCCAGGGAACAGTGATATAGTCATTTCATTACATGTACTTAAACAAGTGCACTGCTATTCTCAGCGGAGAGATACTTGTAATATGCAATTAGTCAATATTGTGGATGTGCTATTAGGTGTTATACATGTGTATCATCATTATTGTCTCATTATGAGTGCTCATGAAAAATGCAGGTATTCTTGATATCATTCTCTATCTACGTGTTGCCATCTCTAAATTGACCCCTCTGCTGTCTTCATTGATGGAAGTTGGACATCATTATCAAGTATGTGTAAGAGTTTATCTGTCACTGCAACAATAATGGGTCATGCAGTATATGTTTAGATGGCAGAAATGCTTTCTTCCTGATTTCTAACAGCATTATTTTTTGTTTATCTTGAAAGGTTTTATTTGTCAGAACATCAACTTATAGAAATACGAAATATGTGTAACATTTGTCTTATAGAAAATGGAAATGGATATACATGACTTGAGTTTGTTTATGAACACAATTTGTTTAAAGTGTATTGATCACCCAAAATTATTTGTTCTGTACGTTAGGGGTTCAATGTCTCTGTACTCTATTCAAAAGAAGAGCTTCAAACTTTACATCTATAAAGAAATATTGCAAATTTGAATACATGTCTCAGTCAACAAAAAAGTGGCTTGTGAGTACCGGTAGACTGCCTGATGCACCCTTACCATTTTGCGCTCGCAAAGAATGAGGCCCACACGGAACCCAAGTCCGATTTGGTTTTTACGTTATTTTTGTTTTCTTCATGGTCCTTATCCGGTAGCCCATACAATGCAGGGTGAAGTTTTTTTAATTTGTAAAGATTCATGCTATACACAAATTATATTTGTAGGTGATTGGTACACTTTAACATGAAATACATAGACAAAAGGAAATCATTTATGTGTTTATATAGTGGTGCAGGGTATCATTTATATATTAGTTTAGTTTTATAAAGCAATAGTTTTGTAACTGAAGTGATTTAAATTTTTATATTCTCAATGACTATTGTCAGGTAAAAAGATCATGAAATGATATAATTATACATTTCACAAATCTTTTGAAGTATGTTTCCAAACCATTTTGTTTTTATTCAAATGTTCTTGGTCTTTAGTTACGAAGTACTTTAAAGAGATGTGAATTTTCTGAAATATGTAAATGAGAGTAGGACCGAGGATTTGTTAAAGGGAGGGGGAGGTTCCCATTCCCCTAAATTTGGACAAGCAAAAAATAAAAAGGCAATATCAAGCATAAAAGGAGGGGTTCAACGCTCCAAATGCCCTCAAAATTCTGACAACCCCAAAAGAAATTAAATTATATGCTTCACATGCACCCAATTGTTATGGTATTGGGGAAAAAAAATCATTAACATAAAAAAGCTTTCAACCGCTCGTCCACATACGCCATGGTAAACTGCAGGAGTTTTTAATTGTGTGTGACTGTGTACAAAATGATTGGAAAGTAAGGATGACAAAAGTAGTTGTGCACATCAAAGGTCCTACTCACTTTATATGTGTGTTACAAGATACAAAAATGTGAAGGGCAGTATGCTTTAAAAAAAAACTGGCAAACCACTATGATTTACCACAGAATATATAAAGAAGCCTTTAGGTAATTATATCACCAGACTGTGCAGAGAATGAATAAATAAAATGCCAATATGAGGTTTATTTGAATGATCTGGGGGGTGTTTCACATAGACGAAGTAAGGATGACAAAAGTAGTTGTGCACATCAAAGGTCCTACTCACTTTATATGTGTGTTACAAGATACAAAAATGTGAAGGGCAGTATGCTTTAAAAAAAAACTGGCAAACCACTATGATTTACCACAGAATATATAAAGAAGCCTTTAGGTAATTATATCACCAGACTGTGCAGAGAATGAATAAATAAATTGCCAATATGAGGTTTATTTGAATGATCTGGGGGGTGTTTCACATAGACTAAGTAAGGATGACAAAAGTAGTTGTGCACATCAAAGGTCCTACTCACTTTATATGTGTGTTACAAGATACAAAAATGTGAAGGGCAGTATGCTTTAAACAAAAAACTGGCAAACCACTATGATTTACCACAGAATATATAAAGAAGCCTTTAGGTAATTATATCACCAGACTGTGCAGAGAATAAATAAATAAAATGCCAATATGAGGTTTATTTGCATGATCTTGGGGGTGTTTCACATAGACTAAGATCGACTTTAAGTTGGACTTAAGTATAACAGGCCGTTCATGCCACTGTTTGCTCTTACCATTTACTGGCATTTGTCTTTCAAGGGACGTACAAATCGTGGTCTCAAATCTACAGAGTTTACATTTTTTGATAGTTCATTATTAAAGGAAAAAATATTATCTAAAGATCATAATTTAGAGACCAATGGGGATAGCAACCAATGGCATGAATGGCCCGCCATACTTAAGTCCAACTTAAAGTCGATTTTAGTCTTTGTGAAACACCCCCCAGGGCTCATATTCATAAAACTTTACTAAGTCTAGTTTTAAAAGAAGTTTGTACTATAGCCTAA
Organism: Mesocentrotus franciscanus; assembly: GCA_037976565.1. NCBI lineage: Eukaryota > Metazoa > Echinodermata > Echinoidea > Camarodonta > Strongylocentrotidae > Mesocentrotus > Mesocentrotus franciscanus. The sequence goes on along the minus strand of CP137678.1, from coordinate 31,447,555 downwards.
ATAATGAGTTCAGACTTGAACTAGCTTAGTAAGGTTCTATGAATATGGGCCTTGATAATGTTGGCCAAAAATATGCAATTAAGAGGACTTTACCAGTTAGTAGTATAGCTCATGGATCATAATAATGTGCCCTTATTGACAATGCTAAGGCAATGCTATAGTGATGGACCATTACTTTTAGTGATAGTGGAAAATCTCTATTAGTCTGAACTGTTTATGCTTGCATCACATATTGTTATGTTATCAAATAACAAATCAAATACACACAATGATTCATATGCAGAGCATTTTGCTTGTTTTATTTCATTCACAGAAACGGGGAAAATGACTCGATGAGATGTTCCGCATACTTTAATAATATTTACAATATCACAAATTTGCATTAAATTCTACAATAAATGCAATAATTCTAGTATTCACCAAGAAAAAAAAACATTTAGGAAGGAGACAGAAATAGAAATGACAATATATTACTGTTATACTTTTTTCATTTACAAAATATCACAATATTCACAAAATTATTATTCTCTTACTCTCCCATTATAAAATGACATTGCCAGTCTGCACATACATACAAAGGCATGAGGCCATGAGCACATAATATAAATTCAAACATCCAAACCCATATTCCATATATTCCAATTAGCAATAAAAAGTATTTCATTAGTACTATATAGACCACCCATGTTCCATCACCTAATCATTTTAATATGCCAAGAAATTCATCAAACCTTAAGCCTTATTAATACCAAAATATCAAATTTCATTTGAGATGAACCGTTATAATGCTCCTCCCACAAAGAAACTTCTAAACATAGAATCATCATTAGTCCTTCTAGTTTAAGAGCTATAATATAAATAATCATAATTTATATATTCAAAAATCTAAAATTCTTCAATCTAAATTTCAAGAAGCAAACACTTTTGGTTCAAACATCTATATCAAAATCATGTTTGCCATGGTATTTTGGCTTCCTGTTAATTGCCTTCAATCTCTCTGTATCAGCTAAAGAGATAATTCTGTGTACATGTACTTGCAGAAAGCCATTGTAATTGTGAATTTGTCAAAAAATCTGAATACATGGTACATGTAGAAACATTGTAAAGGATGGGGAGAAGGTGCACATAAGGGGTGAGTCTTTCAAATTCAGTTACCATCATGGTTACCTGCAAACATAGTATGTTTTTTTGGTAATTAAAATTTTAAAAAAATAACAAATTAACCCAAACAAAAAACAAAAACAAAAAGGAGAAATATACTTTGATATTCCCACCTGTGCCCTGAACTGAACCAAGCCAAAACAAATTTAAGCCAATAATCCCGACAGTGTAACTAGATTCGTGTCAGCCTCTTGAATACAGAGCACTTTAATACTGCCAGAATTAAAGTCTGGTTATTTGACTTATTTCCTTGATCATAATTAAACCATATAAAATCGTAAGTACCAAGCTCTAATTCAACAATGAAGCCTGGACATGTGCATCTCCTGATAAGGTAATGGCATGTGATTGAAAAAGCAGATATTTAGCCTAAACGATTTATTTTTCTTGTTACGATCCGTGGGTAATACACTTATAGGGTGTTGCAAGAAAGTTGCAATCAATTGCAAATCCCTCAAATCAAGCGTAAGTCTTGAGATTAATTGCAAATTTGCAATTGATCGCAACTCAACTTTCTTGCAATGCCCATTAGTGAAAGAGAGAGAGAGAGAGAGAGAGCTAGAGAGAGAGGGGGGAGAATAAAAGCTAGATCTAGTCAACTTAATTTAATTGTTAAAACTTTAATCCTAACAAAATCCTAGGAAATTTAGGAAACTAGTGGGGCGTTGCAAGAAAGTCGAGTTGCAATCAATTGCAAATATCAGTTGCAAATTTTGCAACTTCCAATCAATCGCAACTTTCTTGCAATGCCCCATAAGTGTATGTCAGGACTCGATACCAACAGGCATCCAGGTTACATGGGCACACACAATCTCAGTCCGGACGCTCAAATTTCAATTTTTTTTTTTTTTTTTTTTTACATAGGGCTCATGAACAAATACAGATCCCTTTCCCCACAAATGAGTGTGGAGCCCTCCTTATGTACTATGGTGCTCGGGTTTCTAACTGAAAAAAGTACACTTGGTTCAATACCTATCTTTTGGGACTTTGGACAAATAGAAGGAGAAATACCAAAGGAAATCCTCCCTCACAAGGGTATCAACAAGTGTAACAAACATAATGCATACTTTGAAAAGACTTCCTTTGGCGACAGCCACCTAAAATCTAACCCTATACCTAACCCTAACCCTATTTCATCATGTTTTAAATATCATATTATTATCAGATATATAGCTGTACCCATATTTTTTTTTCAATTTGGGTGGCTGTTGCAAAAGGAAGTTACTTTCAACTTGCAAACATGCTTAGGTCCTCTCAAACCATCCCCTTGAGAAGCTGCAAGGCTAGTTCACTCAATTCAAACCACTGGTAAACAAACTCATACCAAGAGCTAGCTACCCTGGTGATCCTCTACACAGAAAGCTTGCATGATAGTTACCCAACCAGGGGGGTGTTTCACAAAGACTAAGATCGACTGTAAGTTGGACTTAACTATGGCAGGCCATTCACGCCACTGGTTGCTCTCACCACTGGTCTCTCAATTATGATCTTTAGATAATACTTTTTCCTTCAGTAATGAACCATCAAGAAGTATAAATTCTGTAGATTTGAGACCATGATTTATACGTCCCTTCAGAGACCAATGCTAGTAAATGGTTAGAGCAAACAGTGGCATGAACGGCCTGCCATAGTTAAATCCAACTTAAAGTCGATCTTAGCCTTTGTGAAACACCCCCCTGACTACTCAATTGTGTGAAATTTAAGTTTTTATAAAAAATGATGTATTTACGGTAGATATCGTGTAAAAATGCCAATGCAATGGAACAGTTTCATTCTACAGTGAATATCTACAGTCTAAGAGCAACAATCATTAACTTATGTGCATAGACTTCAACCCTCAAAGATAATCAGATAAAGCTAAGGATTTGGTGTTTCCGATAGAAATTCATTGTATTTCATTATCTCTTCATACTTTTATAATAATGATATTGTAAATTTGATTTCAATTGACAGGAAATAGTCCATTGAGGCATTCTAAATCAAGGTAACTAATTTTTCATCCACAAATAATATTTAGAAATAGACAAATCGCACTGCAAAAATAACAAGATGACGTACATGTAGACACGATTTAACCAATTCTAAACAAAACGGCATACCAACTAAAGAAAAAAACGTAAAGTAAAGTAAAGTTTTTCTATCTGCCACACATTCCCAATTTAAAACCGATCATCTCCATGTATAAACATTATATACCAAAATGTATGCATTTGATGTGTACACATATTACAAGGAAAATAAAAGGAAATAGTGTATCGAACATTCAGAAAATACGACAAGGAGGGATTTATTTCAAGATGATATAAAGAATTAAATATGAACACCTGCAGCACAAAAGAATATTTATTTTTTTAAACAATTACAATCAATAATGGAATTGATTGAAGTGTAAAAAAGGGTCTACCTACTGACATACATCAAATGTCTAAAAGCCACTGGATACCTTACGACAAGACTATGACTGGATTTTGGAAAATAACGACAGGATTAGTTATGAAATTGTATATGAAGTTCTGGATTGTTAGACGACTCTCAAAAATCAAAATTACTGTATAAGCAGTTATTTTTTGCAAATTTTGTGAATCACTCATTGATCGCAAATTTAACACTTGAAAATATTTCCAGCAAGTAATATCGCATATCAAAATCACTACAAGATGCCCCGACGCATGTTGGTGTCTATAGACACTATAGCACAAGCCGTACGTAACCGGGTCATGCAGCTCAGTTTGAGACCACACTGATCGTGATGGCGCACTTCAATGGATTATTTTCATTTATTTTTCCAGAAATAATTCTTGTATTATAATTGTGATAATCAGTAATGAGTTCATGATCCACGGAAATAGAATCTAATTTTTATAAAGTATATAATTGGTATTGCTTTTGGCTTCAGGCGAATCAACAACTCAGGACATTGTCCTTGAACCCTGGATCTGCAAAAAATATATCTACGCAAAAATATTGGGTAATACAGTACGTGATATTTGAAGCTTCCCGTCTGAGAAAAGTCAGTCTTGCAGCTGGCAGGATGGTTTGATACAACAAGGGCCCTGTTTCATAAAACTTGTTATCAATAACAAGTTACCATAACTGTTATAAGCTAATGAAACAAGTTACCATAACTGTTATAAGCTACTGAAACAAGTTACCATAACTGTTATAAGCTACTGAAACAAGTTACCATAACTGTTATAAGCTACTGAAACAAGTTACCATAACTGTTATAAGCTACTGAAACAAGTAATCATAACTGTTATAATCTACTGAAACAAGTTACCATGACTGTTATAAGCTACTGAAATTGTGGCGGTTGATTGGCTGAGAGCAAATTTGTCATTGAAATTTAGCATTTGTTATTGATAACAAGGTTTATGAAATAAGGCCCAGATGTAGACAATCAAGCTTTATCTCCAATCAACAATTTGATGTTTACTACAAATCATATTACAATTCAGGCCTTCAATCAAAAAATTTCATCTCTGTCATTGCATTACTGATCCTTTTACAATTTCTTTCAAAATGCAGCGCAGAGGCTGGTCATGATGTGCGCGTTAGCCTAAAGGACACTAAAAACTCTTCCAGAAATCATTCAAGCAAGGAAAGATTCAACATGCACGCATACATGTATCAAGTTTGTCATTAAAAGGTTTTTTTTAATTTTCATCCCTACTTGATTTTTTCCTATCATTACTTCAGAACATATGCTTTTTAACAAATTCATCACAAATTTCATGAAAATACACCAGCCCCGTGTCCAGAATGCTTTAATATCTACCAACAAGAACTATAAATACCTATCTTATTACCTTATTAGACATGATACACATAGATTAGAAGGACCTATACAGTCATTATGACAAAAAGCTCCGCAGCCTTTACACATAACCATAGCTTTGAGACGACAGGTGCATTTACCCGCCAGAGTGGAGCTGCCGTCTGGACTATCCTTGCCACCAGAGGGCAATATACTGCTCTTACTTGTGGTAGGGCCAGACATGACAACGGAACTCTGACAGGAGCAGACGGTGTTCTGCACCGTTGAGTTGTTGTTGGAGAGGGGTACCACCTTAGCGACCGTAGGCTGACTGTGCGTTGAAACGGAATCCTTGCCTGGAAGCTGAATGGTGGATGTGTGCATGGCACCATTAGCTATACTCACTCTTCCATGAACTAAATTGACTGTTCTGTTTTCAGTGCTTGCAGATGATATTTGCGTCACCTTCCCAGCACTAGGAACTGAGCTCTGATTCCCTCGAGAGGCATTGGATGAGCCACTGGTCACTGTACTGGGCGGAGTTACACTAGCTACAGCTTTGCTAGAAGGTAGTGTTATATACGTCACTGTCTTGGAATTATTGCCTACTTTGCTTGAAACCAATGTTGCTACAGAGTTTGTGGTCTTGAGACTAGACTGCTGACTATTCCCTTGCACTACTCTTGAAGCGTTGCTGGGTAGTATACTCATGTTTGACTGAGAGACTAGAACAACACTCAGACCAGGCTGTGTCTTGATGATAATAGGTTTGACTGTCTGTATCACAGGTTGGCCGGGGGTGGAGTTTGAAACTGTGACCGTCAAGACTTTATTTGGAGAGCCACTTTTAGATTGACCTTGTAATCCTTCTATGTGCATCCTAGCACCAACACCTCCTGTCACAGATGTAGCATTGCTTGGCACAATGGATTTGAGATTCATCCAGTTGTGTGATGTGGCACGAGGTCTACCTAAAATGGCTGGAGAGTGTACTGAAGGTCTTGCAGCACCTTGTGCATTACCAGGCACCAACCTTGCATGTACCTTGGCAGAAGTTTGTGCTTTAATATGTGCCAATGTCCGTGTCTGTCCTTGATGAGCCCTGACAGCCATCTGGGCTTTGATCTGCGCTAGTGTTCTTGTTTGAGACTGGACCGGTTTGAGTTGTGTTTGGCTCTTAATCTGAGCCAGAGTCCTGGTCTTGGACATGCCACTTGGCGAAGCATCAGTGTCAATTCTCTGTCTCTTTTCAGGTGACTCCTCTGAATCTGATGGACGCTTGACAGACAAGTCAGGTGGTATCAGTTGAGCAGATCTCTTAACTTCACCAACCTTAGGTCCTCCTGCTGCAGCCTGCTGCCTCTGACTTGCAGCTGCCATCGTTGACAGCAATGTACTACATGAATATTGAGCAGGACTTGCAGTAGCAATACTTGTTGCAGTCAATGTGGATGATTTTGCTTTCTGCGATGAGGAACTGCTACCACTAATCACACTACTGCTACTACTGCTAGAACTCCTCTCTTTACCGATAGTCTTTGACAATTTCTTCAGGATAGACACTCCTCCTGCTACGCCGTCTTTGGGTACGGAGATCTTGAGGATGATCTTTGCTTGTGGTTCTTGTACTCTGTGATTAAGGATGTGCTTCTGAGGCTTGGTTGGTGCAGATTTTGTCGAACTTGATACGGACGTTGACGCTGTTGACGAAACCGTCGATGAAGAGGACGAGGCTTTGTGTATCTTTGGTGGTGTTTTGGCAGACTTCGTAGGACTGGAATAATTGGACTGAAGTTCAGGTACAGATGATTGGCCCCACACTGGTTCAAAATGCTTAGTCTAGAAAATTAAAACAAAACAAAACAAAAATTGGGTCATTCAATATATCATCAATACTCCAACCTCAAGGGGAAGAAGTATGTGACTGTGGTATGAGGGTGGTAGTGGTACATGGTATAAGCAAGCGTAATTCTAACACCATGCATACCTGCCAACCTTTAACAGCTAATAATAGAAATCTCTCAAGGCAAAATTAGGAATTGGTCTATTTTGTATACTTTTCACACAGAATATTTCAGGAAAAAAAGGAATCTAGGGTTCGAAACAATAGATTGAAGGCTGAAAAATAGGATTCATTCCTCCAAAGATAGGAGTGGTTGGCCACTATGACAATGTTCCAACCAAGAAAGGAATGGGTGCTTTAAATCAAGAAACATCAAGAAAACAAACACAATGTGATCCATGATTTCTTCAAGTCAACATCACAAGCACAAGAGGGCAATAACATGATGTCCCTTTATTTCTAAAGGAAGCCACAACTACAGTGTAGATTATAGACTTTATCAAGAATATCTTGAACTCCTTGAGATGATGGAAATTAAAGGGATTGGGTATCTTTGTCTCAGATTCTAAACAAAATCCTGGATTTAGCTCATGCTGCAATCATAATTATAAACCTTTAGGTCAGTCAGGAATCCCATGATTTTTACAAGCCGATTGCCTGTCTGATTATCAATATATTCATGATTGGAAATCGAAATTTCATTTTTCGTTTTCCTAATTGTTTTTATAACACTACAGTCTATTGGGGGAAATAAGTATGGTAAAACCGGTTACTCAAAGATTTCAGATTTTTTGAGGCACTTCATGATCATTCTGAAACGCATTTTGTTTAGGGCTTCAATATTACACCATGTCACAGACACTGATAACACGTAGGGCCATGCATCTCAGATTTAACATTGTTAAACGATGCCTTTAAGGTCAAGATCCTGAACCTTGTCTCCTTGTCTTGATGTGCCTTTCTTCATCTCACAAGAAAGTTAACAAGACAAAATCAGAGATCGTATTTCCTCGCAACATGCAGATGATTTGACAGATCATGTGCACTTGTCCCGATTATGTCAACATCCTAATATTTTGTATCTTGCCATCCTGTCTTTCTAGAGGCATTCCTGAAGCCCTGACTGACTACAACCCAAATACAACTTATTTTTTCAAGAAAATGAAATAGGAGTAGATATGGAAATTTCTCACCATGTAAATTCTTCCCAATTGAGGTCCTGAATGGTCACATGGATATCAAATCAAAGTTTGCCGAAAACCTTCCAGTCAGAAAAAAAGGTTCAATTGTCTGAATCGTTGTGACAGCATATGTGTCACATGACTGACCATCGACCGGTAGCTGATTGACCTTTTTCTCCAATTGGAAGACTCAAAAATTACCACGCGATTTCAATACTGATATTCATATAACCATATTGGGGAGGGGGGAGGGGCGGGGGTCCCATTGTAGTATCTTTCAACATTCAGTAATAGTTGATGCAAGGAGAAGCCTTTAGTACTAACCTTCCAAGGATCTAACTTAGCCCTCTCCTTGTCCAGTTCAGCTTTTAGTTTGGTTTGAGATTCAGGTGTGAACTCCCCACTGGCAAGACGCTCACGCCACTTGGTACAGGCCCGGGCAAAGAATTCATTGTCCAACGCTGTAGCTCCCAATCTAAGAAAGTCAAAATCAGTTCAGACTTATTCGGTTTATCGTCCACATTTGAACAAAATCGTATATAACGAGAGCTATTCGACTGGACGCATAACAAAAAAAAGGCATACAAAATAATGAGTTCAGTTCAAATACAAAATGAAAAATAGGTCAAAAGAAGCAAAACAAAACATGGGGAAATCAACAAGAAGCTAATCGTCACATTAAAGTTCAGAAAAACATTAACATAAAATCAGAAGAAACTGACACGTTATACTTCAAGACTACACATACCTTATATCAGCAAAGTAACTTTGGTAGAAAAAAAGAAGATTTGGCTATTTTTATTGAACATAGACAGATGAGGAATTGAAGTTGGCAGTCTAGACCATGTGCACAACACATGGCCTCCTATGGGCATAGGCAAGTTTGCTGTTCATTGACTGGAATTCTCAGCAATTTTTTTAATATTTTTTGTTAAATATTTTGCTTATAGAGGAAACCTATCCCCTGCATGATGAACAAATACAGAATTACGTCAAGGCAAATCACCTAGAAAAGCAATGCACTTGCCAGAACTCCGCTTAAACTGTTATTTGCTATGCACAACCTCACTCCTTGTGTTGCCAATTTGAACTTACCTTAGACAATTATCAGGTCCTTTATGTCTGTCGTTGGTAGCAAGCATCTTTAAGAGTTTATGTTGATGGTGAGCGGGAAGGCTAGCAAATGTGTGCTTGTTTATCAGATTCTGAAACGGGTAAGAAGTGAGATAAAAATAATTACAATTTCCACAGGTTTGTGTATGAAATATATACTTCATGTATATAATGTATATATTTTTTTTCTTTTACAGGTAGATACAAGGTCACAATTAGAATATCACATTAATTCATAAAAGCACATTCTATTACTATACACTTGGTTTCAAATGTAGTCTAGACCTTGTCAGATTATATCTGACGGACAGCATCAAGAATTAAATTTGTAAAAGAATAAATAAGAGAAGGTATAGAAATAAAGGAAAAAAGAAGTTTAAAAAAAAAAGGCAATTGTGAACACTTTTTAACATTTAATTCCTCCACTGTACAAGAACTGAACAATCATTAGAATATACAAACATTTAAATCAAAGAACTCTAACAATGTTTGTTTGAGTGCTGACCAATACACCATACACTGAGGAATGTATTTACATATAAAATGATATATAATGTAGTGATTATTACCTTCAAATTAACATTGGCAAGAACAGAGTTTGGGGTTTCTAGGTCAACTTGTGGTTTTCTCCTGAAGTCCAGGAAAGGTGCTGCAATCCAAAAAACAAACAAAAAGAGTTATTAAATTAGATTTCTCCTTTCCACATAATTTGTTTAAATTGCAAAAATCCATAAATAATGCATTGTAGCCCTGGCACTCATCAGAATCTTGAAATCACAAAATTCTGGTGATGCACGCATTGTGATTTCACTTGAAAAGTGAACATACAAGAAAACTTTTGCAGTATGCTGTAAGCAAGTTTAATGTATATTGTATCATAAACTAATGTATCTTTTATAGGCGATAGAGAAAGAAAACAATTAATCGCCTTGATTCAAAATTTAAACAACATTTTTTACAACATAAAGTGAACAAAACAAAGCAAAATGTTCACAGAGCAAACATAAATCCAATAAGAAAGTTCTGCACTCTGTGGAAGAGTTCAGATTTTCAAATATCATATAATTAAAAAACTTTAAATTTGTTCATATCCTGAAATTTACTCTAACTTACATGAGCCATATTTCTTGTTTTTCTTGTGTCTCCGTCTTGGCTGCGGAAGGGAGGAAAAAAAAAACAGATAATTGTTAGCATCCAATTAATAGGCAACAAACAATGCTACAACCAAGTATATCACAGAAAATCAACAAATAAAATGAAATGGATCTGACTCTCACTCTGCAATACCTATGTTGTTACATAGAAGTGTCATAGTCGAGTGGTTTAAGCAGTTGACTTGAAATTCAAAGGTCGTGGTACGATCCCGACATGGCACTAATGTCCTTTGGCAAGGCATTAATCTACATTTGCCACTCAATACCCAAGAGAGAAATGGGGACCCAGTAGGATGACGACAGCATCGTTGTGTTAGTAATTGCCTATACCCTCACGGTGACCATATGGTAGGAATATTCCCCAGGGAGTGGAAATGGTGCACATTATGCATGAATGAATCCGATGACCTGAATAATAATATCTGTAAAGCGCTTAGAAATGGTATTCCGTATTAAGCGCTATATAAATCGAGATTATCAATATTATTGTCATGGAAGTACTTCAAGAATTCTAAATGAAAGTGATGCCCTGAGAGGAATATACCGGTACATCCATCAACTCTTTCCTTTCAGGGGTCAAAGGTCAGTCATTCATATGTGTGACTGCAAACAACATTGCATTATTTAAACATTTTTGTGGCTTACACCCAGTAAATAAGATCGGTTGATCGATCTGTATTGAAAAACAAGTCAGAAAAAATCATGGAACCAGCGGGACTTGAACCCGCATCTACTGCTTGCCGGGCAGCGACTCTACCACCAGGCCATCACTGGTCCATGCAGTGAAAAAAATTCACGGGGGCTCAGGGCGATTTAGCCCCTGAAATGCCCAAAAGAGCCCCGGAAATGCTAAAAAGAGCCCCAGAAATTTGCATAGAGTTCAATGCAAACCAATATTTTAGAGTGCTATTTTCATGCACTTGAGCTTGAAAAGTAGCCCCCGAAAAAATAAATATTAATTTTTTCCCTGGGTCCATGGCACAGTCACGATGAACTAGAATCAAATACCCAAGCTCTCCTGAATCGTTCTACTCATGAATATTCATTAGTCCGCCATAGGACAATAACTTTTATAAATGTAATGCTTCCTTGGAGAAATTTCAATTATTTTAAACATATTTGTGGCTTACACCCAGTAAATAAGATCGATTGATCGATCTGTATTGAAAAACAAGTCAGAAAAAATCTTGGAACCAGTGGGACTTGAACTCGCATCTATCATTATCATTATTATTATTATTTCTTCTTTTTTATTTTTTATGAAGTCTCCTTCTTCATGCCTTTAACTGTAGCAAACTTTCTACCTATCAAGAAAGGAATAAAGAGCTCTTTTGAATATACGATAGAAACTGACCTTTCCACTGAAGCCTGGAAGGGAGGCTAATATCTCACTGATAGTCTGCGACCTTGGTAGCATATGAAGTCTATGATCTACATCAGGACTTGGTTTGGCACTGTCAACTTCATCTGATTTCAAATATGAAAATAAAATGCATAAATGAATATTAATCAGACTATGTGGCCATGATTATGAAAATAAAATGGGAAAATGAATATTAATCAGACTATCTGCTTTCAATTATAAAAAATAAAATGGATAAATGAATATTGATCACACTATCTGCTTTCAAATATGAAAATAACATGGGAAAATGAATATTAATCAGACTATCTGCTTTCAATAATGAAAATAATATGCATAAATGAATATTAAACTATCTGGCTTCATTTATGAAAACTAGATGCACAAATGAATATTAATCAGACAATCTGGCTTCATTTAATATGAAAATAAGATGCACAAATGATTATTAATCAGACAATCTGGCTTCATTTATGAAAATTAGAAGCACAAATGAATATTAATCAGACAATCTGGCTTCAGTTATGAAAATTAGATGCACAAATGAATATTAATCAGACAATCTGGCTTCAGTTGTGAAAATAAGATGCACAAATGAATATTAATCAGACAATCTGGCTTAATTTATGAAAATTAGATGCATAAATGAATATTAATCAGACAATCTGGCTTCAGTTATGAAAATTAGATGCACAAATGAATATTTATCAGACAATCTGGCTTCATTTAAGTAAATTAGATGCACAAATGAATATTAATCAGACAATCTGGCTTCATTTATAAAAATTAGATGCACAAATGAATATTAATCGACAATCTGGCTTCAGTTATGAAAATTAGATGCACAAATGAATATTAATCAGACAATCTGGCTTCAGTTATGAAAATTAGATGCACAAATGAATATTAATCAGACAATCTGGCTTCAGTTATGAAAATTAGATGCACAAATGAATATTAATCAGACAATCTGGCTTCAGTTATGAAAATAAGATGCACAAATGAATATTAATCAGACAATCTGGCTTAATTTATGAAAATTAGATGCATAAATGAATATTAATCAGACAATCTGGCTTCAGTTACATGTATGAAAATTAGATGCACAAATGAATATTTATCAGACAATCTGGCTTCATTTAAGTAAATTAGATGCACAAATGAATATTAATCAGACAATCTGGCTTCATTTATGAAAATTAGATGCACAAATGAATATTAATCGACAATCTGGCTTCAGTTATGAAAATTAGATGCACAAATGAATATTAATCAGACAATCTGGCTTCAGTTATGAAAATTAGATGCACAAATGAATATTTATCAGACAATCTGGCTTCATTTAAGTAAATAAGATGCACAAATGAATATTAATCAGACAATCTGGCTTCAGTTATGAAAATTAGATGCACAAATGAATATTAATCAGCCAATCTGCTTTCAATTATGAAAATGAGATGCATTTTAAACAAAATGAATCACACTGTCTACTTTCAATTACAATAATTAGATGCATAACATGTTAATCAGCCTGTCTCATACCACGATGCATTATTGCTGTACTTTGAAAGCTATCGCTAGGACTTTCAAGAAATCTGCTATAGGGCCAATTCACAATGTTACTTAAATTGACAACAAAAATGATGTTCGCATTACTTAAAGGGATTGGGTATCTTTGCCTCAGATTCTAAACAAAATCCTGGATTTAGCTCATGCTGCAATCATAATTATAAACCTTTAGGTCAGTCAGGAATCGAATGACTTTTACAAGCCGATCGCCTGTCTGATTATCAAGATGGTTATGATTGGAATTAGAATGTCAAAAACTGTTTGCCGAACAGTTTTTTATAACACAACAGTCTATTGGGGAAAATGAGTATGGTAAAACCGGTCACTCAAAGATTTTTACTTTATTGAAGCACTTCATGATTATTTTGAAGCACAGTTTTTTTTTTTTTTTTTGGGGCTTCAATATTTAAACCACATCACAGACTAGAATTGATTTCTTCAAAGTCTTTGCAATTGTGTTTCTGATCCTTTAATTTAAGTTAGAATGCCAAAAACATGATGCAGCAAGCATGAATGACAATGAAAAGAATGTCTACATTTGAGTCAAATCTTAGTTTGTTGTAGAACATGAAATATTCAAATACAAAAATTTCAAATCTTCAATTTGGGGAAAAATATGAAAAATAAATCCTTATTCCTTAAAAAATACAATCTGTTACTACATTGTACATTTAATGCAATTGATATTACATAATTTAGATGATGGTACAATGTTATGTGTACCAACAGAGTACAATGTAAATGTTGAATATATTAATGCTACAAATTTGATGAGCAAAGTTGCGCTTCAGAAGATGTTTTTTAGTAATGGATTAGTCAGTATCATGGATTAGTGATGTATGATAGGCAACTCTCAAAATACATTAAAAAAAAACAATGGGTTCTTATTCCTGGTATTAAAAAATGCATGTAGCACCCAGGGAATTTCTCTGAAAACAAAGATGTTCAGTGTATACGGTGTGGAATGACCTCTTTTTCACAAGATTATAAGACCTGTTCAAGGGAAGCCCACCCTGATATTAAGTTGGTTTTAATAGGAAAAAACATGAGAGGAACAGGCCAGTGAAATTTTGAGCAAATTCTGATTGAAAATAAGAAAGTTCTGAATTTTAGAAGTTTGCGATCAATCAAACACAAAGTTGCAACTCTATGACGTATCTTGCATGCTCCTGTCCCATTTGCTCTGTACTTTTAAAAAATCAGAAACTTTTATTTTCCCTCAAGAAAATTTTCAATCATACATACATGTACAACCTAAATATAATTATTGCAAACATGTTTCTATCTAACCCCTGTATGTAAAAATATCTATTCCATCATCAATAACAAAGAAAATGAAAGTTTATGAAATTGCATGTACAGAGCAAATTGGAGAGGAGCTCACAAGATATGTCACAGAGTTGCCAATTTGTATTTGATTGATCGCAACAGTAAGTCATAAATTTCATACTTTTAATCAGAATTTGCTTAATTTGTCACTGACCCGTTCCTCTCATTGTTCTGCTTCTCTTAAAGTCCCACTGTACTACTTGTAGCTACTTGCTCCCTCTATATAGAAATAATGCCTAAGCAGTGCACGTTGGTCCCCCATGATCCTCTTTTTCTTATGTTAATTGAGAGCTGAGTTGATGAGATAACCACGCTAATCCCTCTAATACCTCCTGGCTAAACTATTGCAGAGGGGCTTTAAAACCAACTTAATATCAGGGTAGACTTCCCCTTTAATGATGAAAATACATTCACAGTCAAAACCTGTTGTACTGGCCACCTCTCTATAAAGACCACCTGTCTTCAGTAGCAACTCATTTTTCTCTCTAATAAACAGGAAATACACACATTTGTATCTACCTCCTCCCTCCCCCAACCACAAAAAAAAAATGCAGGTGGATGATACATGCAGATGAAAATTATTGCTCAAAGCAGAGACAAAATCGAAAGACCGAGTTCAGGAAATGTTGATGAATAAATTTTGATGAGAAACAAATTAGGTTGACACTAAATTTCAAAAATGCAAACAAATTATAACTGACAAGCCAAAATACAAGTAATATAAAAAAACGAATAAATTTAAATTTATAATCTAAAAAATGAAATAAGAACCTTATAAAAGAAAAAGGACATTTGTTTCAGTTATACATGAAGCGCATGTATTGCAGCTGATTTCACAAACTTTCATATTTTGCTCGTGTAAATCCATGCATATTACTGTAAGATGCTAAAAAAAAGATACATTTATGAATGAAAGTGGCAGTCAATTCAATTATTATTTGTATAAAAAATGAATGAACCACCTTGTAACCGAGTGAGTCAAACATATTTAACTTTTTGATTGTTTCTTTGTTATTTCAAGGTTATACAATAAAGTAGCATGTGGAGGGCTACATATTATTTGTCTAATTTTTAAATTATGAATGAAATGTATTTACATCAACATCGCCTGCACTCATGATTATCTTCTAGTCCCGACTCTCCCATCATTAAACACAGTATAAGATGCTGACATCATATAAGCAATGGCTTGTGCCACAATATCTGACACATTTATTATATTTTTTTCTTCTAATGTTTTCAACTCCGTTATGAAATAATCCAAATGGTTGTTAAAGATGGTATTTTTTGATAAAGTAGATTTGCTTACTGTTGTCACTTTGGGAAGGAACATGTAGAAAATAACTCCCTACAGACAAGAATGAAATCACAGAAAGCATAACAATCAAGTATCATCATAGTGTCATCAAGGGCTTATAACTGGATTTCACTACCATAGTGTGTGATTTTTAAACAAGGGCTTCGTACTAACTTTTTGTCAGGCCTCAGAAGTGGAATTCTGCAGGGTCTGATGGCATGAGCCCTACATGTTAAAGCTTGGAAATTTAAGAGTCCAGAATGAACTCTAATGTTTACATCAGTGCTAAACAGGGCTTGCAGGGGAACTTTTTTACATTGGTTGCCTGTTTGGCAATTAATTCTTAAGATTTCCAAATTCATTTTGATATTTACTGTGAATAGTGTAAAATTCACATGATACGAACTACCTTGTTTATTAGATACTTCAGTCACCACCAAGGCCAAGGCAGGGCGATTCTGTTAAATTATTCTTATATTTATCAAAATAAAAAATTAAGAATTAAGAATCGATTTTTGCGGTCAATAGATATGAAATGTTCTAGTGACACATGGAATTGCAAAATTTGATTGCCCGACTTATTCTAGGCGGTTAAAGATAAACTTGAATTCTAGTAAATATATAAAATAATTCTCACAGAATCCAATGAAACTTACACTGAATGTTCAAGATTACAAATAAATGACATATGTGCCAAACAATTTTGGTAGAAAATGTATAGTGGCTGAGTAATGAGCATAGAAAGATAAGGAAATCAAGGTAAGAAGGCCCGACACCATGTGCTTAACACAGGTCCCTATGTGCAAATGAGTCTTGTGGTTTTCATCGAAGATGATGCCCAGTAAGTAAAATACTGCAGGATAAAAAATCCAGAATGAATTATAGCCATGTTCTCTTGGCATACGATTCCCATACCAGGGGGATGTTTCCGGAGATCCTAAGTTGAACTTATCTCTAAGTTGGACTTAAAAATTATGGAAAGCCGTTAGCATCTATGAAAATATTTTTAAAAAGTAATTTTAAAAGGCATAATATGTTGATTCAAATCATTCATATTTTCTATTATCAAGGAGATTTCATGTTCTTGATGTAGAATTAATAAAAAGTCCAAAATACTTGAATTTTTGCTTTTGAATATATTTTACTTTAAGGCTACAAATGGCTCTCCATAATATTTAAGTCCAACTTAGAGATAAGTTCAACTTAGGATCTTTGTGAAACACCCCCCAGAGCTCAAGATTAGCTTCAATAGCATGAAGTCAATCCTAAGCCTTATTCCTAAGCTACAGTACTCACCATCAGCTTTGTCAGGTGGTTTCAATGGTTTCAGTATGATGCGGGGTATAATGGTTTGCTTCCGTCTATGTCGATGAGACGATGGTGAGGGACTGTGAACACGGAACATCTGCTGTCCAGTGTCTTCCTCCTGTTCCTTCATCCTCTCGGTCTTTAACCTAGAGTCTGCTCTGCCATTGGTTGTACTGCTACCACTACCCATATCCAAGCCACCTTCTCGCTTAAATCGCTCAACGGATGGGATGGCAAAGTGCGCCCTCTCTGGGAGAACACACACAGCTGTGAGAAATGAACGCATTTTATGCTTAATACTGGGCCATCAAATAAACATATAGACACATTTAAAGTTTATATTAAGATTTATTCTATCTATCTATCAAGGTATCTTCTCCCAGCTCGGAGGTTGGTAGCAACATATTTCCACACATCTCTGTTTTCTGCCCTTCTAGTACACTCTTGTAGGGTCATTCCACTAGTTCTTGGGTTTCCCTCTTTCTACTCAGAATATATGACTATTTGTTTTCTTCAATTGATATTTTGATACAAAGGCAAAAATCACAAACCAGCATGACACCTTTTAAACATAAGGAAACAAAGCAATTCCTAATACTATGATTTTGTAGACCAAATGGAAATTTAACAGGATATACCACCACTGAAAAAATGTTACTATCCAGCAGAATAAAGCAATCTATTCATTTTACAACTAATTACTTTCAGTTTCTTAGTATGTATGTAAGTACATGCACCAAGTCTCAAATAGTCTTTTGAGTTACGGCAATGATGGAAAAATTACCATAAATAGATATAAATTCCCAAAGGATAAAATCACTAATGCTCAAAGCTACACATATAAGTGATGATTTTTTTCAGTTTTAGTATAAACTGTATTATGGCTGAAAAAGTTTTTTGAAATTTCACTTCAAGCATTATATTCAAGGTCTATAACTACCAAGATATCCTCAATTGGAAACATAGTGGTAAGACCATGGTATACATGTAGGTGGGTACTGTATACACTGTCCCGCAACTTTAAAGAGAAGGTTTATTGATTTTAAAAACTAACTTTATTGTCATTATTGCAAAGGTGAAACTTTGATTGGACAAGGTTATCAAAATTCAATGCTTGAAAACATTCGAAGTAATGATTATTATCAATTACAAAACACTTAAATACAGCCCCGGCATAGCACCTGAAAAGCTCTCCGATCGCTACTGAGATGTGTGACGTGACTGACGTCACATTTTGAACATGATTTGCACAAGCAGACGATGTCCCATGACATCTCACACATATTCAGTGCCTGTTTTGTCATCTTCTCTTCAGTTATTTCTCTTACTTCACTACCGTCAGACTAAATGTTTAATCTATGGCCTCACTCTAAACCCCGCGCATGGTATTATTTTGATGAAAAATGCAAGGATAAAGAAAAAAGGAATCCGTCGCGTGTAAACAAAATAAGACGCCATGATATTTTCAGCTCCATACACCTCGGTATGTTTCAAGAGGGAACAAATGCCATCCATGCAATCATTCCGGGATTTTAAATTTGAAAGTGTGGTTTCTTTGATTGTTCATTAACCATTATCCTGTGTATTTACACACAAAAGAATTTAGTTATCAGAATCGGTTTCATATTCCTTTTTGAATGGTGTAAAATGTCATCACATTTATATACACTAAACTCATTATAATTTGAGAAACAATAGCATTGCAATTATGTTCATTCTTTATGGGATGTCGTCTGCTTGGGCAGGATTGGTTTATATTGTGACGGCATTAACACATCGTTATTTTGCTGGCGAATCTCTCACATATCCCAGATGCTATGGAGGTGGTTTTATTTGGATTTTTAAAAAATCACCAGATATGTAATCGACCTAAAACTTGTACGATGGCCATCTGTTAGCTTACCAGTTTCTAGTGATACATTATTTGCCATATTTGTGATTTTCTTTGAACAGGCACTATAAATCATAGAATTCTCTTCTTTATCGGGCAAATAAAGTACCCCTATCCTAGAGAACAAGACATTAAATTCAGTTAACCCACAATATATGGTTTGATTTGGTAAGACACACATTTTAAATGGACTCTATTCAGAGTTATTCAAGAAGCGATGATTACTTACGTCTTTTCTTGATAGGTACATAAGGTTTCTCAGATCCATCAGCGTTAGTATCATCAGATGTCTGAGTATGAAAGACATCTGTTCCGTCCTCACTTTGCATCTCTAACATGGCTGCAGCTTCCTTGGGCAAATCAGTCTGAAGTAAGGCGATAAAAACAAGTTCAGATGCTAACTAGTAACAATCACAGTCAGTATTATTCATAGATTGGCTTTTCTTGAGCGAAAGAGATTTAAGAAGGTAGTCCTCGCTTTGTGCAGTCGTGCTGGTGACTGATGAGCCCTATGTGGGATAGACATGTCTTGCCACAGCGGGTGCAGGGGTAAATACACATGTAGGTCTGAGAAGATGAAGGTGGTGAATAATTGTTCCTATTTTTTCTGCGCTGTCTCTTCTCAATAGACCAGTTTACTAACATATTCAAATTTCATGCATACTGTTTAAAGAAAGGGTGTTCTTGACAACCTGTTTGCTTGTCTGAGGCTTACCTGGCATAGCAACAAGTAACGTATGCAGACTGGATTCCAAGTATTGTAGTCCAATCATTAATAAGAGGTTAATGGAATAACTTGTCACTAGATCCCCAGGAAAGAAACATCCATAAATTTGAACATGTTAGTAAATGGGTCTATATTGCTCTTGCAAGTTGATTACTAGTAGTCTCAAAATATGAGGCACCTTGATAAACTGTTTGGCACCAGGCATTCCTATTGGAGGCTATGGCCGAGCGCTGGCAGGGGTCTACATGTGTATGCCACAGGAGGAGAGGGTACTTTTCAGTAAGTCTTTGGACCTCTTCCCCGGATTCAAACAATCAGCCATGTAACATACAGTGTTCTCAAACAAAGAATTCTTCCTATCAGATACAATTAGAGTTGGGACATGAAAAAGATGTAAATACTTGTAAATACATATGCATGTACGTACATGTACGTTTAACAGAAATAATACCCTCAGTGACATTGCTTAAATGGCAATAAAACCTCAGTCTCTCTCAGAGTTATAAACTTCATGAATCTACATAATGACTGTGGGTCATTCACAACGACTTGGCAACGACTTGGGAATATGTCTATGGGCCTATAATTCCCAATCTGTATGTGAAAATATTGTCTTATACAGTAACTTATGACTGGTGAATGCAACAGTACTTCTCAGGGTAAATAGTTCTACTTCGAGATACAAAATGAAAGTGGGTTCTTTTTCACTCACCTTTAAGCCATAGACTCCCATTAAACCTCCCACCTTGTAGAATGCACTGTCCTTTCCCCTAGATCCTGAGTGCAGCATAGCATTCAGGCAGGCAAGGGGTTGTGTACCACTACAAATAAATGACAAGGAAGAACAAAGTTTATTCATACAATCTTCTTCCAAAGCAACATAAATACTGGCACTACAACATGTACATGTACATAATTTAGTGGCCATCTCTACGGCATCATAAATAAATGTTGTTTTCACTTTAGCATGATCTTAATACATTGTTTATTGTAGAATAGGATACAGATACATGTAACAAGTAATGCTAAACTAATCTTTTTTTATTGGTGTGTGGAGCAAAATATTTAGGCCAGGGTCTTTGTACACCAACCCATGTTCATATCCTAATACTTGAGTGAAATTGGTGGGGGTGTCGTCTGTGTGTACTGGAGCCATGTGATCCAGTGTATTTTTTTTATGAGAGCTCTCATTGGATTGTGTAGTATTTAGTAGACTTTATGCATTATACTTGTTCAGCACACAGCTACATGTATACAGTAGTCTACCAGACTACCATACACATGTACATGTATTTATAGTTAACATGAGATTTCATTGTAGTGATCTCATGTACCTTATATTGATTTGATTCTTCCTGAGCTACAATGCTCTCTGGACATTTTTCAGTACTAGTGTTGCACCTTGATTTCAAGTATCCAATCAACATACTATCAGTGTATCTAACATGAACAATTGCAGAAGGCAAACAAATATATATGTGTACTATAGGTGTCCAAAATTAACAGTGAAATACTTTATATACATGTACAACAACTTAATTTGCACTTTTAATGTCAACAGCTAACTCTACTACATAATAAATTTCCAAAGTCATTCACTATTTTAAATACAATATCAAATAGGAAAACTGGGGAAGCCCCTAAATCGTCAGATGGGAGATACACTCTACAGACTATGGTAACATCCTCTTTTTTACATGTACATATACATACTTAAGAACACATTCATATTGAGATGCTTTTTTCAGTACATGTACATGTATACAAAATAAACATTTTCTTACCTTCTTTCAAACAGAAGCAGAAGCACATAGAAGAAATTGCAGGGAGAAAAAAAACAAAGAAAACAACATTGCTTCGGTGATGCATACATGTATCGCATTTTTACACAGTGCTAAACAAAGGTGCTGACAAATACTTCACTGTTTTCACTCATACGAATGTCGTCATACTCATAGCAATAAGAATTCTTCCAATAATTTCTCAGTTGCAATATTGAAGATTAAAGGCACATTTTCCTAACTGGGGCTCTTTGACAGATGTTCCACGAAACTAGATTTTTCCATACATGTACATGTACACTGTACAGTTAGGTACATGTATACTATGTAGATAATGTCGATTTTTCTGTTCTTTCATAATTTGCAGGTCTCAATTTGGAATTTCCTGACCTGAAAAGGCTGAAATGCTCTTCCTGTAAATGTATTTATCAATAACATCTGTTACTGCATAACAGGGTTTAAAGATATCGAGACAATATACAAATAGATTCAATCTTAGACAGCCATGTAAACATGTGATCCATAGACAAGTGCACAGTGACGAATTCTTAATTTTACCAAGCCATGTTCAATGGCTTGTCAGACACAAGACACAACTTTATGAAAAGGGAAACACTGAATGCAAGCCACAATGCATACTTTAACTTTTCTATAGAATGCAAAAATGTGACAGGAAAAAATCACATCTACAATGCATGTTATAGTACAAGTCTTAACAATGTACACATATTTGTACAACTGGGGAATCCCCTTCATACATGAATGTACATGTTTGCACATGTAATTTCTTTTTCTTAACTCTGTTTTTGGAAAATATGCTTTCAAATTTTCAAATATTCAGCTGTTAAAAGCTAGCAAGGGATTTACTGGAAGAGGGGTATGACAACATACATGTAGATGCAAATTGCATGTCAGTGACAACTAGGACAACTAGGAACAACATCAATCGTTCTAAAAAAGAATATGTGTATCACGGCCAAGCTCAAGTAGGAAGTTAAGTTTGTCATACTTGATGTGTGTGGATATCGCCCTACATGTACATCATCATATACAGATAAAGGTCCAAAGTGATCTGAACAATAAGCTTTAAACCGACATAAAATCTTTTTTAATTAAACCAATTAAAATTTGGCAACATGAATAAAAGTTGAATATCACTTATTTTCCATACAAAATAGCAATTGTTAATTTCTCACTATATCTTCTGTCCAATGATCCTTTCTAGATACTTGTACCAGTAAGCACTTTTCATTTGAAAAACATCAACAAAATGAAAACAAGTGTTGCTAATTTGAGAAGACAAACTGCTAAATTTTGACATTCAAAAATCATTTTCTGATACGGGCTGACATGTAAAACATGGGCGTGCAGAAGCAAAACCAGTAAACACTGATGATTGAGTAACTTACTTGATGTCTTTGAGTGTATATTCCTGGATATCACGAAGGATCTCCTTGTAACTCATGGGAGTCTTGGGATGCTTCTCTAGAACCTGAAAAATGAATTGATGAAAACAATACCATCATCATCAATCAGTTAATCATTCATCCATCATCCTCATTAGGCAGTTTCACAGCCTACAATATTGAGGGCATGCTTCATGAGTGCATTTTGAGACCAAAAGCTGTGACCCACTTCAAGAGCAAAACAATATAAAACATAAGAATGATCAGCAATGCTGTACATGGAAAATGAAGTGTGATGATGTAGTTTGATTTTTCAAAAAACCAATACCCAACCTGTCAAATAACCAGAAAAATTCAAATGAAAGGCAACAAGTATGATCCTGTGTGCTTTTATCGGCTCGCAAACATTTGAAATTAGCCTTATTAGGCCAATCCTCCCACAGCAGCCATTTATTTCCATACATAAGTTATCCTAAATACTGAATTTTTATTCATTTGCAAACAATTACAGCTCAAAATTGTTATTAAAATTCTTGTAAATTGGTTCACATCAAACATTGAACTACTGTACAAAATAATTTGAAAAAGGTCATTTCGGGAAAAAAAATCAAACAATTTAAATT
This sequence comes from Mesocentrotus franciscanus, assembly GCA_037976565.1. Classification (NCBI taxonomy): domain Eukaryota; kingdom Metazoa; phylum Echinodermata; class Echinoidea; order Camarodonta; family Strongylocentrotidae; genus Mesocentrotus; species Mesocentrotus franciscanus. The sequence goes on along the minus strand of CP137678.1, from coordinate 31,424,052 downwards.
GAAACTGTAAATGGCAGCTATTCCCTTGAATGGTCACACTATTTTCTCCCTTTTTGTACATCATTTTGCTCATTTTTTCGTACATTATTTGTTGCATAACTTCACCTTGGGTTTACTATGACAGTGGTGGACCCCTCATTTTAAAGTATTTTAAAAGCACTTCCAGACTAAACAAAAATTTATATCATTAACATATCTCGACAATTTCATGAAACTGCCTATCCTCATCATTGTCCTCATCATCATCATCATCATCATCATCATCATCATCATCATCATCACCATCACCATCATCATCATCAATAACTATAAAAATTTAAAAAACATAAAAAATTAGGGTTAAAAGAGCACTTCTGGAGTGCAGCTAAATTCAGAAAACACTCCTTGAGCGTGCCTATGTACACTAAACTAATTGCCATTATTGTAAAGTTAGCATCAAATTAGCAACGCGAAATCAGCCATTTCTGGATGTATTTGCGTTTCCGGCAGAATCAATATTGCAAACTCTCGTGAGACCGAGACTGAGAGTGAGAGGTCAGTACTTTTTTCATCTGTAAATTGCATCTTGGCTCATTACCATCAGGAACACTTGGAAGGTAAGCATTATTTGTTTTGGATGAAGGCAGTTTGCAAGGTTCGTCGGGTGCAGGGATGGGTGATTACGAACACATTTTTATGGCAGGAAAATAGCCCTATGCGCATTGCATGTTGTCTCCCATAGACATTATACATAAGCCGCGCCCGCAGACACAAAACAATGCAAGGCGATGCCTCAAAACATTTCACTAAAACTTACCATGCGAGCTGCCTCGACCCAAGTTCTCCCTTTACTTCTCCTTTTCCTGTCCTTCATGATGTCAGGATTTTTTCCAGCGCTAAAAATGCGCAAGATATGGATGAACAGTGTAATAAACTTTAAAACATTGTCGATTGTCCTTGCAGAAATTCTCACTCCCTATCCGCCATTTTGCGACAACCGTTGACCTTTAGATGAGATAATTGACCTCTGAATACCGAGAACTAATTTGCATACGACGTAAACTCGCAATCGAGCCTGGGCGTCCTGCGATGCTCTTACAAATCATGTGCTGTCGAACAAAGGAAAACTTTCATCGGACTCTAAAACATCAAGTAACGAACAAACAATTCGATTTGGTTTCTTTTCTCATTATTTTATTTCAGATTCCTTCCAAAGATAGGCTTATGTCAACTATTTGGAAATTATAGGCTTATCAATTGACCAAATTTAGTTATCATAATCAATTTTCCCCCATTAAAAATTGGGAAAAAATGATTTTGCTTTATCTTAATAAATGAGATATAAATGGCCACATATTCAACTAAACAACACATTTTTTTTTTGAAGCTCTTTTATATGGTCACTGTGCCTTTTAGATTCAAAAATTCTGTAAATCAGAAAGGCGATTATCATGTCATATATGGGCTACCATATTTTTTTTTTTTTTTTAAATCGATATTTTTTTTCCTTCTTTAATTCTTTTCTTCTTTTTTGTTACTATGATAGCATTCATATATAAGCCTATCACTGACCGGTAGTTTATCCATGCTGATATCAAGCATTTAAATTCTTCTTTATATAATGGTTCATTAATTATACAACAGCAATGATAATAATAACAACAACAACATCAATAATAATAATAATAATAACAACATCAAGTACATTATCGACTATTGGCAGATACTCAAAAGCATAACATTACACCAGGGGCGGCCGAGCGACTTCCAAAATGGGGGGGGGGCACCAAGAAAAAAGGGCATTTTCTGGATAAAAAATAAAAAATAAAGAAAATATACAATTTTGTAGACATTGGTATATTTCCCTACACTGTGATTACATTATCAGGGATGATTTCAATATTTGTTTCACTTCATACACCATACAAGATATTGCTTAAACATCATGCTTGCAGTTGGGTGTAATGGTCTGAAAATTTATTTGCGAGCGAGCGAAGCGAGCGAATTAAGCGAGCGAGCTAGAAACATTTTAAGATTTGTGAGGTCGCATGCAGCGCGAAAAATTACATCTTATAAAGAGGAATAAACCCAATCCTGATGGGGTTATAAGCACATTCTCATAACGGAAGACTGAAAAGACCTTTGATAAGTAACATAACTACATCTATAGATGCGTGCGAGCGTAGCGCGCGAGCTTTGGGGGAAATTGCTCTTAGTCGCTTGAACTTAGGGGCGCGTTTAATGATGAGAGGAAAAGGGGACACTTATCAGAAAAGAAAAGGAGCATGTGTCAAAGTACAAACAGTAATTATCAGAGGTGAAAACGGGGAACTTCTTACACCCTCAAAAAGAGGCACTCACCAGGGATGAACAAAGTCAGTCATGAGAATAGGAAATGGGCATTTGTTGACGGACAAGGGGCCCCCATCAGATTTTGATAGGGGCATTTATAAGAGGTGAAAAGGGGCATTTATAAAAAGATAGGTCCCTTATTAGAAAGTAAAAGGGGCACGTACTATCATTGTTAAAACGGAAATTATCAGGGTGAAAAGAGGCACTTATCGCACCTGAAAAGGGGCAAAGACCAGATATGAAAAGGGGCACTTATGTGAATGAAACAGGGGCACTTATAATAAAGGAAAATGTGCATTAGTTCAAAGAAAATGGGCACCGATCAGATTTTAAAGGGGCATTTATCGGAGGTGAAGGGGGCACTTATTTGAAGTGAAAAGCAGTAACTTCTCGTACCTGAAAAGGGTCATTTACCAGAGAAGGGGCACTTATGAGAAGGGGAAGGGCTCTTTTTAATGGGGCACTTATCATTAGGAAAAGGGTACATGTGAAAATATAAGGTGCGCTTATCCGAGTTAAAATGAGGGTAGTTATTAAAAGGGAATGGGCACTTCTTACAAAGGAAAAGGGGCACTTGTCAAGGTGAAAGAGGCACCTCTCAGATTTGAATAGGGCAATTATCAGAGGTGAAGGGGGCACTTATCAAAAGTGAAAAGAGGCACTTCTCGTACCTGAAAAGGGCACTTACTAGAGATTAAAAAGGGCACTTATGAGAATTGAAAATGGACACTTATTGCAAAGGAAAATGGGAACTTGTCGAAGTAAAAGGGGCACGTGTCCAAATGAAAGGGGCACTTATCAGAGTTGAAAAGGGGAAGGGGCACTTTTTACAAATTAATAGGGGCACTTGTCAAAGTAAAAGGGCACTTTTCCTATGTATAAAGGGGCACTTCTTACAAAGTTAAAGGGGCACTTTTCCTATGTAAAGGGGCACTTTTCGGGTGCTTGAAAAAGGGCACTGTGCCCCCTGCCCTCCCCGAGGGCCGCCTCTGCATTACACACTAGCTATCGCGTTGCTTACCAAATTTAAAAGATCGAAAAGGCAGATACGATTTTTTTTTTTTCTCTGTCTCGCTCTTTCTTTCTTTTAATAATGACTCAAAGCTATTGTGACGTAACAACTCCAAGTAAACGGGGAATCCCCTAAGCATCCGTATAGACGCGCCCGCACTAGCGGAAATTATGCGCGCCCTGGAAGTGCATCGATCCCTGACCGGCCCAGATCCTAAAAGTTCCTATCACTGATCTCGACGTAACAACATCAGAGAGTGGTTCCGATGCAGTCGTGGCATCTGCTGAAGGAGGAGGGGGGCACCATTGCACCCCATCAAAACATTCCTTTACCTGCCCCTCCCTTATCAGATCCGTACAAAAAAAAATCTAATAGGTTATTTTGTTGATGTTGTAATTGAAACGCTTTTCCTTTTTATGTGTGTCGAACAATACACAATTCAATGCCAAACTTATCACTTTTGTGGGGGGGGGGGGACCTGGGACCATAGCCTGGGATCAACGTAGAGCGGAAGAACTAATAAAAGTACGAATATTTTAAAAGGTCTAACTTCCCCGGATAACGACAAACCTTTCATTTTGATAATTATATTTCATTTAATTTTGGGAAGCTCGATGACAATAATATAACTTGTACATCGGAAGTTCGAAGGGGTTCCCCTTCCTATCACGATAACAAATATATAGGACTGTTCCATTGATTTTGTTTGTTCCGATGTTTTGTTTTAATGTATAAATTAACATTTCTGTTGGTGCGTATATAAACTTATATTCATATTCAAGAGAGAGGGTACATGAAAACTAATGAGTCCAGTCCAGATCGAGTGTGGATAAACTAATTATTTTGTTGTTGTTTTAAGAATGATTTTGTTACACTTATGCATAGTTTGAACATAATTCTACTTTATGATGATGTGAACGGAACTGTAGTAGGGTAACCCCGGCCCCTCCCAAGTTGGCAGAACAAACACATTTCATTGTTAAAGTTTGATCTTAAAAGTCATGTTGTGACACCAAGCAGGTGCGTGTCTACAAATAAAGGAGCGAAAATTCAATACAGGTCGCCCTTTGCTATATTGAACTCAAGACTTCTCCAGACAATTCCACCATATATACGTGTCATTTGTCAACAGGTTCGCAGCTAGACTTCGTAAAATAAACCTTCGAATTTGTCCCTCTTTTCCCCTATATATTGCTCTCTCTTTAGTGGAACACGTGCCCCTCTGTCTGCCTCTTAAAAATTATTACGCCATCTTTTCTCTTTAAACGGAATCTGGCATGCATGGGGGAGGGGGCGTTCCTACCATGAAAAGTAAAACGGCAAGCCAACCCTTATAAGAAATTCATGTGTATGAAAGCAGAAAATTAAGATAGACAGAATGGCGAAAGTTTGAAATAAATTGGACGGATAATAAGAAAGTTATGAATGTTTGAAAATAACATCACTAAGTCTATGCGAATCTCATTTTGGCAGTTTGGACAGTGGATTGTGACAAAGTCACGGATAACTCTCCCGTTTGTCGTGAACAAAAAATATCATTAATTTCTCTTTTTTTTCAGTGCCTTGCCCTTTGAAGCCCTTTTAAAAATATTATGGATTGCATATTATTATAGGCCCTCTAAAGAGGAAAAAACCTCCCGAGTCATATAGAAATGAAATTTTAGTCAGTTTGTGTGTTGGAACTTATGGAGAAGTGTCCGCCACTACATCACAGAGAGTTTAGCGATTCAAAATCAACCATATTTGAAGAGCCCATTACTATAGTGATTACAAATTCATATTAAATACCTCATTTTTGTGTCCGATTAAATTCAAGATATCATCGTCGATGATGGTTTGCGGGTATGGATAAAAAGTTTTAAATGTTATATTTTTCTTAAATCAATACTGAGCTTTCATTAGTACAGGCGATTTTACAGCTTTCATGCTTGTTTTCTGACATTCTAAAAGAAACAAACCAGTGAACATCTATTACGATAGTATTTCACGACCATATACAATAGAAGCATATTTATAACAAAAAGTGCTGTGGTCTGTTTACCTAGGTTTTTTGTATTTGGGGTTCCTCTTCCATTTCGAGAAAAATGGAGCTTTTAAGGCATCGTAGAAGGAGTCATCTGTTATTTGTTCAAAGTCAACTTTTAAAATAATGAGTTATATCAACCGGTCTTCATTTATTATTACATTAGCCCTTGTTCCCCAGTCATGATGTTTATTTATCACAAGCCTCATTTTGTTTGTTCTACAGCCCTTCGTCCTCAGATTACCGTTTGATGGAAAATGAATGCTGTTTATTTGTTTGGATATCAAAATACAAAATACTGTATTTAAAAAAATAAAAAAAGTTTGGGGGTAATTAAATTACGACAGCATAGATAATTTTATGTAGCTTAGATTAGTCAGCTTAGTATTAGCCAGAGGCCGGGGGGGCAGGGGGCATAGTGCCCCCACCTTTTCAAGTACCCCAACAGTGCCCCTTTTTACATAGGAAAAGTGCCCCTTTTACTTTGACAAGTACCCCTTCCCCTTTTCACCTCTGATAAGTGCCCATTTATTTTGACACGTGCCCCTTTTCCTTCGACAAGTTCCCCGTTCCTTTGCAATAAATGTCCATTTTCCATTCTCATAAGTGCCCTTTTTAATCTCTAGTAAGTGCCCCTTTTCAGGTACGAGAAGTGCCCACTTTCATCTCTGATAATTGCCCTATTCAAATCTGAGAGGTTTTACTTTGACAAGTGCCCCTTTTCATTTGTAAGAAGTGCCCCTTTTCCTTTTAATAACTACCCTATTTTAACTCGGATAATTAAGCGCTCCTTTTATTTTCACGTGTGCCCCTTTTCCTATCTAATAAGTGCCCCTTCCCCTCCTGATAAGGTACGAGAAGTGCCCATTTTCATCTCTGATAATTGCCTTATTCAAATCTGAGAGGTGCCATTTTACTTTGACAAGTGCCCCTTTTCCTTTGTAAGAAGTGCCCCTTTTCCTTTTAATAACTACCCCATTTTAACTCTGATAATTAAGCGCTCCTTTTATTTTCACGTGTGCCCCTTTTCCTATCTAATAAGTGCCCCTTTTTCCTAATGATAAGTGCCCCCATTTTTAAAAAGAAAGAGCCCCTTCCCCTTCCCATAAATGCCTCGTTTCATCTCTGATGAATGCCCCTTTTCACCTCTAATAACTGCCCCTTTTATTTTGACACGTGCCCTTTTTCTTTTCTAATAAATGATTTTTTTTCCTTCTTATAAGTGCCCCTCCCCCTTCTTATAATTACCCCTTTTCATCTCTGATAAGTGCCCCGTTTATTTTATCATGTGCCTTTTTTAATTTTTGATAAGAGCCACTTCCACCTTCTCATAAAAGCCCCCTTTCACCTCCGATAAATTCCCCTATTAAAATCTGATCGGTGCCCCTTCTCTTCCAACAAATGCATATTTTCATTTATTATAAGTGCCCCTTTTTCATTCTCATAAGTGCCTCTTTTCATATCTGGTCAGTGCCCCTTTTCGGGTGCGATAAGTGCCCCTTTTCACTTTTGATAAATGCCCTTATCAAAATCTGATGGGTGCCCCTTTTCCGTCGACAAATGCCCATTTCCCATTCTCATAAGTGCCCTTTTTCGTCCCTGGTCCCTTTTCTAATAAGTGTCTTATCCCTTTCGATTAGTGTCCCCTTTACCTCTCATCATTAAACGTGTCCCTAAGCGATTAAGAGCAATTTCCCAAAGCTCGCTCGCATTAGTATAATTATGTTACTTATCAAAGGTCTTTTCAGTCTTCCGTTATGAGAATGTGCTTAATATACCCCCATATTGTTGTTTTTTTCTCTCTTTATAAGATGTAATTTTTCGCACTGCGACCTGACATATCTTTAAAATTTTCATCGCTCGCAAATCAGACCATAACACCCACCTGCAAAGTATGATGCTTAAAGCAATATCTTGTATGATGTATAAAGAGAAACAAATATTGAAATCATGCATCCCTGATAATGTCATAATGTAGGGGTACTCCCAATGTCTAAAAAATTATGTGATTTCGCCTTGAGATTTCCCTTTGAAGGTGCGCTTTTTTTTGGTCCCCCCCCCCCAACTTTGGAAGTCGCTCCGCCGCCCCTGGTATTAGCTTAGCCATACCTTCAGTTGTGCGTTCCACATATTTCTTATGTTAATTGTGTTAGAAATGTATAGCCTTTTGTGTTTTTTTATAGGTTATATAGTGAGACATAACATCTGAGCAGCAGCGAACCAATTCGATTGGTCTTTTTTAGGCTCTCCTTTGCAGGGCCTGCTGGTGTGACGGCTGTCAACAATTATCCGTTTATTCCGAGATTGCAATTGCACAATGGCTATTTAACCCCCATTTTTTGACGGAGTACATATACTCTACAAAAGAAAAAAATATGAAGACACAAATAAAGAGCGAATAAATATTTGAGAATTGAGATAACCCTTATATTGCAAACTAAACAAAATCTAATATTGATTTCAGCTAGAATTCCTTATACCGGTACCGTAGTCAAGTCCGGAGGGAACCAAAACCTTCATCCTAAATTACCTTTATTGTAAAGTTTAAACGATTTGAATAAGATTAGTGAAAAATTGAACAAAATCAGGCAAGGTATAAGGATTAAGTTAAAGCTAAAGAAATAACTTGTCACCAGAGGGCGATATTTAATTTGATGGCGTCATTTGTGGACAACTCTCCATGCCTTCTGATCATGGAATTTCACAATTCTTTCATTTTCCTCGTATTCATTTGTGTTCAATATCCGACTTCATAAAATATGAAGTATAGTTCTGCATTCTATATCTTGTTTTCAGGGGAGTAGATTATTTCAATCACAAGAAAGAAGGAAAAACATGAAATTCCATGATCAGAAGGCATGGAGATGTTGTTGTTGTTTTTTGTTGCTGTAGTGGCAATCAGTCAAGAGCTGACTATAACCACCAACGCCTCTCTTTTTACTATTAATTTCTTTCATTTTCTTTTCTTTTCTTTTTTTTTTAAATGTGGATAACATGTGGTATAAAAATTATAGGCTTCTCTCTTTTATTTTTTCTTCTCCTTTTGTCCACAAAAGGGTTGTCCACAAATGACGCCATCAAATTAAATATCGCCCTCTGGTGACAAGTTATTTCTTTAGCTTTAATTTCCTTATGCCTTGCCTGATTTTGTTCAATTTTCACTAATCTTAATTATTCAAATCGTTTAAACTTTACAATAAAGGTAACTTAGGATGAAGGTTTTGGTTCCCTTTGTTTCTCGCATCTGAGTGCAGTGATGAGAGGGCGCACTCATTTTCCTCGAGAAAAAATTAGAAGACTGAAGTCCTTTCTCGTAATATTGGCGACTCTATATTTCAACCGACCGTGTGTGCAGACCAACTTCGTGGTCTCTGAAGCTGTGTGATAGAAAAGGGACAGCATTCTATACGCGTCATGACAACGAGAAGCAAAATGGCTGCTTTCATGGGCAGAATGTCTCCAAATTGAAGGTAAAATTCTCTTCATTAACGCAAGTTCAAAGCAAAATGAGTAAATCATGTGAAAGATATATAATTCTAGTGTACTTTAAGGATAGTAAGATGTGTGGTTCATCGTTAACTTTTCAATAAAGAGTGGCTAGAAGCGTCGAAGCTAAGGCTGAGCTGAACAAATCCTGTTCTGCCTGCACACAAAATCGGAAAAAATCTATTGACTGTAGGCTCTAGGCCTATTGAACCTGTGTGAATATTTTACATTATTTTTTCACAACAATTTTAGAGATCCATTTAAATATCTAAAATGTGTAATTCTATTCAATTTACACACATTTGTGTTAATTATTAATGCTGGTAGTTGCTGGAATAATTTCTACTCCAGAAACTTGGTAGATTTGCAGGAACAAAAATCACAATGTTTTCCATTGATTTGGTGGTCATTTCGGCGCTATTTTTGTAGGTCTAGAAGGTCTACTATCGTATCCAGACTTTGACCCGTAACTCAGGTGTGAAGATACCCTACTAAAACTTATCAAAAAATCAACTAAATCTTCATCAATTGTTCAAATAATGGTCATGATTTAAAAGTCGTTATGTTTCTTACCCCTTTCGTGTCATTTGTCAATTTTCTTATCAATATCTTTTTTGAAGTATTTTCCTAATAACAAAGTCATTATTATATAGATCTAGGTCTACACTTTCTCACAGGTTTCACGGCATGCCGCTGCACAATACAATTGCATACAGTATAGCGTACCGGCGGTGGGGTGCGGGGGCGGGCGCGTGCGTGAAGTTAACGACCGTAATGATGAATTACTCGCATAAATTTAATGCCGAGAGTTTGCGATGTTGATAATGGCCGAGAATGCAAGTAACTGGCTGCAGTGGCTGGTGTACAAAAAGAGCAAATTTCGCATTACCAATTTGATGCTGACTTTACAATATTAGTGATTAGTTTAGTGTAAACTAGTAAAGACATTTTTAAGCAATTGAATCTTTAAAGACGTACAAACTTACATTGTAGAGTGCACGATTTATCTCAACCTATAAATGAAAAGTGAAATATTAAATGTTTGAATACTTCATGAAGACAAGTTTATATCCTTGAGACTCATCATTTCTACCAAATTTTCCTACTTTTTATTCTAATACACAGCCCAGGCAGCACACCTTATCTTAAGCAAGCAAAACAAGATAGATCCTTGATGTGAAATGCCGATACAAGTTCCATGTACATCTAAGTTATCAAGAAGTTGAGCAATCTGGACAGTTGAGGCCCAAGTTGAAAATGATGCAACGAGATTAAGACTGAAACCAAGTTTTAGAGAAGAAGAAACAATGAGCACTCCACAGAAGCAGCCAAGTGTGGCAATCACGGTGGAGGATGAAAACAGCATGAGGGCGCCAGTCCCTCCATCAACAGCTAAGAGTGAGAAATCTAAAGCGTTCCTCACACAATCCAGGACTGGATCTGGTTCTAAGTACAGCCCGTCTGGAACTTACAGTATCGGCATGTCTACCACGTTGGATAGCAAGTACCAGAATGGCGGTGGACTTGCACCAAGTAAACCTGGTAAGATATCATTCAAAATGGAGATAAATACACATTGGTTGAATTAAAAAGATATCCACAATATCAGGAGAATTGATAAGCGTACCTTTTTAAGTTAAGACTAAAGAATTTACCAATTTCAGCCAATAGACAGAAAGTAAATATTTCTTGTTTTGTTTTGTTTTTTATGTTTATTTTATTTTGTTTTGCTGTCTGACTGCATTCAGTGCTCTCTACCGGTACTTATTCATTTTCATCTTCTCTGTTTTCAATATTTCTTTCACAAACGGTATTAAGAGGAAGCTATGAGCATGTCATAGGAAATTTACTTTGTTTCAAGCCTTGTATTAAAGTTCTTTAAGAGTCAATGGAAGAAGAAATATCAATTAATCATTGAAATCAATAGCCCTTGTGTATTTTTGAAAGTTTAATTTCAAAGTATTCAAGTTTTTATGAACTAGTCCAGAGCATCTAAATCAAATGATGTGATCTCATTCTGACAGGTTACAATAGATCTGGCTCGGGAGGTCATTCAGACAGCGCTGAAGGGGACTCTGGAATAGACGAGGAGAAGGAGAGCCCATGTTTTGATAAACAGGAAGCATTAGGTGTGTGATTTTTGTTTGTTACTTATGAAGAAAACAAATGTAATCTCTCAATCTTCATAGGTATAATTGTCATTTATGTTTCCAACATCTTTAATGCATGGTGCATGATTTAACATACAATACAATGCCGAGACTATCCTAATATGGGACTGGATCCTCATGACAAACCTCCAATCAAATATATGAGCCAAATTTTTAATCTTCATCGATGAACATTGGATAGATTGTCACTGTGATATCCTTTAAACCTGAAATGGGATCAAACACATTTCATGAAACTTGTAAGTTGCAACTACACTGGGTATTAAAGGAAAGTGTGCATGAGATCATGCGGCATCTGTTTTGATTTGTCTAAACGAATGAGTATGTCAAATGCTGCCCCCTATTCATAAACCCATACAGGATAAAGCCCCACATTTGATAGTTATAGGTGAAATATAATTCGATTCCTGAAGGATACACTGCATGCATGAACAGAAAGAGCACAAATTTTGCACACCCTGTTCCCATTTCTTTTGCCTGACAACATGTTTTTGTCAACAGGAATTCGTGAAAAAAAAAGAAAATATTAAAATCATGAAATTATCAAAAGCTTTTAAAAGTTTCAAAGCACTCAAATGATACAAATTAATACTTTGTCACTTAAAGAAATAATTTTTGTCTTCATATCCACGGCTTAGTAGAAAAAAAATGCAGCAATAAAACTAATTTTAAAGTGTTGCACTTTGAAGAAGAGTCCTGAAATAATGCAATTATTATGTTTTGCATCTAGTGTTTTCCACATGGTTAATACCTTACTCCTTGCAGGTTATCCAACATGTATGTGAATTATTCTACAAAAAAAAACATGAGAGATTATTGCCAGTCACAAATTCCCAGCATGTGTATGGCATGTTTGAAAAATATGAAAATCAAAATTTCAAAACAGCACCATCACTTATGACTACATTTTCTCTATGACAGACAAGGTCTACCCTCTTCCTGCTGGCTGGCCACGCCTTCAAGATAAGCTCTTCAAGAGGAAGGCGATGTTCTTTCGCAAGCCAATGTCACCAAGTATTGCCAAAGCAGCAGAGCAGCTACTCCTCCTGCAGGATCGTATCGAGGCATGGAGCCAGGAGGTGGAGCTGGATATCCTAAGTAGGAGGTCATCAGTGATCTCTGCTGCAAGTGCCAAGCAGGCAGGAGGGCAACCGCCCTCTAGAGGTGGAGGAGATGTAAGCACTAGGCTTACACAGGCTGATGGGAAAGGTGTGTTGGGAAGCATAATTATGATCAAAATGTGTTATTAAACATTTATACAACAATTAAATACCTGTTGATAGACCAGGTTCACTTCCAGTAGGGATTTTAGAAAGAGAAAAGTTGATTTTAGTGTTCAAGATATTCTTCATTTACTGTATATATAAACCATTGCTGTCCATTTTCTGATGTACATGTATTATATTTTGGATAAGATAGTACCGAAGAATCACTGGACTCTAGTAACACTTTTTTTTTTAAATCTCCCTTTTAGACTAAAACTGAACCAGCTTGATTTTAACTTTAATGTGTACTTACAAATTAATTACAAGAACAGATAATCTTTGTGTAGTTATTTTTGTAAATGACTACATTCCCAGCCACTCACCACTCTCCTTCCATGTTTAAGAGGAGCTCAGATTAGAACAGTAATAAGTGTTCATGAGATTTATTACATTAATTTATTTTGCTTGTCATTAGAGAATCATTGTGATATGCTGTAGCAATAGTAGCTCTGATGAACGTGTCAATTTTTATCTCCTTACTTGCAAACAGTCCGCAAGCAGCTACGGTTTGCCGCAGACACCGATCGTACGGAGAGCTGCATGTCATCCCTGACCTCAAGCCACTACACTACCCCAGCCCCTCCCCAGGGCACACCAGGCTTAGCATCTACATGTGATTTCACGGTGCAGGGTGTAGGAACCGTGATCTCTGATCGTAAGTATAAGTCATCCTTTTCTCATTTTAAAATGCTATTGTAGTGAGTTTCTCTTGGGGAAACCCACCCTCTGCTGATTCTACCTATAATCCAGTTTATATAGCACATGGTACAAGTGGCCCCAAATATCCACACGTCTATTAAACACGGAGAAGTCCAACTTTGTGCATTTTAGAATAATCACTGCCAAAGTGGTGGAGGTGCTTCATGAATAAATTTTGTTTGCCCTCCTGAAAAGAATATTCTTCCACCCGAGTACTCATAACCTTGTCAAAATGCAGTGGAGAGTCTAGCGGACATACCAGAGGAGACAGTCCCTCACCTTGGAGCAGAGGAGGTCATTGATGAGGTCGCGACCTTTCTAGGTCTGTTCATACTAACTATAACTCTCATTATGATCGTTTTGACCCTGCAGTGGAGAGCCTAGGGGACATACCAGAGGAGACAGTCCCTCACCTTGGAGCAGAGGAGGTCATTGATGAGGTCGTGACCTTGCTAGGTCGTCTGGAGACGGATCGGGGAGATACAGAGAATTTATTTAAGAAGGAGCAGGTTCGTGTGGGATGGCTGCAAGGAAAGATTGATCGAATCTCACAGAAACGAATGTATGAGCTGCCAAAGGTAGTTCAGCAAGGTAAGATATTTTGCCAACTGGAAACTTGTCTTTTTCAATCAGATTTCTTGTCATTGATCCTACTATTCCCACTTTTTTATAAACAGGATTATTGGTATTTCCACTTTGATGAGATTGTAGAAATGTATTAAAATTTACAAATCTTAAGGATCAACTTAATGATGTTGAAAATCAGAGGCATTTGAGTTTTTAGTATTTTCCTTTCCAGAAGCTCCTTAAAGTACTCTTATTGTTTAAAACAGTGATCAGTTGACCGATACTGTTTACCAAAATATTCATATTTGAAGCCTTAATTTCCTACTGTCCATAGAGCATGAGGCTTGTGGTACAGATATTGCTGAGCTGAAGTGGCACAATGCCTACAGAGGGCGACAGAAGGACCGCATCCAGAACCAAGTGGAGAATGCCGAGATGCTAAATTCAAGATTGAAGGAGGATATTGCTTTTGTGGAGAAGCATTGGTGAGTACATGGCGAGGATGTGAGCATGATCTTCTTCAACTTTAGGAATTTATGATTTAATTACTCACCAAGCAAAGAATTGAGTCATAATTAAAAAAAATTAAAATAAAGTCAAACCTATGGCCATCTTACTGTAAAGACCTCCTGTCTATAGTAATCACCTAAGTTGCCTGCATATTGGAATACAAATTGTTATAGAACCTGTCTAGAAAAGCCATCTACATACAGTAATAATTTTGTCCTGTTTTGCTCTTCATATGTATGGCCCCATCAAGTTCACAATCCATTGCTATATATACATTGCATATATTCTTGGGATGGATTTGACAAAGGACATTTACTCCATTGTGTTATCCCTCAAAACATGTCATACCAGTCAAAATCTGTAGCTATGTACATTTTTTTTGATGACTTTTTAGAGTTCTAATCTGTTTGTTTTTGTTTTTGTTTTCTTTCTATTTGAATTGAACAGCCCACTAGTGGAAGAGAAATTGGAGTTGGAGAGAGGAGCCATGAAAAGGATAGATGAAGCCCAAGAACAAGTGAGTTAATCATGATAACATCACTATCTGAATATCCCATCTTTAAATACAGCATAATAAACTGATGGACAGCTCCGTGGTTAGTTGATTGATTTTATTCATCAAGTATAATGTTCATTTAAATCATGAAACATAAAAGATATACAGAATATAACTTTGTATTTATTTATTCAACCATAAAATAACATCAAATGGAAACAATAACATTATATCAATTTGAAAATTATGGTTGGGAGCACCGAAAAGCGAAATGCTTGTAATTTGGTGTCCCAAAACAAGAAAAAGTGAAACAGTTAAAGATTGAAAATAAACAAACAAAACTACATATATTATCACACACACAGGCACACAAACGCACACACCCTCACAAATACAGTCACACATACGCCTGGGACTTCAATAATAAAATATAAATAGGGGGGGGGGCACATATTACATATATTCATAACATTTCATTAGAGGGAGCCTAATAATATTGACTTGGACAATAATTTAAAAATCTTAAGTGATCTGCTTGATTTTATGTCTTGTGGGAGTTCATTCCATTCCTTCGATCCCTTACTGATAAGGGATTGAAGTCCAACTGTAGTTTTGAAAAAAGGAATATAAAGATTATTACTTTGACGGGTGTTATATTGGTGAAAATCAGAATTGAATATTAAGGGCTTGTCTTTAGTCTCAGGAATTATGTTATTTAATGAAGAGTATATAAATATTTAGTGTATTAAGAGTAACTAATTGATAAATAGGTAATATTAGTGTATTAAGAGTAACTAATTGATAAATAGGTAATATTAGTGTATTAAGAGTAACTAATTGATAAATAGGTAATATTTTCAAACATTTGAATAATGGTGCAGATGGTGAGCGAAAGTCTGAATTTGTTATTATTCGAACAGCTTTCTTTTGAACTAATTCAATCTTAGATAAATGGGTCTTGTATGTATTACCCCAGATATAACTGCAGTAATTAAGGTAAGATAAGATTAGAGTATTATATAATATGAGCAAAATATTTATTGTTATTGTTATTATTATCATTATTATTATTATTATTATTAATATTATTATTATTAATATTATTATTATTTTTTTTTTGTTGCTGTTATTTTTCAGACTGATGCTGAACTGAACAGGACAAATGAGAAGCTGAAGCGGACAGAGAACAAGTCGGCTGAGGCTCTTGGGAAAGCAGACAAAGAAAGGGAACATATCAAGAAAGAATTAGAATCTGTGAGGGAGACATTGGAAGAAATTAAGTGAGTACTTCATAGAATATTGACAAAAGATGAATGTCTGCATTCTCATCCATAACATATCTAAAAGAGGAAAGAAATATTGCTTGATAGTTCCTTATTACTTCTGTGAATGCTTTAAATAGTTTATAGCAGGAGTATTGATTTTGGGTGATGATCTCTGTAAAGAAGATTGTTTTACAAGGGTAGTTCAAGTTTAAAAAGCCTACCGGTAATGTTATGAACCAGAGCAATATAACACTGAGTTCCCATAGGCAATCTTTTTATTCAGATGGTCATATCTCAGCCAATACTTACCTATTCAATTGGTTTTTGACATTTTGACATTATTTTTGGTGGTCTTTTGGAAAATGAAGAAAAAATTGAGAAATTCCAAAAATAGATTTTTGATGACGTCACACTTCACCACTCTATATGGTTTGAAGATGCATGTATACAAGAAAGCACTGGAAAGTGCAATGTATTGATATCAAATTTTTGTTTTTACAGTAGGTACACATGTATAGTACCTTAGTGCAAAAATTTTCCTAGAACCTCAGCCATATAGCAATGCAATCTTTTGATAAACACCAAACCTATATTATTGTCATATGAATGCCTAGACAAAGCTGCTGACGGTTCTTTAAAACAAATATGAAACAGTTTTCAGTGGCCGTTCATGTTTGAAGTGTTATATGTCCTGTGTATCTAAATGAATGTTATGTTTCTATGTCATTTCAGTCATGATTTAGAAGCAGCCAAGGTCTTGCATTCCTCCTACACCGGCCAATGTTCTGATCTGAGAGATAAGATTCAAACTGCAGAGCATGAGAAGGTTTTACTTCGTGAGTACCCTCAGGAAAATTTAATGTAGCTATTTGTAGACATTCAGAGATGGCCCAAGATACAGATTATACTGTCAAACCTGTCTATAAAGGCCACAGAGAAACAGTAGAAGAGACCAAAGTAGTGAGGTGGCATTCTAAAATACATATTTCTTCCTACAGGGAAAAGATTGGTGACCACTATTAACAGGTTGCCTTGATTTGGAGATGCCCATTGTGACAAATTTGACTGTACAAATGTTTATTATTCACTTTAATTCAACTTAAGCTTTTCGCTTTTTTATTAGAAAAAAATGGTCCAAAGGCTAATATTAAATTTTAAAAATAATGTACAGCAATTTTAATAAAAATGTAAACAGGCTTAGTACCAACCCAAAGATAGGACTAAATCCCTTATGTCCCCTAATTACTCATCTATGAATATGTAGTACTTTCTAAGCTGTAAACTAAAACATCATCATCTTAATTATCTCACTTGATCTAAAAATGACCTATTATTTCTCTTCTTTTTACAACACAAGAAACAAGAGAGGAGAACTCACGGAAAGCAGAAAAGTTGCAGACTGTGAAGATCAAACAGGTCCAGGATCGTATCGTTGAGGCCGAGTTTGAACATCGCAAGCTAGCTGACAATAGCGTCTCGCTTAGCACCAGCATTGAAACACGGGTGAGAATGGTAGCAGAAACATTAGATAGTCAAATTGGCAACAGCAGTCACGTTCTACTATTCTTATTTTTCCTTTTCAATTTGATCTTTACCACAATATCTGATATATATTCATTCATATAACTACCTGGTTATCATTTAGATTAATTGAGTTGTTAATAGAGTGTAAGAGTCACAGAAAAGTTATCGATGTTGCCAATTTGAAGAGGAAAGATAATATAGATGCATTTAGCCTGATACATAGACTTGATGAATTAGGAAGCATCAGTGGAGAGACGGTTACAGAATAGTTTCTTCATGGCTGTGATTGCAATTTGAAAAAAGAAAAAAAAATGAAAAGTGTTACACGTTATCTTGAAATATCCTTCGATACTGTCATTGGGTGGTATTCTCATAAGTTGAGCTGGGACTAAGTCCAGACTAAACAAGAATTTTAGTTCACACTTCTATGGAATACTAGGTTTCAACTTCCTCCTTCAATATTCATGACGAAGATAATCTCCCAAAGACTTTATTGAAATTCAGTTTATACTCATATTATCTTTTTCTTCCCATTTCATTGCAAAATTAATTTTTTGGACACTTTTCATTGCAGGATTAAAATAATCTGTACAGGGTAAATGAGTTAGCAACAGGCACTCCATAAAATTGTGGACTAAGTTAAGCCAGGCTTAACTTAGTACGCGTAGTACGTGGTATCGGAATACCACCCATTGCCTTTTCCTCCAAATTCGACTTCCAATCTACATCATTACCTTTGTTTTTGTGCCGTGATTGATTTATTTTTGCAGAGGAAGGATCACAAAGAGTTAGTGATTCAGTTAGAGGAGACAGCCAAAGAACGTCTAGCAACCCTGAGATCTAAAGAACAAGACAGTAGAGAGATGACTATGACACTCGATGATATGGAATCCAAAATCAAGAAATGGTAGGAGATATTACGTATCACAAGAAATTACCTTGCATTGTTGATGGTGTGAAATACCCATGAGAATATTGCTTTTTGTTAGAAGGAAAATGGATAACGCTAGCATATTGGGTATCAGGGCCGGTAGTCAATTCAATACTTATGACAGAAATATAAGTATTTTACTCAGTTTTTAGCTTAGGTAAAATACTAAGCCAACTTTGATATTCAGTTGAAGCTTTTGGTTAAGTATTTTAACCCAAGTTTAAAGAATACTCCCTCGGATAACCACCTCCCTAGGTCAGCTACCTTCCTCAGTCAACTAACCCTTGAATAAACACTCCTCTGAAAAACTATACCCCAGACATCTACCTCCAGGACAATTACCGCAGACATGGATTTCTCCAACTACCCTCAGACCAGACAACTACTTGGAGGAATAATCAAATTTGAATTCATTGAGACTTCAGGGATGTTGTTTTCCTGGTTGGGATATATTTTCATTGTCTTGTGCCTGGTTAACATATAAATACTGAACATGAGTACTTGTTATTGATCTTTATTGTCTCTGACAATTTACAGCAAGAAGCAGAAGACATCTGATGCCAAGAACACAGACCGTATCAAACGAGAGATGACCAAGGTAGAGACCCAGCTAGCCGTTGTTGATGAGGAATACCAGAAGATTAAAGTTATCAATGTAGCTGTGAAGAACAAACTGACTGGAGAAGAAGACAAGGCTAGGGCCATGGAAGATTCATTACAGGTTTGTCACTTCTACCAATCCCCCCCCTTACACCCATTGCAATGTTTTGATTTTAAAGCAACATAAAAATTATATAAAAGTCATGTAAATCATTGGTCCAAGCATTATTGAACGTGGTTATTAATTCATTAGTTACAACAAATATGTTTTATAAATCTATTTTTGGGGCCATGAGTATTGGCTATATATCTTCCATTTAACAATAGTATGAGTGCAGATGGCTTCTTTGGTTAATCATTTTTACATATATTCCTTCATTGAGTACGTGAAAAAGAAATGTAATCCCCAAGTACGAATGAAGCGAATACAAATAGCTGTAAATTGTTACAGCTGAGGTTATGAAACAGTTCCTAATTTACACTATAATTTTTTACCTGTATTTACCCATTTGTTTTTCCCCATCATTTGTTGTTGTTGAAAATGTTTCATTATTTGTATTTTATAATTTCTTTTTTATTTGTGATAAATGAGCTTTTTTTTTAAATAAAAAAATCATAGCAATATCCAAGTTAGCGCAATTATTGTTTTATTACCTGTCTACTTCTTGATTCTTAGAGCACAGTGGACAGTCTGAAGAAACAGCTTCGAGAGGAGACTCACACCAGGACCGTCCTGCAGGCTCGTATCACTGCTGATACTACCGATCTAGCCAAGAGACAAGTCGAAGCGACAAAGAAGAAGGCAAAGGTTACTCTGAGGGCAAAGGAGATGGATGAGATCGTTGCCAAGGTGCTTGCTGAGACAAAGATCTTAAGAGAAAAGAGAGCTAGCAGACAGAAGGTATGTTCAGTGCTATCAAGCCTATCTGTATGCTGTGGGCTTAATATATCTCCCCTTGGTATTCACCTTATAGTGAGGGTACCTGTCTCTGTTTAAGGAAGAAAAGCATAGCAATTTTAGCGGTTTCAACATTTCAGTTCTTGGGCAAACTTTTAAGTAGTCCCTTGGATTAAATGGAGTAGTCCTAGTAAGATGAGATTATAATGGGTAACTTGGAGGATTAGATATCTACCTTACCCCCCCCCCTCCCTCTCCTTGCCTTTTTTTTTAATTGAAAAAAATGAATTAATAAATCAATGAATAAATAAATAAGATTTAATGACAAAAAAAATAAAAATAAATAAAATAAAATTTATAGTAAATAATTAAGATAAAAATTAAAATTAAAAAAATAAATGGTTCTGTGGTTTAGATTTGCAAATGACAGGTCTTGCCTCATGCACATTTCACACAATAAATTAACAAGATCTGCCTCTCAAAGGAACGTTTCTCAAAATAAGTTCTTTATCCAAACCAAGCTGAATTCTCTGTGATCACTGGTAGGCTGTGATCCAAGATTTAACCTGTAGATGAACATTGGTAGGAAGATAGGGTAATGCGTATACAGTCAAATCTGCTTTAGCGACCACCTGTATAGAAAGACCACCTGTCTACAGAGACCACATTTTGTGTTTCCCTTGAAAATGGTTTCTCATTGAAACATGTACTAAAGGAACCTGTACATAAAGACCACCTGCCTGTAAATACCACTTTTCTTGTCTCCCTTGGGTGGTCTTTATAGACAGGTTTCTGAAGACACTTTGTCTAAACCACAATATTTTTTTTTTCCTTTAGGCAATCAACAAGATAGAGGAGAGAATGGAGAATATAAAACAAGAGGAAGAGGAACTCAAAACCCAGATAGTCAACAAGAAAGCAGAATTGGGACCGAAATTGAAAAATCTTTTGGTAAGTGATCCGTTCATCATGCAGTGTTATTGTTTTATCTGTCATGTGGACTTCACACAAGGTTACTCCATTCTGAAAACAACATGCGTTGTTCATAACTCCATTGAGTTTTGGGCTATAACTTGATGATTAATAAACTGACATGCATGGAATCCAACTAGATTTTCAAGAAGTTTTTGCTACTAATCATTTTTGGCAAACCCACATTTTGCTCCCTCCCAAATGTGAGGTATATATGTTTTCAACCTTGTTGCAACAAGACAGTTTCACAAAATCTGTGATCAGTCAAATGCAAGAGATGTAGTGAACACTATTATGAGCAGCAGCCACTTCAGCTAGACTGGTGATCGATAGAACAACCCCCGGCTCATATACCACTTGTATTGTGTTGTTCATACTCTAGAATTCTAAAAATGCGTATGATGGGCCAGATTGAAAATAATCTGTGGGTTCTAAATAATTGAATTTTGTATTGAATTACCTTAAAATATTCTGCAGAATAGGAACCTTTTCTTAATCACGAGGATCATGAGCAGAGATGCCAACCAGTACGATTAAATCGTATTTAGTACGATATTAAGAGTGAAATACGATAATACGATATCACCTCTTAAAAATACGATTTTTGTTTTTGTTTTGTTTTGTTTTGTTTTTTTGTTTTTTTTTATCTTAAAAAAAAAAGAAGATAAAAAACCTATAAAACCCCATAAAGATCCATAAAGACCGCTGAATCTCATAGAAAAATGTACAAGTAAATCACTGCAACCCCAACAAAAACTTTGCTTTACAATTTTCTCATTAAATTTTAATGAAAGAGCAAACATTTTACTTGACCGTTCTTACCAGTAAAACATTTTTCTGGCCTGTGGTAGTGTCGAGTTTTCGTGAAAATCTGATTTTTCTCTCCAAAATCTGATTTTTTAGGATATTCAGTCTGCTTTTTTGTGTCAAGAGGTTGGCATCTCTACATGAGGATATTCCACGCAAATACACAAAGATACACAAAAGACATCGTCTTATATGGTATCAAAGATATTCTATATTTATTCAAAACCAATGTTTATATCTATTGCTCTTCACAGTCAAAGGAACAGAAGGTAATACAAATTGACCATCATATTTTGGGAGGTCAAACGCAATGATTTGTGAAAGATCTTTTCTTCACACATTTTCAGTATTGTGATGAGATCACATCAGTTATTAATTTTCATGCACTCTATACATGTTGTAATAATGATGTTGCAAAGATGTTTTAATCAAGGAAATCAGAAGCACATTCAAGATTGTTGGGTTAGGATGAAAACAGCACTTTTTGATGATCGTGATTTGATTTCTGTCACTGGTAGAGTTGACTTTATTTGTTTGGATACAGGCAGGTCTGATCTTCTGCAAGGCCTCATTGATTGCAGGGTTATATATCTCTACATCCACCCAGTACACTTACCAAAAATAATGCAGTGCATAGTGTATGGCTGTCCTTTACACAGACCTATGATCTGAGACACGGTGTGTTTTGGTACTGTTTCTGGACATTTTTAGGGCACTTAAGGTCACTTTCAATCACAAGGTTGAGGGTTCAAATCTTTGGCCAGGACTTACTTTCACTTTTCACTTGCCCTAGGTGTTCATGGAAACAATTATTAGATAGCACTTTGTACTTATTGGGAGAAGAGCATCATACATTGCACACAAATCGTACATCATTATCATATCCATTATTTTATCAACATTATTTATTTATTTAGTATTATTTCAACAGGGTAGCTCCGTCGGCATTAAAAAATACTTTATACTTGGGGGCCCTGCATAACGTAAACAATACATAAGCCATACATGTACATATTATTTTCATGGTGAAATAATAATCAGGATTGTTTTTTAGGAAATTTTAACAAAATAAACAAGAATTTAAATCAACACGACCTACAACAAGGAATCATAAAGACCCTTACGAACTTTGACAAGCTCAGATAATTCCCCTTTAACACAAGTGCATTGATTTCGATCCATCAGGTAAGATATGAACCAACCGAGTTCATTTCCCCTGATACCATAAACAGAAAGCTTTTGTAGTATAAATAGATTGTGGTTGACTGAGTCAAATGCCTTTTAAGGTCTAGATATACTACACCCGTCAGTCGAACATGATCTATTTCCTTTAATAAACAAGATATGAGTAACATAGGTAAGTACTGTATTGGTCAAATGGTGTTTACAGAAGCCAGACTGTTCTTTAACTAATATGCAGTTGTCAGTAAACCAAAGTTTAGTAGTATATTATATAGTGCCTCATATATATTATGACCATTAGTGTTTTTATAAATGTCTAATTATTAAACAAAAATATAATATTCTTGTTTGTAATGTGATTTAACACATAGGAGGAGATTTTGAATCATCAACGCCGTCTAGATCATATGGCGTACAGGACAGACCTTATCAATAAGAAGCTAGGTGAGATGGCTCAGAGTGAAGGCTTCATGGATAGAGTCATCAAAAACACCTCGGAAGAGATTCAAGAAATGAGGTAATTCAAGCAGGCTTGTTTACTGTAGGATTAGGGAAGGGAGAGGGGGAGTTGCTGGTAGACAGTTGGAAGGTGTGTGGGCAAGCCTGATTCCGAGGAGAGAGGTGTTTATTTATCTGTAATGTGAAAAGAGACATCATAGATGTACAAGGCCCTACATCAATCCAAATCTTACTGAAGGTTGATAATGATTGTTTTACCTGACTGCTAATAAAGCATGTATAGGCCTATGCTCGGAAGTAAGCAACCAGGGGACCGACAGCTTCAAGCCCTCTTGGAGGGACTTGGTAATAAGGATTAATGCCTTACCAAAGGGCGCGAGCGCATCAACTTGGTTTCAAACCCGGGATGTCTCGGTTATGAGACCACTGGTCTACCACTGAGCCATCGCGCCTCCTCAATTATTTCTATTGTTATTACTATCAGTAAAGTCATAGATGAAATGGAAATGTAGTTGTCTCTGTAAATCTAAACCAAATAAAATTTGGCTTTGTTAGCCAGATGGGGAAAAGGGCAACATCGATTGTGTTTCACAAATTGGGTTTAATAGACAAATCTTATTTTCCCCTGTTAATTATGCAGTGTTCTCCTTTAGGGTTTCCCAATATTTTTCTTTCCAAGATTAATTAACATGAATAGAATCTCATCTATGAATTCCACTTTTGGAAACAATGTCATTCATCCATCAGCTTAATTTGCTTTTTCCATTTATCATGCCTACTTGCGAATATGAGTGTAAATTGATGGTAGTGATTGTTAAGAACTTTAATTGTTTCTGGAAATGTTCACATCAACATTATCTTCGTGTTAAATCCAGTGCGGATGTTGAAGAGATGACTATTCAGCTGGAGACTGGTCAGAAGCAGCAGAAAGAGTTACAGTCCTCTTTAGAACAGGTGACTGGTAGGATGGGAGATAGGGACACCACTCATCTAGAACATATGGCTGCTAGGAGAGTCATACTGGAAGATCTGGTGGTAAGCACTGGTGTTGTGTGGTGATAATGGTGGTGCATTGTGATTATAGTGGTGCATGGTGATGATGGTGATGGGGATGGTAATGGTGATGATGATGATGATGATGATGATGATGATGATGATGATGATGATGATGATGATGATGATGATGATGATGATGATGATGATGAGGAGGAGGAGGAGGAGGAGGATGCATGAGGATGATCATCTTGGTGATGGCAATAAGGGTAGTGGTGGTGGATGGTGATGATGACAGTGGTGTCTATGGTACTGGTGGTAATTGTGATGGTAGTAATGATGGTAATGGCTTTGTTAACAGTGGTAGATAGTGGCAATTATATTAGACATTGTGTTACTCGCAGGAGTGATGCCTTACACAAAACCCTCTTTCATTATTGACATTTTTTCTTTTTTCAAGAGTCAACTCAGAGCGGATCTAAACACCAATAAGGCCCTTGCCCATGAATACCGTGTGCTTCAGCAGCACTACTATAAGATCAAGGAAGAGAGTATGAACTTATTGGAGAAGAGAACCGGTCTTGAGATTAGTCTTAAAGATCATAGACAGGTAAGCTAGGGGGGCTTCATCAATACACTGAGCTAGATTTAAAACAATAATGAATGGGCCCTGTTGGGAATAGCATCACCGTGCATAATTTGCTCCCCAGGGCTTTTATTTGTCTGTTCTACTATACGAGGGTGAAAATTTGAACTAATATAAATGGGAGTTGTATGTTGTGAAGTCTGTCCATTTTCTACATTGTTAGAGTTCACAAATTATTTAATTTATGTTTTTTAGAAGGAAAATAAAATTTGATGCTTGTGCAGTTTGTCACTTCCTATTCTGATAGTATAGCAGAATCATGGTATGAGAGTGCATCACAGCACTGTGGAGCATTCAGGTTAATTCAGCTTCCAAATCTAGCATGCAACCATGAATGTCATGATATCCATGCTATTGTAGTTGATGGTCAGATTATAAGTCAATAGATTGCAAATATGTTTCTCTTGGAGTATAATAAAGATGTGAAATGTGATTAAGTTTGGTTTCGTTGGTGTTTCCTCATTTTGTTATATCTGTCAAATCTATGAAGAAGCAGATTTGTGTAAACTTCCTTCTGATTTAATGTTCTCTATCCAAACTTTTGTTTAATCCTTCAAGGCAGAATCTGCATTGTACTAGTATTGTATCATTTGAGAGTAATATTTTCAGTCTTTCAAATAAGACTTTAAGATGATTTTTAAAGATTATTCCCAACTTGTCTCTGTTTGTTTCCTGACAGTTGAACAGTCTTCAGATCCGCCTCCACCATGCCCTGTCTCATTACTTCTCCATCCGAGGGTTGTACAACCAGAATGAGCTGGCCAGGTTTGAGGATATGTCAGCCGAAAATGAGATGAAGATAGGAGAACTTCAAGAAGAGATGTTTGCAGCTATACAAACAATCAGTGGTTTCTTGAATGAACAGGTAGGACATGGAAAGATTGGAAAGATATCATCTTCTTCCCTGTAAAATAATAAAGTATAATAATAATATAGAATATTTAGGAGCGCTAGTCTTACAAATACAAATATATGAAAAGAGGTCAAAAAATTACAGTCTCACAGGAAGTAGATCACATAGATCACTGGGTAAAAAGGTAAGTTTTGAGGGATCTTTTCAAGGTGGCAAGACAGGTAATTTCCCTTATGGAAAGTGGAATGTCGTTCCAAGTATTTGATGCGGCTACTGCAAAACGTTTTTTAGCAGCCAACTAGATTTGGGAATGATAAGTTTACATGTGTCGGTTGTTAAGTGAAGATTACGAGATGGTGTATATATTTTGAGGGTGCACTCATTAAGATATTCAGGTGCCAAATGATTGAGTATTTTGAAAGCATACAAACAGAATTTAAGCAGAACACATTGATGGAGAGGTAACCAGTGGAGTTCCTTAAGTAAGGGTGAAGTATGAGTTGTAGACCCAAGGCCAAAGATTAATCTAGCGGCACGATAGAATGGTGTAAACTTGGTCAGATTTCATGGGCTAGCTGCCCTCAACAAGGCTGTTACTACCATTGACTATACATAACTCTTACCGCCTTCTTGCGGGGCAGCTAGCTAGTGATTTTCCATTTCTAAATTTTGTCACTGGAAACAGTAATGGAAGGATAAATGATATGGAGAAAGTGTAACCTGTTATTGTTAAAAATTTACATTTTCTGATAAGTGCCCTATGGCATTCCTGTACCCTGACCTTCCATTGTAAGTCCCATTTAAGGGTTAGAGTGTCTTAGTACTTTATTCCTTGCCTGTTTGAGAGCACTTAAGAAGATTACTTTCAATCACAAAAGAGGAGATTTGAGTTGGTTAAAGTGACTCGGTAACATTGCCTCAGATTCTGAAACAAAATCCTGGATTTAGCTCATGCTGCAATCATAAACCTTTAGGTCAGTCAGGAATCCCATGACTTTTACAAGCCGATCGCCTGTCTGATTATCAAGATATTTATGATTGGAAATCAAAATTTCATTTTTTGTTTTCCTAACAGTTTTTATAACAAGACAGTCTATTGGGGAAAATGAGTAGGGTAAAACTAGTCACTCAAAGATTTTTACTTTTTTGAGGCACTTCATGATCATTTTGAAGCGCAATTTTTTTTAGGGCTTCAATATTACACCATATCACAGACACTGATAACACGTAGGGCCATAAGCGGTAATGACCGCGTTACGGTCAGCTAGCTCTCCATTTTCACCTACAAAATGACTCTGATCAAACCCAAGATGAAAACCGAGTCACGTCTTTCAGATGATGTCAGTTAAAGGTCGTTCCCAGACGTAGATAATCATTTCTGATTGATACGCATCTGTAAAAACCCAAGTACACGCACACACACACAATCATTTTACAGCCTGGTATGCTGATAAGTCCTGTATAAAAGCTCTTAGCACTAAATATAGCAGCTCAAGAAAAGCAAGGATTTGGGTGATGAATGGAAATATATGTGTGCTTTTCATCTTCTTAGAATAGATTTCTAGACAAAATGCTTTTATAATACAATCGCTTTTCTTCTTACTTATTTTAGGTTGATGGTACGGCAGCCAGACTAGTGACGGCTGCAGCCAGTACAGCTCTAATGGAAGGACCAGAGAAGGGCCTTAGTATCGCCCCAGGGAGCAGCATGCGAGGAGGACCAATCATGACAGCTGGTAGCATGGGAGATAACCTCAAAGCTTCTATACCTCTACCTAAGATTATGAGGACTCCTGGAGCTATCAAAACGAACTGATTGTCTAGGAAACTTACACTCGTAATATTTGATGTTGCAGCTGAAATCGGTTAAAAATATGACAAGGAAAATGTCTGAAGCACTTACGGAAAACTTCTCTATTACCAGGGATGAGATTCCTCCGCCGATTTCAAGATTTCAAGACGGGGGAAAAAAGAGAGGAAAAAAAATTAAACTTTCAGATTATCATTAATTTTACATCTAGCATTGACCTCACTACCTTAGCAGCATTTTTCTCTCATCTGGACAATGTTATAGAGTCCCTTTAAGCAAGATGGGGTAACAAATATTTCTCACATTTAGAATTTAAATGCAAGGAAAATGTGTCTTTTTATATAGCTAAACCCCCATTTAATGTTCCTCCTTTTGGGGAATTTCTCTTTACGTTATGTGAGAAAGATTAACATTCTGTTAAATGATAAGAGTTTGCACCCTCCTAGCTCTGAGCCGACTAAATGAATTGTATCTGGTTTAACTCTATTATCGCAAACTATGAGTCAGTTTGATTCATAATTCATAATGATATTCATACATGTTTATTCATATTTTTATTATGTACATGGTCATGTAGATAAAATCCGCTACCTTGGCCTGCGTAATTGGTAAATGATGTAGAAATACTGGAGATACTATTTGATGTGTTACCTTGGTGATAAAAGTGCAGCTGTTTGAATTGTGTATTGATATAGGTAAGATTGTAAGAAGAAAAAAAAAACCTAAGTTTAAAGGTAACTAATCTGAAATTAGTAAGGGGCAGATTAAGTTAATTTCGAATAGGAGTAATTTAGCAGTTGGTGTGATACATAGACACTTTGTTGCCTTCTTTGTCATTGCAGCTGTATTTTACTTGTGAACAAGATGATGTAGTGCCTTTTGACATGACTTTTGAGTACATCTTTACCTTATATCATAATTGTCTTGTTTGACAATACATCCTTAATTTCTTACTTTAGCCAAAAAATCAGAGAACAGGGATATATACTGCAATGTCTCTAACACTGGATCGAATTATTGTAAAATATCATTTCATATCATTCAGTAAAATCTAGTACTTGCTTTAAGACACGAGGCATTTCACTCGTATCCGTTGAATGCCCCTTTGGTTCCAGACACAATGTTTCTTTTTGAATCTTGTGAAAATATATGCAAATCATTTATATGCAAAGTAGTTTGTAATGCAAACTGTGATGACAGATGAACCAAACGCAAAATATGTTTTGTAAATGATGTCACAGAGATGTACAGTAGCAGTACTTTTACCACGATTTCTTGTCTTCAATATTTAGTGTGTCAAATACAAATTGTATATTTGTCAGAATTGAAATTTATCAGTAATTGTGTATCTTAACATCAGAATCTTAATTTCTTTCTACACCCCGTTATTTTACGTGTACATGAATCTATCATAAGAAGTGCCAGCTCAAAGTTTGAATAATCAATGTCTATAGTGTGCTGTACATTGTAGTTCTAAATACATGGTATAATTTTAGGTCTTTGTAAATGTACATCCGTGTATACATACTTCATTTATGGTCATAAGAACTCTATTCTTGCCAAGAAAACTTGTACAGAGAAAATGTGCAAATATTCTCCTAGCACATATTGATTATTCATGTGAATAGTAAACACTATTATGCAAATATTTATTTTAGATGATGTGATTTCCGATCGTAAGAACAATTAACGTAGGAGACAAACTTTGCATTTACCTTACATTGCAAATACAAAGAAAAATGTTGATTGTGTTATATACTGACAGGCTTGTAGGGAATGTAGAGGCAGTGGTCTCCTGTTCTTGTAATGTCGAGACCCTTCACACATGAGGTAAACTGCTTTAAAATGAAACAATCAAGCCATCAATCAAACAAACAAACAAACCTGCCATGAGGAAATTGAAAAAGCATCCACTGTAGTAAACTTCACATTTTTGCATTTAATATGAAACACACAAATCAGGAATAGCATCAATTCAATAGACAGATTTACTAACATATTTAAATTTATGGATGTTTCTTTCTTGGGGACCTAGTAATGAGGTATTCCATTAACCTGTTATTAATGAATGAACTACAATACTTGGAATCCAGTCTGCATGCATTATTTTGCTGCTATGTCGGGCAAACCTCTAACAAGTTTTGGGGTTGTCAAGAACAACCTTTGTTTAAAGAGTATGCATAAAATGTGAATATGTTAATTAACCGGTCTATTTTTACACTCAGCTACTTTTGTGTTCTTTTATTTTTGCACTCCACAAATATTGCCACCTGGCATTCATTAACACGCAGAGTTTCATGCAGCAGGCTTTGAAAGCAGTTTACCATGCATGGCTGAACCCGACTAGAGTACAAGATTCATGACCAATTCCATCAAATGCAGTAAAAGGGAATTCGTGATAGAGAACTATTTTTGTATAAAAGGGAAAAAGTAGAACCATTTATGCTTTCTTGTGTCAAAAGGAGCATTGATATTTTCTAACATGAAGCCGTGAAAGTTCTACGATTTGGAATCTAATATGTAAAGTATGTATGCTATAGATAAAATTATTAAGAGAATATTTATTTATAGAAATATGCAGTGTTTTAAATAATGATTTGTTGTTACATGTACCTTTTAATCTTTTCTTTGAGATCAATTTAACTTCATAAGTTATGTTAGCAGTCAATGGAAATTATACATGTACTGTATATATGCATTAAGATACAGTGTACATACATTGTCATTAATTTAAATTTAAAATATATGTTAGAAATAGGAATATATGGATCTGATGCATGTCTCTATTGATGTATTATTTTAGTGCATTATATTTTATTTAAATTTAAGAGATTGCTAAAATATATAGCATATCATAATAGAACATTCATATTATATTAATAAGGAGAATTATCTACATCTGATGAATTTGAACAAATACTCTAACCATTCCAACTGAACTTTTGTGCTTCAGTGTAGTACAGCATTTCTCTTCATTGTGAATTTTTTCCAAGAATTATAATGTGCTCATGTAATCATGATTCATGTACTGTACATGAAATGGTGAATTAATTTGAATTAATAAGACGGGTTCTAAAATCTAAGCAATCCGATTGGTCAATTGACATCACGTGGGCGTGCATTTATTTTTCCCACCGTGCAAAACATCTCCCATCAAAAATTGATAACTGATGCTCGATATCTGCTGATATCGCTTTCGCGTAATTCAGCCAAAGTTATAACTCTCCAAAAGTAGCACAAGTCAAATTTTCCTTTAGTTGAATCAATTTTTTTACCAAACTATGCAAAACATGTTCTTTACACTTCCGAAGTCAAATTTTGCATAAGTTGAACCAACTTTCATGGTCCCAACAGATTTGACTTAATATAGTTTACTGTAATTAAATATTTTGAGCCATTTCTATTTTTGTTTTACATCGATACATTTTAGGGTCTTTCTGATCTATGCAATCTACATGTATTTGTGTACCGGTATGTGAGATTTTCAAATGCAATAAATAATCTTAGAAGTGATCTTTTTGGTTCAAGAGTGTCTTTAATCAAGTGGTTATCAACATGCCTAAAGCTGTGGTAATAATATGATTGCAGTGCCCTATGGGAGAACAGTATTGATACTGATGAGGGTACCCCAGGTAAACAAGACATATCATCGTCCTCATCGTCGTCTTCATCATCATCACCATCATAATCATGCCTTTTAGTCTGGTAGTTCACAAACAACTTTGAAGTTTGCCCCTCTACAAAACAGTTGTACAAGTATATGGAGAAGTGCATGCGTACCAGCAAAAAATTGGCCTCGTCAACGGGAAGAGGGAGTAAATCCAGTAAATGGCTGAAAACTGGCAAGTATAATCAGAATGGTCATAGCCGAATAGTCACAGTCAAATATGTAGCGCTCTGGATTATCGGGTAACTATTAACCTGCGTGGAGGGTGGCGATTGTGGATTAAAGGACATTAATGCCGGGCTGGGATTCAAACCCTCAACCCTTGGATTGAAAGTCAAGAGGGTGAACGATTGTGGAACTACCTATTGTTTAACCCTTTAGCAACTAAACCGCCCAAAACTGCCCCTCCTTTAACTCACTGAACCACCCGAAACCGCCCTTCCGTTTTCAACGCGCTGTAGTATCCTTCTATGGGGTCTACCCAAAGGGTCTACCGTGATAATGTTATACGTGCGTAATCCTTACACTGTCTACAGTAGGATTCTGCATAGAAAAATAGCGCATGTTTCATATTGTTCAGAACAATGTCAAAATGAGAGCAATATTGCAACATCTTCCAGTGAGTAACAGGCCATTTATACAAAATCTCCAGTTGCTAATGGGTTAAAACAAAACAAAAAATGCAACATCTCCACTATGTATTATTATTTTAAAGAAATTAATTGTGTGGTGTTTTGAATGCAATTGCATTCAATGTAAATTCATTGATTCTTTGAGAATGATATTTATGAATACAAAACTCAAAACTTACTCTATTTTTCACACACACCCACCAATCACAGAATAATAGATTAATTCTC
Organism: Mesocentrotus franciscanus; assembly: GCA_037976565.1. Lineage (NCBI taxonomy): Eukaryota > Metazoa > Echinodermata > Echinoidea > Camarodonta > Strongylocentrotidae > Mesocentrotus > Mesocentrotus franciscanus. The sequence goes on along the minus strand of CP137678.1, from coordinate 31,392,025 downwards.
AAATTCTGAGAAGTTGAAAACAATTAACCACTCAAGATCATAGAAATATTTGTTTTCTTTGTGTTTTTAATATTTTACGTCTTTCTACAAATAATACAAACGGATATCATGGTATCACGAGTCGTTAGTTAACAATCTCATCATGTCAAAATCAATTATGCAATAGACATAGAGAAATAAAAGAGATTAAGATAATGATGAGTGGAGTACATGTTTATAGTTCATGTGGCACAAAAGGTATTGATGCCTTCCTATCAGATCGTCCAGACAACCAGCCCCCCTCTCCTCACCCCAGAAAGAAAAAAATATGTATTTAAAAAAAAAAGAAGAAGAAAAAAATTGATCGATTAATAATAATGGCTACATTTCTATAGCGTACATATCCTTCTCAGGCGATGCTCAAGGTGCCCCACAAAGTAGTAGTATTATTACCCTGGCTTTAGCCCACCTGTCCTAAGGTGCTAAAAGCATTCAAGGAATAAATTCCTACCATGTAGCCACTTACCACACCTGGGTGGAGAGTGGCAATTATAGTTTAATGATTGTTAATAATGATTGTTAAGATATTCCTACTCACACTTTAGAAGGCAGCATATTAAGTGAACATGTACTTTATACCACCCATTCTATTTCTAATCCATGTTATATAAACCAATTCATCATCACTCACTTTTATCAACAGATAGATAAAGAGTTACAACACTATAAAGAATGGAAAGAGTAATTCTCGGACAACAAACAAAACACAGTCAAAACCGTGGCACCAGCTCAAAAGCAGGGGTGGTATTCTAAAAATTATTTTATCTTTATGTTAAGAAAACACTGTTCATTGTCAACACATCAAAATCAGGACAAGTTATAGGTTAATGTCTGTGCAATCCTGGCTGCAGTCACCTAAAGTTAAAAATACCTTTAAAAATACATTCTTTTTTTTTGTCTGATAGGTAAACAAATGAAATAGGTCCCCTTAGATTACTGTCACATCCTCACATCCTATTAACTGTGGCATATTGTAGTAAGTTTTCATGACATGATAATCAAAATCAAAAATGCTGAATAAGAAATGAAATAAAACCAATACACACGACTGATATGACAGGAAGACGGCGAGTAATACATAAAGTATTTGATTGCTTCTTCACAATGATTATCAAAACATCATAAAACTGACCCGCAATGTCAGCATCTAGCACCATCTTCAGAGCGTACAAAAAAGCTTTACAAAAAATAACGCTTCTCTTTCATTGAGATACATGAATTTATGTGTGAGGTTTCTTTAAGAGAAATCCAACCTATGCAAACTACTGTCAAAGAAAGCAGAAAAATCAGAAAATCAGACTGGATAAAGTTTGATTGAAATCAGACAAAATTTTTAATTTATTTTATTTTTTAAAAGTTGTAATCAGTATGCTTAATGGGAACTTGCCAGACATACATGTAGTTCCCATCTGTTCAGACGAATAAAATGAACATTTTCAAAATGTTTGACTTAGGAGGGTCTTTTCTGTTTCAGAGGACCTATAACTAATATGCTATCCATAATATATTTTGAGTAGTGCACCAAGGGAGAAGGCACTAAGGAGAAAAGCGTAAATTAATGATGTTTTGTACACGACAAACAGGAGAGTTGACCGTGACTGCGTCATAATCTACTGTCCACATTGCCAATTTGAGATTTGCATAGATATAATAGTGATCTCATAACATTCATGACTCTCTCATTATTGGTTTGTTTTACATCAAACTTATACCATTCTGTTTCTCTTAGTTTTCTGCTTTCATACAAATGAACTTATGACAAAGGTTGGATTGCCCTTTAAAGCATAGACTGACATTTGCATCTCAGTGGAACATCACACACTGACTGTATAAAATATAAATGTTTTCAATCTTAAGATATCTTGAAAAGGTTATCTTTAAATACAGAAGTTTTTATCCACTACTTTACAGAGATCAATTAAAGGGAAATGTTTCACTGGCGTATATGTTATCCAATGCACAAGACAAGCATGAGCATTAATGTATATTCTTTTTAGATGCATTGTATGAAAAACATTACAAATGAACGTCATTGCAGGAAAATGAACTATATTGAAATGTTGAAGTTTATTTGAAAACTTCCCTGAGTATGCATGCAGCAGAAGTATAAATAAAATGATGACAAATAAAAGTAATGAACTATACGTGCCAAAACACAGCACAAGGACAATTACCAATGATAAAAATCATCAAGGATTATTTGTTCATGAAATGTTTGTCCATAGGCAAAGGGAAAGCCGATCTCATATAGTCTAGTAAAAAAAAAATATCAGCTTGTTGAATTGTAGTGGTAAAATACTTCCAAATATATAAAACATAAGTATCCATGAAAATACACATAAATAGTATAGGTACACAAAGTAGTACATTCTTAAAAGAAAATATGAATTAAAAAAAGTGACAAAATTCTCTGTCCGGCAGTTCATTGTTATAATACAAGTATAGAGCAAATCAGGTTTAATTTGAAGCCAAAATCAAAACCTTATGCAGCTTTGTTTTTGTTTTAATCAGAAAATAGAATTAAAGGTTACAAAAATCACTTCAAAATACGAAGACACAATATACCAATTATGCCAAATATGCTATTTATTACTTGTTAAACATTTTCAATAGTTACATGTACTTACAAGTTTTACACATAGTCATGGTCAAAAATAAAAGATTTGGGGTTAATTGTTTTACAAATTTCTGCTACTATAAACTTCAAAGAGAATTTGCAGTAAACAGAAATTATAATTGAAAGAAAAATTATGTGACATAACAAGTTAAATATTACATACATCTGTACTAATACATGTGTAACATAGTTTTCATGTACATAGGCATGAAATTATTAATTTAGATACAGATTCTTGCAAAATAAGGGAAGGCTTCAAAATAGAGATATTTCAAGTACAAATATCTCTATAAGAAATACAAATATAGGCCTAAATAGTCAAAGAGCACTTTTAAGGGGTTGTGCACAATAACATTTATTTAATGACAAAATTGCATCTTCTTATCTCAGTAAATTGTACCCAACAAAACACACAGATCTTCTTAAGTAGTTATAATACAATTGTAATGTACACAAAGATATGTTATAGCACCATTTAAGTTTGACTTTCCAGTTTTCACATAAGTACACAAAGATTATTAAGATAAATATATTTGTTGAGGTTATTCTAAAGAGCAAATCATTCATTTCCTGATCCTCTATACTTAAAAAATGTACACTTTCTGCTACTGGGTTGGTCTGTCTGTCTGTCTGTCTTAAAACCCTACTTTATGAACTGTCAAATACTGTAGCTATAGATTTTCTACAAAAAAGATGAAGGGCTTACAGTGTGTAGGGCTTACAGTGTATGTGCCTAGTGCAGTTTTATGCTGCATTCTGCCTCAAAAATCTTGCATTGCCAATTTGAATGTCTGTGCACGTTCATGCGAATACTGCTAATTAATAATGTAATAGATTCTAATAATGTAAACAAAATCATTGTCATGAAGCTAGAACAAGAGTTTAAGCATTACCCGCATTAGGTTTAGGTGCGAGTAGACTACAGGGTATCAGCAATGTGATTGTCCTTAACAATGGCATGACAAGTGCTATCTACATGTCAAGAATGAACTGAAAACATTAAAATACATTTTGATAAATAACTAAATGATGACAAATAAATATGTGTATGCATAAGGAAATACAAATTACTCGGTAAAACAAGGAAATAATAGTAAAGTTACAACAGTTTTGAAATAACGACCTCATTAAAGAACATTTTATATTTTGGTCTTAAAAAGCATAAAACAATGATTTACATGTGCAAAAAGAAAAAATACATTTCAAGGAGCTTTTATTCCAATCAAGTATTGTGAGCTAAAAAAACAGTAAGTTTGCTTTTTTATTAAAAATTAATTATAAAGAGCAAGGATACATACCACATTGATAAATATATGTATGCCTTAAATGATAAAACTTGCAAATTCTTAAAAAGTGGAAACTATTGGCATATTGTACACTTTTACAAGTAAAAAATAGTCTCTGATACAATAAGTATCATATTAATAATCAAAATTAGATTATTTTTTACATGATAAAATTGTTTTAGCTTCTATACAATTCAAACTTTGATGTCAAATGCCTCAATGAGATATCAATCATACAGTTTACTGTTCATGAATATTTAAGAATCTGATAAGAACGATTCAATTATTGGTAAAAGGTCTTGGTAAGAGAAAGATAAAAATCACCATAGCTTTTTGAGTGAATAATTTACAAGATTACACAGGAATCTATAGAAAGGTTGCTAAGAAACAAATCGATCTTTATCGAACCATACAGCACCATGACCATCACTGCAAAGTAAAAAATAAAATAGACCCATAAACAAGGCACGTCGAGGATCCTAACTCAATTCATCACGTGAGTTATCTTAACTCACAAACCAACTTGGAGTACAGGTAGATTAAGGTACACACAAAATCTGTCAAGCACAGTGACCTGCCGTTAACCACTGCTGGGTATGCGACCGGACCATGAATGGGGCGACCGGGATCAAATGTCAAAGGTCACAGCTAGTTCAGGCGAGGTCAATTTCTGTGCCGTTTTCCTCTCCTACCGCGTTCTAGTAGTTGAACCTGTGAATAGAATGGGAAATAAGATTAAAAATTAGGTAAATACATATACATGTACAGTCAAACCTGGTTTAGCGACCAACTGTCTACAAAGACCACCCGTCTATAAAGACCACATTTTGTGTTTCCCTTGAAAATGATTTCTCATTGAAACATGTACTAATGGAACCTGTCTACAAAGACCACCTGTCTACAAAGACCACTTTTCTCGTCTCCCTTGGGTGGTCTTTATAGACAGGTTTCACTGTATATAGATCCTCCTGTATGTCAGCAAAAAATCTGTGCATGGGACATGTATCTACTGACAATATAATGGATAATATATTAGCATATCTTTAAATACATATAACACTACAGTGATTGGTATACGGTGTACATGTAAAACTTTACCCTGGTTATGAGCCTTTCCATTTTCAAAAGACAGTGTCAATGAAAACAAATCTATTTAATATTGCATACACTAGCAAATATTCAAAACTATATGATCATGAATTTTACAAACATTAAAAAAAGAATAATATAAGACTGCGCATTGTGCCCTATTTTATACGAGCACGTACAAGTTTTCTGGAGTAGTCTACTCACTAGTCTGTTTCCTGTTAATTGAGATTGTATTCAAACTTTCAAAATGTCTTTTCAGAAGTAATATATGAAGTTAATAGATATTGAATATAGTATAATGACATAGAACTACTAACATACGCACCATGTCCCATACCACAAACTATCGACTAACCTGTTTTTGTAATTCATCAATCGAAGCTTGCATTTCTCTCATCTGAGCTTGCATCTCTGCAACCTGTGTCTCTAGCAAAAAGGTCTGTTCCTGTGTAGTGCCCTCTATTGTTTCCACAGCATCAATCTCTACTTCAACGAACTTCTGTCGTCTGCTGGGATCCTTGGGTATTGCTTTCTGTGGTCCAGCCATCTTAGGGGCAGGTTGACTGTAGGTAGGCACTGAACGACGTGATCGGCTGAAAGTACCTGCAAGAGCAGAACCTGTGATAAAGCAACAATATAAAATGTAAAACAGTCACATCCATCAAATATGTGGAGGGCAGATCTAAAATATTGAGATCAACTACAGGAATTAATCTATAGACAAAAAATTGAAGAAAGTTCACATGACAACTGGGTTTTACTCTCCTCATTGCAAAACATGACTGGGATTTGAAAGTGTTCTTATCCTCCAGGACCAATATTCATAAAACTAACTATGTACTTAAGCCTATGTAATAAGTTGACAACTAGCTTATTAAGGTTTCATGAATGTGAGCCGAGGTTTCCTGGACATCAGACTACCTGGTAAACTAAAATATCCCCCCATGAAAAATTACCCCTGGACAACAATCTTATCGACAACTGCCACACAGATATCTTTGTAAGACTACCATGTGGACAACTACATCCTGAGCCCTGCATGGGCTACCAACCCTGTATAATTACCCCACCCCCTCCCGGACCTACCGTATGGGGGTGGTGATTGATCCAGTAATAGTCCAAGAGGTACATGTACAAGATACATGTAATTGTTTAGATAAGCACTATTTCATCCTATTCCTTACAAGTACATTCCCAACATCCATAGGGCAGGAATCTCATGCAATACACAGAACCTTCACTTACAATCCTATCCGAGGGACCAATGAACTCTTACCTTCTGAGCATTCAGCCCATAGTCTAAGATCCATAGAGGGGACACTGCTACATTTCTTGTATCCCGTTGGGTAGTCTGCAAGCAGGAAGACATCCTGATTGACTCGGTCAATGGAATCTCCATTGTCACAGAGAACTCTAGCCAGGGATATCTGTTTGATCTGAGTCAGCTGTTCTGGAGAGAACACTCCTGGATTCTCATACCAGAACCTGAAAGCCAAGAGGATGGATCAAGTTTAATAGAATGGATTAAAACTGATCTTTAGGTTCAATAAATGGAAATGCATTTTGAGAATAACTGGCTTAAAGGGATATAGCCAACAGTTTTCATGTACCATTGATGGGTGGACAAAACTCGCATACAGTGAGTCGGATGTCCCACCAAGAAATACCACATTTTGGGTGAGGGTAAATTCATGGTGATGACTTTTCCTTATGAGGCAATTGATAGAAAGTGCAGAGCATTACATAAGACCTTGTGGTCGTAAAAAGGTGATGACCACTTCCTATGATTGGTAATATCTGTTATCAGGTTACTTCCCATTTGGTGTATAATTCCCCATGAGAACCCATGCTTAGGTGTCTTTAAAATAAATAAATCTAAACTGTTTATCATGCAGGAGAGTGGTGATTGAGATCAGCATAATGCCAAAAACAACCCCAAATGAATGAAAATTAGCTAGAGATCACTTTGATTGAAACCGTGTGTTCTATTGCTTGAAACACTGTCAGGTTCTGTTTCATCGTTCATCTGTTTGTGTGGTTGCCATCAGGGAAGGTTGGTTGAAAGCCAATCCATTGTGTTATCATCAAATTCTTTTAAGGATGTGTTTTATGAAAATAAGTGTTACAAAAGTTTGGGCAGTAAAAAAAAGAAAAAGTAATAAATAGGCCCTTTGATGATTGATTGATGGAACCCTACACCTCTCTTGATCCAAAAAGACAAGGATTTTTTAGCTTTACTTTTGTTACGAGGAAATAAAAGAACATTGACTGACCTATCTCCTTCCCTGAGACGATGGAACTGTTTAGCAAGCAGACAAGTAAAAGTTGGTCCCAGAAGCCCGCCCTCTAAATGATCCTCAGATAGACCTCCAACAAACAAGTCAATATTTCCTGGATGACCATAGAGTTCTTCTAGTTTCCTTCTAACCTCAGGGTTTCTTATCTCTGAGCTAATATCATCAAATGTTCGAGCAGCGGTCATGTTGCATAGTACACGCCAGTCATTATAACCCGGCAGCGCATGGTCACGCCCTCGTTGAATATTTATAGCGGCAAGGTCCAAAGCGATTTCATGTACCATCTCAAATAGGTGTTCTGTTAGCTCAGTATTAACCATCTCTGATGGACTTGGTTTCTTCATAGCCGATCCAAACAGACCTCTCAGGACCGGGTCAATACCACCTTGATCAACGATGCGGTATGGAGAGAAGAACGCTCGATGCAGGGGTAAATTGCCATGGGAGATGGGCTGGAAAGTGGAGTTGAGGCGCTTCACGATCGGTTGAACAAGGCTATGACCGAAGCGGAAAGCAGCGGTTGCAAATGCATTGAAAATAGCTGCATCCGTGTTAGGGTTGTAACCCTCGTACTTTCCAATCATATCCATTCCTCTTGGTCCAAGGACTTTAGGTAGCCAACTGGTGTATGTTATATGCTGCATGGCTGCTCCAATGATTTTACGCGTTTCCTGGAAAACGTTTTCCCCATTCCAGTGGTTGTTGACTTGACGAAGTTTCTGAGCAATACGATTATGCTCCCTCATCCAAACTGTGTGCAAGGAAAGCAAACCTAATTGTTCATTTGCTCGGAAATCTCCTGCAAGGAAACAAGGAATAGGGCTCTCGTCTTCATCACGATCACAATCAATTGGGGTGTCACGATTGTATGGTAGCAGGAAACGCCCCGATCCCATTTGTAATCCTACTTTAAGCCTACCGTAATCATTAGTCAAGTCTCTTAGAGTATCTGTTAGTTCTTTATTACTGCCGTATACATTAGAAGCATCAATGTAGGATGTGATTTGATTGATTTGTTCTCTAGGCATGATCCTATTGAAGAAAACTGAAGTACTTCCACTGCCGCACACCGCGCTAGATCGGGTGAACTCGATACATTGTGTACGATGGATACGTCTGTCGCCCTCGGGTACCTGAATAGGGAAACAAGGAACCTGGTTGTCACACGTATCCTTGCATTCCACACCATCGCTAAACCGAGCACGACTCAAACTCGTCACCGTAAAGTCCATATCATGGTCCAGGAATTGACCCCACTGCATGAGCATATGTGTGTAATCCTTATGGGAAGTTATTTCAGCAGCAGAGACAACCTTTGACGACACTCCTTGCGCTTGGCCGTAAAGCCATTGTACCGATGAGTTGTATTCCAGCCAACAGGCATGTTAAACCCGTTTTCATAAATAGGTTTTAAGAGTCGTTTGAAAGGAGTAAGCGATGCACCCCATTCAGGGTGCTGAAGATTGTTGCAGGTTCCATCATAAGTACGGTATTTTTTGTGGAAACAGACGTCAGAGCAGTTGACAATTTTAGTATGGGCGGTACACTGGGAGAGGTTGGAGATGAGGTTAAGGAAGCGAGGTGAAACCAGGTCATTATATGTAAATTCTGTGGAAAGAGAGACAGACAAAATAAGAGATGACATTTAGTAATGATGCCATGGTCCAGTAGATGTCTTGTGTGACAAAACTGGTTTACAGTTTAGCAAATATTTACAGATCATCTGTTTAGAGCCAGAAGGGCGTTAACTCTGAGTAAAACAATACGAGTTAGAACCTGTCTGGCTCCATACAGACGATATACCACTCCTTCTAGGACTACCACAGACCAATCCTCCCCCTCTCACATGGTGCAACCGTAAGCCTACTGTATAATATACCACTCATAGTAATTGTTACAAGAATTGTTAATCCGAAGTCATTCTTAAATTAAAGTTTTACAAATCCTGTATTGGTATCTGTCCTAAATCCAAGCAGGCAAGTATAATGTAATACTTAATGATGGAAGAATATGTTTGGGGAAGTTTGCAATTGAACATGTTGGCCAATCAGCAAATACAAAACAGGAGCAGGATGATTTAGCTCTTGAAAGTTCAGAAGACAAAAAAAGACATGAAAAGAAACTACATGTACAATGTAAATTTAACTCAAGGAAAAAATAAAAATAATCCAAGAATAGAGTGATAAAAGTAAAGAGAAAGGATACTACTGACCTATTCCTGTAAGATTCAGTTGCATTCCAGCTTCAATATGATTATGAATCAGCTCCAACGTCCTCTCAAACACCTCTGCTGCCCTCGCTATACTCATTGCCTCGATGGACGGGAATCTGAACAGAGTCAATAGATCGTGTGGCGTACGTGGCTTATTCCCGTCCAGCAGGTTGCGATTGGTCTCGTTGATGGCCGCATCGATGTTGCGGATTGCTTCTGCGATGGCGGAGTTGACATAGCTGTCACCCTCACGAGATGTACCGATGGTAACTGCATTGGATAAAGAGAAAGACAGGAACTAGGATTTATATGAATTTCACTGAATACAGCATGTAGACTCAAAAGATGAAATCCTCATTCTTCTCGGTGCTTTATGAAGTACAAAAACTGAGCCTTTCATGCAAATCATACGTCAACAAAAGCAATGATGACGATTAAATGATTCTATGTAGAAAAACTTATGGCCCAAATTCACAAAGGAGGTTTGATTTAAACTATGGTCTCAACCATGATTTAACCCTCCACCACGGAATAAATTAAGCATAAATAAGCGTATAATCATGAGCGTATTATTGGGCATTAGACATGCGGACATGAGCATACTACGCATACAGAGGTTTAAGCTATGGATTATTAAAGGTAAATCTCCTTTGTGAATTCAGGCCATTGAGTCTGAGGACATTGTTGTTCATTGGGCTCATTAGCGTGACTTGGTGAGAACAAGATATATTCTACATTAACCGATTTTATTGTAATTGTGAATATGTGATCAGCCCTCTCTCCTTCCTACCATTAACTGTAAGCTCCATGTCTGTGGAAGCATAACCGATAGTGTTTCTAGCCGCACACTCGTATCGTCCATCATCGTCAACCCCGACATCATGGATGGCCAAGTGACCCGCCTCACTGATGGAGAACTTGGCACTCTCTGTGATCTGGACTCCATCTTTAGTCCAAGTGATGAGGGGCTCTGGATCCCCAGAGGCGGAGCAGGGCAGGCGAATGGTTGCCCCAGCAACCACTGTCAAGTCACTTGGTGATTGGTTGAATACGGGTGGGACTGGAAAATGAATATTCATGAGATATGGACTGTAAGAATAGCTGAGAAAAGAATGCACATTTATCAATTTATTTATTACTATATTAATTTTCATAAAATTCTCTTTTTTATCCTTTTAAGTACTTTGATTCACCAGATCAATAGCATCATATTAGTAATTTGGAAAATTCCTAGGAAAACAAGTAATACAAGCCAAGGAAGTATATCAATTTAAAATGTCCTGATACATCCCGTCTATGCCTTGAGTAGAAAATCCAAGCAAAGAGAATTTAAGTGGTGTAGTATGCTTAAATTAAGCATATTTTTTTTCTAAAACAGAAACAGAGCCTTATACCAAATCTATCAACAACAAAAGCCTCCAAAGGGTTCATTTTGTAATAATGAACTGTAGCTCAATGGTAAAAGAAAATTTTGTAACAAAAATAAAAAACTATTAACAAATCTATATTGTTTGTATTGAAATGAATATACCTCCATACATGTTAAAAAATTACACCTTTTTTCTGTACTTATCCTGCTCTTTGTATTTATTTCCCCACCTCTCATATTAAAAAAAAAAAAAGATTTGACAGCATTTCTAGTTTGAATCCAGGTTAGTGAAAACACTCTTGACTTTCTCCCCATAAGCATGATCTCCATTGTGGGTTCTCAATCATAATTTCCTTTTTCTTCCGTCCATAATTCATCCCCACACCTCCACTATGATCTTATCTCATCGCCTGTCAATCATGAGGATAGACCGACAGCCTGCTTACAGACATTATAAGTTTCCCATCTATTCAAAACCATGTCTACGGTACATGGATTTGGAAAAAACACTTTACAGTGTAAGCTATCAATCAATGCAAACATTTCTGTGCTTAATTTAACCAACTACCGGTATGCAAAGTTTTATAAGGGTTTTGTCCTAATTTCATCTTTAGTTGGCTACAAGACTACTCCTACATCAACATTTTCCATCTGTTGTAAATGTATTGTAAATGATTGCAAACAAAATGTATTGTCAATACAATATACAGGCAAAAGTTCAGAAAATATTTCATGATCTCTATTTGATTCTTAGTAATAAGGACATTTGCCCTCTTGTTTCATCAAAGAAAAATAGTAAAGGCTTTAGGTTGCAATGAAATTTTAGGATAGGTTAAAGGTCACGCAGAGTGTTGAGTCTTGGCTTAAATTGGGAATTTCTCAATTCTGTTTGCACCATGAAACTGCTTTTAAGCATGAACTTCTGAACATGCACAAGGATTAATGAACATACCTCTAGCCCTGATCTCTACTTGGGCCATACTCTGTCTTTGGCCGGCCTTGTTGACTGCTATGCATTCATAGTTACCGGCATCCTCTTGAGCTACCCGTACAATCCTCAACGTCCCTGACGCTAGGATGAGGAACTTCCTGTCGTCTGGTAGTGCGTTGGCTGAGATACAAACATAATCGGGTGTCAAACAAGGGAAATGCATCAGTCAAAACAGTTCCGCTTAAATTCCCCTCAAAATAGATCAACTGTCAATCAAATATCTGCAGTGCATATATACACAGAAATGGTTTCTCATACATTACCCTGGTAATATGATAAACTAATCAATCCGTATATAGACATCATGCCTGTCTCTAAATTTCTACATTCATACAGATTCTAAACTTCTTCCTGAAACAAAATTATTACCTATGATGACACCCAGTAAGTCTTAAAGCCCCACTGCACTACTTGCGCCCTCTATATACATGTAGCAATCAATGCTTAATCGGTACCTGTTGGTCCCCCATGGTCCCCCTTTTCTTATGTTAATTGAGAGCTGATTTGATGAGATAACCACCTATCAGTGACCATGCTGGGAGGCCTATTCCCTCCTGGCCAAACTAGTGCAGACAGGCTTTAAGACTTGTAGAGGGCAACAAAACGACATGACATCAATTCCTCATTTCATCTTCTGACTCTTTTCATTCTGTTTATTCATATTTTTATGGATATACAGCAATGTATACAGAATAAAGGACTTGATACTTGGCATGCCATTAATCTGTGGACTAAGTTTAACCAGGTTTAACTCGCTCTGCCTTGATGAATACAAGCCCATACCTTTAACTTTATGAGGAGATATACCCTCCTAAAATTTACGAAACTAATGAAGAAACCATTGCAGGTGAATTAGATTTAATATTGGCAAATTCATCAATCATATAGGACATCTATGCTCTCTGTTTCTCCTCTATTTTACAGGATCAGTGCATTGTCATTTTGATATGCACTGATAACATGAGTATGATGTCAAAGTAAAACAAGATCTCTCATCATGATTCCCATCTTGCCAGAAGGCATGGACAACTTCCTAACATGGTAACATACAGGTACAGGTAGGAAGTGACAAAGAAGGAAGTCAGACAGAATTGAAATGAAGACATCATTGACATGGGATGTGTCATATCAGGGGTGTTCATGGTGGTTTCAAGAGAAACTGATATGTTAGGGAATGGGATGACATTACAGTGTCGATTTTACACAAAAGTGACTATGTCATCGATGGCAATATGCATTCATGCACATAACTTTGATTAGCTCCCTCGCCCCCTCACAATAGGCCATTTTCGTAATGTAACCAAATTTAATGCATACGTCTTTGTGAAGTGCCGTGATACAAATTATTTCATTCACCTGTCATCTAACACTATTTGAACTATCCTTGATCAATTACAAAATAATGCACATGTGTATGTTTTGGCCATGCATACAACTGTACATGCAACATGGCAATTGTTGACGCTGAACAGGAAACATTTGAATTTCATTAATTTAATATCGCTTGCAGAAGGAAACAAAAACCCATACATCGGGCAAAATTACAGGCTGCCCCTCGATACTCTTGGCCCTTTAAACATTACCCCAAACCTTGAGTTTAACTTGCTTAACAGAATAGGCAGAATGTCTGGATTTTCTAGTGGAAATAGTAAAGTCAGGGTGAGTCTATTCCTAGCCCGATATTAATAGCCATAATCTTGATTGAAAGCTGTTCCCTAAAGGCCTACCACACCAAGATATCTTATAAGGAGACAAAGAAAATCTGTAGAGAGAAAGAGGATATACCAAATTTGGCTTGAAATACAGAAATAAGTCCAGATAAAAAAGCCTGCTTCAAGGGCAAAAGCAATAACTGATCCTCTAAAATTGTGCTTTAGAAGTTAAGTCATTTTACTTTGATTGGAAATATTTTTCTGATAATTTTGGCACTTCTTATACATCTATTTTTTGTTTGACTGTGCAGGTACTGTTCAGGTCTTTTTTCTATAGTAGACTATTGTAAGCATCATTCTTGTTCAAAATTTCCTTATTTTATTGCTACTGCCTCTAAAGTCCTTGCTGAAAACACACTTTTTAATTCATGAAGTATTCTACACCGGTGCAGAGGTGAGTCGGTCAAAGGAGGTGCACACCATCTTATTCCTTGTTTGTTTGATCTTATGTTTGACCTTATGTTTGACCTTATCTTTATTTTCATTTTTATTATTATATATGCATGATTTATTGAATAAAGAACAGATTTATAATTTGTGTGTTTATCATAAGTTTTGGTTGGTAATTTTAAATCAGACAATGGTGCGCTTAGAAACACCAGTATTAAGTGCCTAATAAATGTTGTTATTATTATTATTATTAAATAAAAATCACTGAATGATCAATGTTCGGAATAATTACTGTTTACATTTATAAAATGGCGTTAAGGTATCAATCTGAATTCATGTTGACACTCTAAGCCAACAATATAGTACAGTACTCTACTACACTAACAATGTAGTATAATGCTTTTAAAAGAGCGTGTCTCTATTAAAGGGCTTATTAGGTTTCTTCTTTGTATTTATATTACTTTCCTGACTTTGCTCATTTAAACAAATAAATCAAGCAAGGAAAGATTGTTCCAAATGTCTTGAAATACAATGCTTTATCTAAAGAGATATATGTATGCATCACGTCAAGACTTGAACCCTCAACATCACTATTGAAAGTCAACTGAATGAACAAAACTCTCATTATTAAACGGCCTCTGAGATTTAATAATAATAATAATCTGGATTTATAGAGCGCTTCATACGAAATACCATCTCTAAGAGCTTTACAGATATTATTACCCTGGTCATCGGATTCATTCATGCACCATCCCCACTCCCTGGGGAGTATTCCTACCATATGGTCACCGTGAGGGCATATGGCAATTACTAACACAAATGCTTTCGTCATCCTACCAGGTCCCCATTTCACTCCTGGGTATGGAGTGGCAAATGTAGATTAATGCCTTGCCCTTGGACATTAGTGCCGGGTCGGGGATCAAACCCACGACCTTTGCATTTCAAGTCAATGGCTTAAACCACTCGACTATAACACCTCTACAATTTGTTGTACCCCCTTTGAAAACAAGAAGAAAGAATTCAAACACTTACAATCTTTCCTCCACTGAATGACAGGTAGAGGATAACCTTGTGGACGGCAGTGCAGTTCTACTGTGCTGCCCTCTATAGCTGACTGGGGCTGTGGTGCAAGTTCAAAGGTTGGAGGCACTATATTAAAAAAGAAAACAAACATGTCAGTGGCAATAAATAATTTATACATTAGCAATGATTTACCATTTAAATTGTACCCACAAATGCACACACAAAAAATCATTAAAACAAACTTTTGAAGCAGCTACAGGAAATGGGTGGCCAACTACACAATAATAAATTAAATTTGAGAAGTGTACATGTACCAACTATTTGCTTAATGGCATCAAACATGCATAATAATCTTTGTGAACTTTAACAATTTGCAAGAAAATTTTGCCAACTGCAAAAATTCAAATGTTATAAGTCACTTACTTCATGATATGAAAGTTTGACATACATGTATAAAATTGTATATGGACCATGTCAAATTCATGGAAATTTCCTGCAGTTTCATTTCAGTTTCTAGTTTTACAGTATACATGTCCAGTGGTCAGTATACAAATGATGTCTATTGATGAAGACAAAATGAAAATGATAATAACAATAATAATAATAATAATATTTCTTGTTTACCCAGGATAGCCTCATCAGTAATTAATACTGTTCTCCCTGAGGGTCCTGCTATCATAATATTACCCTGGCTTTAGCCGAGCTACCATGAAAAGGCGCTCAAACATTCATTTCTTCCTACCAGGTACCCATTTACCTCACCTGGGTGGAGTGTGGCAAATGTAGATTAATGTCTTGCCAAAAAACATTAGTGCTGCGACAGGGATTCAAACCCCGTACATCGTGGTTCTCAGTATGGAGACTTACCCACTGGACCACAGCACCTCTCTAATTTTATTCTTACCCAAGACACTGAGTGTAGCGGTAGCAGAGAGAGTATCCAGGCTGTTGGTTGCATCGCACCTGTAGTCACCGGCATCCGAGAAGTGAGTGTTTGAGATGTGAAGGGAGCCAGTAGACAGGATCCGAAATCTTGTGTTCTCTACCACGTTGGCCCCCTCCTTGGTCCATGATATCCTAGGGAGGGGGTAGCCATTGGCAGCGCAGTGGATCACAGCAGAGGTACTCTCACGGAACTCTACATCCTCAGGGACAAACGTGAAGACTGGTGCTCCTACAGACAGAGAGAGAAAGGAAAGAGGGAGAGAGATGGGGGGTGAAAGAGAGAGAGAGAGAGAAAGAGTAAAAGTAAGAGAAAGAGGGCAAGAGCAAGACACACAAAAATGAGGTAGAAATGAGGGATACATGAAGAGAGAGAGGGGGAAATGAAAGAGATATGTGTCAAGGTTTATGGTATTTTTAATTTGTCAACTCTCCTACATCATCCCATAAATCCTTTAAAAAAAACACTTTTCCATTTTACAAACCACATTTAAATAATGCAATCTCTTATTCATTGACCTAAAAAAGTCTGCATATGTCTAGATGTCACCTTCTGTCCTGTGCCATCCTTCTCTCGATCATCTACTCTCCCGATCCTCTTATTTATTTTCTACGTTACTATAAATAGATAATTATAAATACACCCTGAGAAGTCGAATTAAATGGTGCACTATACAACCTGCCAAAGAAACAAACCTCATTATGCATGTACGTACATGTATAAATAATTTTATTTCAGGATGAAAAAAGAGCTATTCATAGTTTAAATATTACATTCTTTTATATGGGTTTTGCCACCGGCGGCGGCGTGGAAAGAACTAATAGATCTATGTCTCTGAACCTCAATGTTTATGTCCTTTGTTCTCCGGCCCAAGTTGTAAACAGGACTTGACTAATTGCGTCCACATCCTCTGTATTCCAAGGCAGACCTAGCCATGCATATACTACAAGGAGAGGTTAACAGCAGTGTGTTTCAACCTTCTCCTGAACCCATCAAAAGTCTGGAATCTGTTACAACCTTGACAGGAGATTCCACACTACAAGTTTCAGTGAATTAAGAACAGTATTCATCACCATTAGATGACTAGACAGGAACCTAGCTTCTAGATGATTTACATGCACCATTTGATATTTGAGGTGTCTGCCTGATGCCCCTCTTGCCCCCACACACACACTTCACCAAACAAGAACAACCTTAATTCTTAACTTCATTTGTCAACATTCGTTGCTCAATCTCTTTTCTTTTCTGTTTTTTTAGCATTTCAGTTGACAAAAAATATCCTATCATTACAATGAGTAAACACAATCTCTCAAAGTCATAATAAAAAAAACTTCCTTTCCATCCATCTTCGACTACATTTATCAGAAGAAAAAGAACACCCTTGTCCCTGTTTCTCCTCCAAAAAAAACAAATCAAATCAAAGCAATTAAATCAAGGCATTAATTAATATGGATAAAACCTGACCATGATAGGGGTATCATTAATTACAAAACAAAACACAGAGAAATCATATCGAATCATTTAAACAAAATATCTTCTGATCTGTATTACTTGTTAATAGACCGGTTTACTAACATACACTCAAATTCTAAGCATACTGTTTAAAGAAAGGTTGTTCTTGACAACTTTAAGCTTATCTGAGGCTTGCCTGACATAGCAACAAGTAATGTATGCAGACAAGATTCCAAGTATTGTAGTTCATTCATTACTATTAAGAGGTTAATGGAAACCCCCAGGAAAGAAACATGCATATATTTGAATATGTTAATAAACCGGTCTATTGAATTAAAAAGCAGGTCGCCCCTAGAAAAATGAGAATAAAATTAAAACTAAGATTAGTGTGAGCCTTACCCGATGTCTGAATCAATCAACAATCTGACCATTCTCTGTTTCCTGGAAAAGTCACTTAACCATCTCTCGACCCTGTCTGTTTCTTCACTCCCTACACCACAATCATTAATCTATACTGACACCAGGATGAGTAGCTATTAATCAGACTCACGTGCATCATACCTCACTAGTCTGTGGTCTCGTCTAATCTCGATTTCTCATGAACTCCGAGCTTGCTTACATAACATTTACTAACTTTGTGTACAAGTTGAATGTAAAAAAATTACCAGCATTTCAACATATACCAGTAAGACAATGATATATATTTACAAATGTCTAGTGTACTGTATTTATATATAGATTTTTTAATGAAACTTAAATTTAAAAATCGAAATTGGTGAGACAAATTATGTATTACCAGTATCATAGAACAAAAAAAATGATACGAATATAGCCGTTTTTCATTTCAAAATGCCTTTAGTGAAAATATGTAGTGAAATAAAGGGGAAAAGGTCGCATAGTTTGATAATCTTGCAGCCCTAGGATATTACATGTATATCAGTAGCAATCAAACATCAAACAAAAATGGACAAACATTAGGCCTGCCTTCATCAGACCAAAGTTGCAAAATAACCTGCTATTTTAACTAGCCCGATCTCAAATTAGCCAGCTAATTTGCGTCTTCATTAGCCCGCAGTTGCAATTAGCGACCTATTTGGTCGAGAAAATATCCCGAGAAATCTTGGTCTTGTTATTTAGGAAATAGCGGGCTAATTTGCGCCCGTCCAAGCTAGTTTGTGATGAGCGTATCTGTCTGGTGAAGATGCAATTTCGAGCTTCAGGAAAATATCCAGAGTCTGAAAATAGTGGGTTATTTTGCAACTTCGGTCTGATGAGAACAGGCCTATTGTTTGAAACATCTTTGAGTATCCAACAGCAAACCTTGAAAACAAACAAAGGTATAACCAAGATTAAATCAAGTAAGAGACTAGCTGTATTATCCCTATACCATATGACATTTGAAGTGCCCACCTGATAACCGCCCCCCCCTTCACTTTCACCAAAAATGAACAACCTTAACTCTTAACTTCACTTAACACCAATCTTTGCTCCATTTTTACTTCAGTTGAATTTGTACTTAATCTTTATCAAAAGTAATACTAATGCCTTTCAGTCTCAGACACTATTTCAATAAGGGCAAAACATCACTAACAAAAAAAGCTATAACCAAAATTAAATCACATAAGAGACTAACTGAATTAGCTCTATACAGTGAAAGATATCCCAACCCCAATTACACATGTACGTCTTGCACTTAAAGTTAATTGATCCTCGGTACACGCTATTTGTGTTCAGTTGTCAGAAAAACAAATTAATAAAGGAAATCAGACAGATTACTACTAATGATGGGAGTATCACGATTGGCAACTCCAATAATTTTCAACTGATGTTGTGCCTTTTTAACTAAAAATTACAAGTTTGCTTCGTTTGCGAGGTAAATAGAGGAAATAACCAGTTAGTAATATCACTTATTACATCGCACTAAAAACGCTTTTGGCAAACTTCATTATGTCAGCAGCTTTGCAGCCATTTATTTGTCTGCTGCATGTCCTGTGTCAATATACATTTCAAGAAATAATGTAGTGTGAGCTATTATTGCAATTTCACTGTGTATCTTTACAAAGTTTTGATGTTTCACATCATGTACATGAAGCTCAACCATGAAGCTACACATTTCGCATTAAAAAGCCTCAGATTCAGGTTGTGTTCGCTCAACTTTGACACCCGAATTTGACATTTCGTAGAGGGGGAGGGGAGGGAATGGAAAGAAAAAAATCCAAACAGACCAAACAAAATTATCGTAATTTTCTTGTAGAAAACTTTTTTTTTCTACCAACTGATACCAATTTCATCTATATTCTTATAAAATTTACAGAAAAAAACTAAGTTTACCACAAAAATGATTGTAATTTAGCAAATCTTCATCTATTTTGAAGTTAGTACTGTGTCAAAGGCAGATTTGGTATCCTATTTATACCCCTACCTGCGAAATTGCGTGAAATGGATACGAAGAAAACAGACTTCGTGCGGATGCGCAGTTGCGTTGCGCGGTAGCTCCGTAACGGTCACTTCTTTTAGCGATGCAATGGCACGGACCTAGATCTAGATCTACCGGTAGATTTTGTTAAAAATAGGTTATGAAGTTTATTCACGAGATCAACAAAACTTCATATCAACAATGCAACATGAAATAGTCGGTAAGATGTGTGGAGTTAATCTAGAAATGTCCTGTACCATTACTGGTATAGATCTAGTCATTGTACCATTCGTAGTCCCCATGTACGAACTATACGTGCTGTTTTGACAGCCGATTTTTGACTGTCGCTGCGGATAGGCCGCACCCAGACTTTTTGATATTTTCTCTCCTGAAAATACTGCGGCCTTTACGCCAGCAAATACGGTAGCGGTCCTTATGAGTAGTGACCCCCAATATTCATTATGAATAGCGCCCCCTTCATCATGTTTATGAATAGCGACCCCGATTTTGTATTATGAATAGCAGTCCTTATGAGTAATGACCCTCAATGTGAATTATGAATAGCGACCCTCATCTCATATTATGAATAGCGGTCCTTATGAATAACGGTCCTTATGCCTTTATGAATAGTGACCCCCTTTCCGTAATATGAATAGCGGTCCTCCACGTATAGGAAGTTACATGTTATGAATAGCGGTCCTCATGAATAGCGAGGTTACCCCCTACCGAAGTTTACTAGAAGAAGAAGAATTCTCAATACACATTATTGAAATAAGGTACTTTCTGAGTCACATGAAAGTCCTTAAAGCGGAAGCTGTCATCTAAAGTAATTAATCAATTTACATCTGTTAGTCAAAGCCAAGTTTATAAGGTCTGGTTGGCTCTCTAACTGTTTGTCTCACTGAGACATCTAAACCTAATGTTTGAGGTAAATTGCTCATCAAACAACATTACACAGGAAAAGGAAAGGTTGACAGCATTAATTGGGAACATTCGTTATCATGCTTTTGAAGTTCTGGTCTATGCATTTCTTAAAACTCTTTTAAAGCTGCCCCTAAGGACAGTTTCATGACATTAAATGTCAACAGGGGTGGTAATAATTGGAACATTAATAATCATGCTTTTGAGGTTCTGGTTTATGTATCCTTTTGGGAAATATCTGTCCCTTAAGGAACACATCCAAAACTCTTTGAAAGCTGCCTCTAAGGACAGTTTCTTGAAATCAAATGTCAACAGGGATGATTATAATTGAATCATTCATAATCATGCTTTTTAATTTCTGGTCTATGCATTTCTTAATGGAGATAAGGGACACAACCACAAATCTTTGGAAGCTTGCCTGCAAGGACAGTTTCTTGAACTAAAATGTCAACAGGTGTGGTTACATGCCCCCGTCTCTATCAAGTTAAATTTCAGGCTCATCCTAAACTAGGTTAAAGGTCTCAATGTATTTGGTCGCTGCCCCCAACAGTATTATTAATTAACACTTGCCCCATATACTGAGTTTCTAAGGGCTTAAAATCTATTATATGGGGCAGGGGATTAAACAAAGAGATTTTCTAATTTTTCTGACACTCTGCAAATTAGAGGTACATGTATTACAGAAGGCAGAATCACTGCTACAAAAGTTGCAATCGTGTTTCGCTCATCTACTAAGAGTATATGACTCATATACTTGAACATAGTCAACACCCTTGTGGTCCTGTACCTTTGGCAATCACACTCTTTAGTCTTCATTAATGTCTTTGGCATTCAACCATATCACAAACTAATTGCAAGATGCTTATACAGGTACATGGAAATGTTAATAAATTTCTTTTCCGAATAAAATATTATATTTCTTGATTAAAAGATCTTGGTGTATACAACACTTTGGAAAACTTCTGACATATATTTTTATAATACAAAATGTAATTCCTTTTATTTCATCATAGTCCCTTTAACTTACAAACTACATGTAAGTATATTTGGTAACAGTGAAATAGGGACTCCATGTTTGTCAGCATAGGAGCTGAAAGAGTAACATGTCTTAATCCTATGAAGTGAGATAAACAGGAGCACAGGGATTAAGGGATGTAATGGGGATCACCAGAGAATGGTAACCAACCACTTCTCAGAAGTACTCACATACCAAGCACAGCTGGGACTCTGCCGAAAGACAGGAGACATTTCTGACAAAACATCATTCATGTTTGCCCTGGTTTCCCCAGCCCACCACATCTGTTCCGTATTTAATAGAGATGTTATGACAATGTCACATGCCCCATGAACCAATTTAAATCCTTCATCTATCCCTTTGTCTTTGATACATACCTAAGGTCTGACCTGCATGTTATTGACATATCAGATTCCAGGCTTCTCAAATGAATGGTAATGAAGAATTATAGATACCGGTAAGGAGTTTCGAATGAAACAGATTCTTCCATTCAAGTGAAATAAGGAGAGGGGAGCACTTCATTGACATATAACACTGAAAAGCTCAGTTTTATTTTGTTTTGTTTTGAATAGACTCCAAACTGCGTTATTCAGTTATTTAACAGATTAATATTTGTCTGCACTGACTTGTAAATAATTATGGAACCCAAGAGCACTGTGTTATGAGACCTATATTTAATTTGTAGGGCACAAAGGGGGTGGCAATCATTTTTTTTCTTTTTTTTTTTTTTTCATTAACACCTATAGTTCGGCCACTTAATTGGTTTCAAATGTATATTTTTCCACAGTTTCATAAAGATATTCAAGAGTTTTCTAGCATGCTATATAATTACGATGGCTTTAAAAAGAAATGAGAAAGGAATACAGAGAGGATTGAAAGACGATTAATAATAAAAAATAATAATCAGGATTTATATAGTGCTTAATACGGAATACCGTCTCTAAGCGCTTTACAGATATTATTACCCCGGTCATCGGATTCATTCACGCACAATGTGCACCATCTCCACTCCTTGGGGAGTATTCCTACCATATGGTCACCGTGAGGGCATGGGCAATTACTAACACAATGCTTTCGTCATCCTACCGGGTCCCCATTTCTCTCTTGGGTATTAAGTGGCAAATGTAGATTAATGCCTTGCCAAAGAACATTAGTGCCGTGTCGGGATCGAACCCAAGACTTTTGAATTTCAAGTCAAGTGCTTAAACCACTCGACTACAACACTTCTACAGGAACAGTGATGGGGAAATAAGTAGGAAGAAATAATGACCTACACTGGTAAGAGCTTGAACTTAGAGAACAAGCGGAAATCTCAATGTGATATCACAAGATTTGCCCTGCCGGTCCCACATATCCAAAGTCCTGTGGGACCTTGCTACCAATGTGACTCGATATCATAATCTCATGTTCCAGTCCATTTCTATGTCAAGATAATTCCCAATCAGTGACCCAGATCAAGTAAAGCTTTGTCATCTCAGATTACAAACCATAATAAAGTCTTACACGCAAACCCATACTTCCTTCCGATTAAGTCCAAACCAGGCAACTTTTATTAAAAAATCAATTGACTAAAAAGGTCACATTAATTCATGAAGTCTCTCAGCTGACGTAAAGCATTTCATCATTCTATAAACTACAGACAGAAGTAACATGATAGCATACTTTACTTCTGGATACATTCCCCAGCTGTACATTCTTTTATCTATAAAAACACAATGTCATGTTTTCATTAAACTGATTTTCGTTTAAAAGTCTTCCTGAGGAACTCCGCAAAACCTAATATTTGCTAGTATCATTTGTTCAAAATTGTGATGTCTCATATTCATCAATTGAACTGGGGATGGTAAGCTGCTCCCTCGGAGGGTGAATTAAACCAGACTTGCATCCGATAGGATTGTGATGGTGGAAACCTAATTACTACCCAAGGAGCAAGAGGTTTTGACTCGATCCTCATACTACTAAGCTTGTGTGAGCTTATCATGGTTTTAATGGTATCATCAGATACATAGAAAAAGAAACAAAGTTGTACATATACATGTATGAATTATATCCAAAGATTTAACTGGCTAATACCTTATCCACACAGATGAGACTGATTGAGTGAGCTAGAAATGATGGCTCAGTGGTAGAGCAGTGGTCTCGTAACTGGGAGGTAAGGGTTCAAAACCCATTTGATGCGCTAGTGCCCTTTGGTGCCTTTCAGTCCCTCGGGGAGGACTTAAAGCCGTCGGTCCCCTGGTTGCTTACTTATAAGCATACACATGCTTTCTTAGCAGTCAGGTGAAACAAACCAATCAACAAACCAACTAAAAACATGATCATATCAACAAAAGACTGAACAAGAAATTCCATTACAGAGAACGAGCAAAGATTAGTCAGTTTGGGGTTGATTTGGAATCAGTTTGGCAGTGCGAGTGAGGTACAGTCAAACCTGCTTTAGTGACCACCTGTATAGAAAGACCACCTGTCTACAAAGGCCTCATTTTTTCTTTCCCTTGAAAATGTTTTCTCATTGAAACATGTACTAAAGGAACCTGTACATAAAGACCACCTGCCTATAAAGACCACTTTTCTTGTCTCCCTTGGGTGGTCTTTATAGACAGGTTTCACTGTATAACACTTGGTTTCAATACTTACTTGGAGCTCCAAAGTAGCGTAGACTAACTGGTTGGGTTTTGACCTCTCCTAAAGCATTCCTAGCCATGCACTCATACTGTCCTTCATCATCACCGCTAGCATTCTGGATCATCAATGTACCATCATCTAGAATGTTGTATTTGTGATCAATCCCTCGGTTTGGTAGAATTTCTTTACTGTGGGAGAAGGACGAGACATTACAATTAATTTGAAGAAAATTTATTAACAATTAGTTTACAAAACTTTTTCTTTTTTTTTAGTGAAAAGATGAGCATTTATTCTTGCTGTGCCTCTTCCTTACCAATAAGCTCTTTCTACCAATATTCAATAAAGCATACACCTGGGAAAGGGGCGGCCAATATGTTGGAAATTCATGGCCATGTATGACCCCAAATCTGAAAGTTACACAAGCAGACAATGGGATAAACTGGAAGAAGGAAGGCAGGAAGAAGGTTGGAGCTGCTGGGATGGGGGGCAAGGGGTGATCACAGGAAGGGGAAGGGAGTGTCTCGTGATACATGAGCTTTATGTGACATTCTAACGTCTGCTAGATGGAATGAAAGTATAATGATTGTAACTACATGTGTCTTAATGTTTAGTTTAGCAATGGGCGTTCAACCATCTGTGCCTCAAATGTTTAAATGATTGAATTCTAATTTCCCTCTTTTTGTACAGAATGGAGGATTCAAGTAAAATGATCCATGAGCTGAGGAGACATTCATTCTTTGACCTGTACTTCAACCATCATTCCCCGGGACCCCGGTTATAAAAACGGTGATTTAGAGTGTAATTTCTGTATTCACACTTACACTATCTCTTTACAGAATTCACTTTTGATGTTCATATTCTTAATACAGTTAGGCAACAAACCTCTAACATCCAGGGACAAATATCTTGGGTAATTTGCCCCCTTTAAAGGTCATTGAAAGTTTTAATTAGCCCTCAAAAACTTTCTGTCAAATTTCTTTGATTTAAAAAAATAAATATCACAAAACTAGAGATACTAAGATGCTGTTGGTTTTTTCCTCCTCAAATAGAATATCAACCATATGGGAGGTAAAAAAACAATTTAGATTCCTGAAATACGATGTAGATTCTAACTGTGTCAATGTGCACTACCCCTGTGTGAAACTTATTAGAAACCTATGTATAGCCGTTATCTGGTGTTCCTTCCACATATTTACAATAAAATTCACCAGAAATTAGGAATAGAATAGCAAAAGATCTAGCACATATATCTTTTGTTACAATGAGAAGAGTATGCAACTATATTTAACACGTTTCATGCCAATGTTCTTTTTGCTTCTTACACTGTGCGTGAGCTGTAAGTTATTTTTATCATCACAATCCCAGATAAATATTAAAATTGTCATTTTGCTACCAACACTGCGCGTGAGCTATATGTTATTTTTATCATCACAATCCCAGAGAAATATTCAAATTGTCATTTTGCTACCAACACTGCGCGTGAGCTTTAAGTTATTTTTATCATCACAATCCCAGAGAAATCGAGGTCAGTAAATCCTGGCAGCGAGGAAATGAGAGCAGGAATTCAGAGTAATAATCCAGCAATTACATGTTGAGAAATCATGCAAACTCATGTCAATCGATTTCCGCTCAAAGAGAATCTAAGGTAATTATGTGTACGTGCACAAAATATTGGTTGAGCACTTGATTTTATCAAACTTCAAGTGAGCTGACAGATTCCTAAGTAGTACCCTGTAACATGGATTTAAAGAGCATCTTTGTGGTCTAGGTGTCTTCAATGTGCACTGGCTTATTTCCCTTGAGATCTTGTAATAATAGTTACAATGGATTGTTTTTATGAGATTCTTAAATATCTTTTTAAAATCTATTAAAATATATATGTCATTTCTTGACAACAGAGCACTCAAATAGTATTTTCACACCATCATATCATAAGCTGTACGGAAAAGAATGGGGTGGAGGAAGAGAGGGGTGGCATTTTTAGAATTAAAACAAACAGGACTCTTTGGGAGAGCCAATGGGAAACTTGCTGTGGATTTCTATGCTAATGTTGAAGCAGGCATATAGTAGTGCAAGGGGCATCAGTGCTTTATGGATAAGAGCATTTCACAGAAAATGACTTTTATTATAATTATGACTAGAAATATTTCTTGTGGAAATCTTTAAATATAATTCTCACTTCTTTTTCATCTCTTCTTTTTTCACTTCACATATCTTTAGGAGCTTAAATAAAACCGAATTTTGTTTGTTTTAAGTTTTCATAAAGTTATGCACAAACATGTGTTTTATACAGATAACAACTAAATAATTCATACCCTCTTGTAAATTTGATGTTTTTTTTTCTTCGTAAGTCAAGAATGAAAGGTTGACTGGATTAATTAGGGCCCTTTGTTGAATACTTTAGATGTAAGCTTTAATATGTTACATTCTCAAGAAACATAAATCAGGACGAGTCAGTTTTTCACATACTTGAAAATTCCAAACCTTGGTAAGGGTATGAATAATTTAGTTGTTAACTGTATGTGCATGCAGGTCCAACTAATCTTCCAAGTGTATTCAGCAAAGTGCTCCTTTAAGTCTTGGTGTGTACACATGTCTGGAATTACCAGCTTCCCAACGTTTCAACACTCTCCCTTGCTTGCGCTCCCAGTTTTGAATTTACGGCATAGGTTTCAATTACGTTGCCAGGACAACACCAAGAGTTAAACTAGATTTTCTGCATCAGATACGTTGGGGGAAAAATATGAGTTTTGGAACAACACTTGGCGTCGTGGTCTATCGCCTCAGGTGAAATGTTAGGGTCAATGAACGGACACCTAGACACTCTCTTTGTGTTTATTTTCCTCTCTGAATTTCAGCAGACAAGGATTAATTATATTATTAATGGTGATTTAAGTAGAGTTAATAAATGTATATCATAGACGTACTAAAGAAATGTTGTTTGCAAGTTGATTGTGGAAATTTACTTTAGCACAAGGCATATGATTTACATTTAAATCAATGTTTGAACATTTTGTGCCAACTTAAATTTTCCCCTATGGTGAGAGGATGGGGTTAGGATTTATCATAAAATCAGTATTGTAGTATTGAACACAACTAGTGATCTTTGACCCATGTTTACCTAATTTAATGGTGGGGTCAAAGAAAATTCAATAGTTAAATGTCAGTTAATGCACTAACAATATCAAACAGGCTTGTTTTGAGGAAAAGTGTATTTTCTAACCTTTGATCCACTTTTATTTTTAGTATCGCACATTGTTTTGGACAAAACTAGGGACATTTTTGGATCGGAATTCAAACAATTTCATGATCATTTGCCCTCCAAACATACTCTGATTGACATACTTTCAATATGACCTCCCTCAATGACCTTTAGTCTCTCATACAGTAGTAATTCAATCACACACGTAAGTGGTCGACACACCTGAATATGAAACATGATGGCCACTTGCAGTATGAACTTGGGGAAACATGCAAACAGGATCACTGCATGAGACAATTTGTCTGAAAAAATCTCTGTGGCATTGAATTCTTGAACTGGAATTCAAGTCATTTTAGGATTTAGTAGCCTCAAACAATCTTGGACACAGTTTGAATTTGACCTTCTTCCAAGGACATTGAACTTTGACCTTCTTTCAAAGAGAAACTTGGCAATAATGTTTCTCACTGTGATATGGTGGTCATTTATTTCAGGATAAATACATCTTTACATGAGACAGTTTGAATAGAATATCCTCCTGCTATGACCTTTGCCCTGTAACCTTTTCCCTATAACCTTTGACCTACCTATCATGAAGCCATACAATCTCAGGTTCGGGGTCACCCATAGCTCTGCAGCTGAAGTACACATTGTTTCCTTCTGTAGCATCTACATTGTGAGGCTCTACTACAAAATGAGGTCGCTCTGTAAAATACGGAGGAAAAGAGAGAAAGA
Organism: Mesocentrotus franciscanus; assembly: GCA_037976565.1. NCBI lineage: Eukaryota > Metazoa > Echinodermata > Echinoidea > Camarodonta > Strongylocentrotidae > Mesocentrotus > Mesocentrotus franciscanus. The sequence continues at coordinate 31,363,694 of CP137678.1, read as the reverse complement.
GTGATCATTACAATGAAAATAAATCTGCAAAAAAGGCATATGCGTTAACACCTTTTGGGCTCTAATTAGCACAATTATTGTATATTGCAAAAGGGCTAAAAGCAGGCAAAAAGTAGGGCAAGAAAATCCAAGTTAGTGTAAGAATAAAGCAAAGGAACAAAATAGAAAGGAAAAAGCATACGAGAGAACGTGAATGGTCGAAAACAAGAGAGATGAAGGAGAAAAGGGAAACGGAAATAAATAGAACAAAAAAAACAGACATAACAATTAAAATCTTTTTAAGAAATGCAGACAAGGGCACATATGCTGTTCCATTAGACATCAAATAAATATAAAAATATACAAATGCCCATCAATTGTTGACTTAATCATGCATAATCATGCAATGACCAAAGAGAAAACCCAAGGTATATAGTAAACCATCTCCTCATCTTGATGGACATATGCTATGTTCATACAGGACTGTTGTAGTTTAAACTTAAAGTTTGCAAAACCTCAAATTTATTTTTTAAAAACAGTCAACTATTAAACTACATTTACAACAAGGGTTGGTTCACACAGGACTAAAACAAAGGGTATTTAAAGTTTTCAAATAAAAGCCGGCCGGGGCAAGCCGGGTCCTGGTGAGGACGCCCATTGCTCATATTTATTGCGCTTATCTTTAGATCACTCGTGGTTTGAAATTTCGAGTAGACTTTAAAGTTTGATAACCAAGAGTGTGTCCATACTGTCACTGTCTACAACATAACTTCAAAGTTTAAAACCACAAACTAAAAAGTTGTGGGAGTGTCATGTGAACTTAATATAAATATCATCACAAGTTTATGAGAGACTTGAATGAAGAGGCAAAGCAGTTGGGTCTACTGAAGGACTAAAAGTAGATCAAGGTGGAACTTCAAGAGCTGTAGAGTGATGTCAAATCAAAATGTCAAACGGTTGCATTCTCTGGCAAGTTTTCGACACATGAATTGGGCTTTTAAAAGATTCTGATCGAACGCATTTCCTGTCAAGACGATACCCTTCTTATTTTTAGTTTCAATCACAAAGTTCAGACTGAACCAAGCCATCATTATCTTGTGCTCCTGATTTTCAATGAAAAAATAAGTGTTGCTTTTTTTTTGCACAACTGCCCAAAAAAAAAAAGAAAAACCCTGTATTGAAAGTGACACGTCACATCTCAACTGTCTAATACAGTATTGTACATCTACCTGGATAAGTGCAAAGGGTGAGAAACTAAAAAGACCCATCCTCTCAAAACAGTATTCGTCAATGGGTATTATGAACTTGGGAAAGCAAGAGGAGAGAAAGGGAATCCTAAGTGCATAAATTGATTGATTCTTTAAAACAAATAAATAACTTTTCAAAGGATGTAATGATTCTTCCAATAACACTCGTCTCCAGGCTTTCCATCTGATACCATTCATATCATCCATTTTCATCTTATCAAATGACAAGCAACATTTTGTCAAACCATCCCCAATAGACCCTTGCTACATAATTGCATAAAAACATTTCAAAAAGCAGAAAAGGGTATTATTCAGACCAAAATTTGACAGGAATTTGTCTTGGCAAGCAATCATTTTTGGCATTGTTGTGTGGGTTTAGGTTTTATTGGAGAGGTTGCCTGGTGTAATTGAATGTAAACATATCAGGTTACACCGAGTTTGCTTGAACAATCAAACACTTGGCTTTTTACCTCTTTGTGTGTGATTTGAGCAGTTATAACATCTGTTTGATGATGATAGGTCTGATGCAAACAGGTATCTCTGAACTGATTTAACCCGCTTCGTACTACCAGTGGTAACATCATATGAAGGCAATGCAAAAGAGGATATATATAGGTAGAGTCTTGAAGTGCAAATACACAGCTGAACATTTGGAGGATAACAAATTTGGAGGTTACTAACAGTAACTGTAAACCACAAAAGACATTGTACTTGATTTCAAATCATTAACGCTAGTCCATTTCCTGGCCTGAAACTCTACGAATACCTAGACCAATTGCGAAATTCATGAAAGGTTTTGTGTAGGCTAAAGTTCCTATGTTTTAGGATAATTGTTTGCCCCTTGCTATACTCCACCGATGCATCTAAAATAATATCTCTACTCGGTCCCAACAGTCTACATGGGTTTTTGATATTTAATTCCTCAGTCATACTGCACAGCCCAACTCCAAACAAACTCCTAATTAAACTGACCGACTCTTGGTCATTCAATGTCAATTTTTGTTGTTGAATCTATTGTTGGTCTAGGTACAATCTCAACAGTGTGACTGAGGTAGTGACCGATCACCCTGGCGACAATTGCTCCAGGCTTTATTTTGTCAAAGATATGGTTTGGGTAGCAATTGCGTTTCAGGTTTAGGGTTTGGGTAAAGATTAGGTATAGCAATGGGTTCAGGGCTGGACCTAGGAATTTAGTTAGTGTAGGAAACTGACGAGAAGCGTGTTTAGTCAGTGTGACTGGGGTATGTCACCTAAACCAACCTCATGCCCTTGATAGAAGTAATCATGAAGAGAGCTTTGTACGCACCCATTTATATTCTCTTCTGAGACCCCTTCCCTGACAGTGATACTTACGACAGTTGAGCTCCTCTGGGGTCAAGTCGACCAAATTGCGCCCTCGCAGGTTCTCTGGGAAGTGGCAAGTTGCAGCAGCCTGTGTGTTTCTATGCCGACTCGCATGCGATAGCATCTGAATAAGTGACAGCAATCCACAGTTGCATATAAGCTGGTTGGAATCTAGTCGCCTGAAGAAAGACAAAAATGAATAACCATGAAACAGAAAATAAAGATAGAGAGTTCCTCTTTTTTAAAACTTGGCTTACTGTATGACCTAGTATGCCAAACCTTATGGGGTATGTACCCACTGAGCTCAAAATGTTGTCTGCTGAGAGCGAGAAGAGCATTAACATACACTCTTACATAGAGTTATGCCTTTATAGCTCTGAGTTGCATCTGACAATATGTGTGCATGATACACATCTTGTGATCTTATTGGTACAGGCTAGGCCAACCTTATATGACCATTGTGGAGCATAACTTGGGTTATGATTGATGGCGTATGGTTGGACAATCGTGTTATCACAAATCAAATACAAGTTATTGGCAGCGTGTGATGGCACTGAAAACAGGCTGAAAGGTATAAGGTAGTGCGTGACACAATGCTTTATTTACTCAATCAGTGGGAAGTGATTAATGTGCTTGGTGCCAATACATGCAGGCACATCAATAGACTGGAACATTAAAAACTCTATCTGATCATGCTCAAAATGCACCAAACTTAAAGGATACCTTTCTTCAAGGACACTAGCTACACACTAAGACTATATATATTTGTCATATGTTGTATTAAATGTTTACAAAATAATGTACAATAGCATCTGCATTATTGACCAACATAACAAGCAGGGGTACAGATGGGTTGGGGTTGGGGAGGGGAGTGGGGTGGAAATTTGATAGCCATATAACAAAGGTATTATGCTGGTTTTAACGATAAGGATTAAAACTATAACAGTAGCCTGAATATTTTTTTTCTTCAATTGTAATAAAGCACATATAAAAACTGAGATAGATGAATGAACTGACAAAGAGATAGATGGATAGATAGATAGATAGATACAATAGATAGATACAGTAGATAGATAGATAGATAGATACAGTAGATAGATAGATAGATAGACAGATAGATATAGATTGGCAGATAGATAGAAACTATCTAGATGGATAGATGGATTGATTGATAGATAGATACAGTAGATAGATAGATAGATAGACAGATAGATATAGATTGGCAGATAGATAGAAACTATCTAGATGGATAGATGGATTGATTGATAGAAAGACTGATAAATCAAAAGACAAATATCTACATAAAAATAAGATCAAGATATGAAAATAGATTTTTCAGTGAAGACAAACAGCATATACCGGTACATATAAATGAAGAAATTTGCCACTCAACCAAGAGGAGAAATAGGAATACGAGAAATCACATCACATACAAATTACAAAATAAGGTTTCTGAAGAAGTCACATGCCTAAACCACAAGTCCATCTGCAAAGAGTTGAACAAAATCACATGCAGCATATTATCTTGATAAATGTACTCCCTCTATTCACATCACTATGAAAGACACTTTCCTACCACGCCCATAATAAATGAATTGATTTTAACTCCAGTTGAGCCTCACAAGGTGTCAGGTTGGGTTTTGATACTCCTCATTAACAATTTAAAGGTATTGAACTCAAATTGCCATAAATATATTCTAAAAAATGTTGGGGAAATTCTATTTGAATTCTGACAGCAAAAAAGATTACATGAATTATTTGGGTATTTGAAAAAGGATATACATTGGCAACAGTTTTTACAAAAATATGATGTGAAATTTGCCACAAACATAGATAAGTTTGACAATTGACAATACATTTAAAGGCATCATTTAACAATGTTAAACCTGAGATGCATGGCCCTACGTGTCATCAGTGTCTGTGATATGGGTGTAATAATGAAGCCCTGAAAAAATTGCGCTTCAAAATGATCATGAAGTGCCTCAAAAAAGTAAAAATCTTTGAGTGACCAGTTTTACCATACTCATTTTCCCCAATAGACTGTAGTGTTATGAAAACCGTTAGGAAAACGCAAAATTTGATTTCGATTTCCAATCATAAATATCTTGATAATCAGACAGGTGATCGGCTTGTAAAAGTCATGGGGTTCCTGACTGACCTAAAGGTTTATAATTATCATTGCAGCATGAGCTAAATCCAGGATTTTGTTTCAGAATCTGAGACAAAGTTACCCAATCCCTTTAACACAAAGATCTGTTTTACACAGACCAACCACAATCTCCACAAAATCAGACAGATCCTTTTTTGGTTCCATCAATCATTACTTGCTTTTATTAGAATATTTTCCTCCAGGATGCTGTTATTTCTGCCATAAGTGTTTTCCAAGAGATATCTTACAGCTACAGTCGTACACACACATTCTAATATTTCTGTAAATATAGGACCCTCAACCAACCTCAGCCCCTCCCCCATAAAAATGAAACCTCATAAAGTTCTCCCAATGTCAAGTATTTACTAGGGACAGACGATGGACAGACAGTTACCACGCATTCAGCTGTATAAGAGAATTGTATAACAATCGGATGAATTCTGGTACTCTGTACATCATAACAAGGAAATGAACGTCATATATCGAAACATTGTATAGTAAAATGCCTTTTGGGGCATAATTTCGAACAAAAACTCAATAAAAATCTGCATCCCACTGTAGTCTAAACATTAAAGAAACATTGTATAATGCGCGCACTATTGATTGGCCACCTGTCATGTCAACTGACAAAAAATAGTTTTTAAACGTTTCTTTATATGATGTTGTTTTTTGTCTGTACTCTCTTTTGCTATATAACGTTTCTTTATACGTTTCTTTACATGAGTCTCACATAAATCTCCTGCATTCTGAACAGACCGTCTGGGAGCCTGGATATGTCCTGCTACTATTTACCCAATCTCAAAAGTTTAGTGACCTTTTAGCCCTAAGGAGGTCATATTTCAAATCTCTGTTATGGGGCATATTTCTTGCTGAGCACACTGAAGGAATAAAGGATCTGACTCCGACAAAATATTGGTCTGCCTAAAGTGTCAGCCGTATGACTTTTAACATTTGGGATGAAATAAATATGCCTAAGTTTCATTAATATTCTGTACTTTCTGGGAAATTATGCTCCATCTCATGCACAGTTTAATTAATTTTTTATTCACTGAAACTCTTTGAGATCTAGAAAAGGTGAGATTTCTTTGGATGGAATCTTTATTGTTCATTTATATTTTTTTAATGCTCTTCTTGAGCTTTCTAAACTAAATCGCTCTCTACAACAGAGTTTTAGCTCACTGCTCTCGTTTATGTCGAACTGCTTAGTCGGTATACATGTGATGTAGCTCAATTAGAAAGGACAATTTTCAGGGGTAGTTTTCAATCTGTTTGGTTGTTCACACTGGTTAACAATGCACACTTATCTACAAAGCAAAGGAAAGCATCTTAAAAATCTACACAACAAACAAACAAACAAACACAACACAACAACAAGAAACATAGATATACATAAATCACAATGACATAAATAGTTCAAGTTAAAAATGATTACAAAATAAGAACATGCATCTTACTCATCATGCTGTGCCTCAAATGTCCATGCAAAAGCTATCAAGCAACATAAATATTACAAACAGAACATTACCCGCTGAGAAAAGAAGGGTGTAAAATCAATTTTTGTATGTTTTTAATGAAAATAATCCTATTTGAGAAAACAAATGTGAGACCTTTGAGCAGTAGCCTTCTGGGTTGGTGTAAAAGGGGATGAAACTGTCTGCCATCTATGATTCATATACTGTTTTGGAAATTTGAAAGAAACAACAGATATTTTGTATTATTTAATAATGCATTTGTGATCAAAAGAATTAAATATCTGATGACCTCAAAATTGGTTAAAAACCCTTCTGATTCTCAGCAGACAACATAAAACAAACAAACAAATAAACAAAAACATGATGGTTAAACTTACAATCGTTTTAACGACCCTAGTCCGTAGAACGTGCCTGGTTCAAGTATGGATATATTGTTATTGTTCAAAAACCTGCAAAAATAGCAAGCAATATGTTAGTAGTTGAAACAAAACAAAATTATGATAATAATAATGACTTTATTGGAAGAGTTTCATAGCTTGGAACACTGAATCCAAAATTTTAGAGTTTGAGCATATTTAATTTATCATTTTCATTGTTTATTTGTACCTGCATGAACATGCTATAAAACAATATTAGCCAAGAATTTACATAAATATGCATTTTCATCATAGATATAAAACTGCATTTATGTCAAAATGCTGAAAATGGATTCTGATGCATTTCGCAATGAAAGTCTTCATTGATGCATACCAAAAATAAATATATTGCATGTCATATATATACACATATCAAAATCAATAGATTAGATAATGCTGTTATGGTATACCTAATATGACTATTAACTAAGACTAGAAAACAAATATGTCTGAGTATGCATGTCTCGTTATTGAGTAAGCAACTTGTAAAGTTAATTTGATAAATTTTGAATGCAAAAATATGGATACGTTATCAAACCATAACATCTAGAGCATAAGCATCAGTGTGCAATTCAATGGTGCAACCTTTAGCATATTTATATAAATTAATATGACAATTAAAGTTCTGTAAATGCATCTACTGTTACGTAAATACATTAAGTGACGAAAGAAGCAAAGTCAGGTATCGAAGTACAGATAACTGAGCAAGTTATTCTTCAACTTAACAAAATTATACTGAACCTACAAAAATCTGTGTAACAAAAAAGGTTTACTTTATACATTTTCTCAATCAAATTCTAAAGATTTCAATGACCTTGTTTAATCATCTAAAACTAAACTGAATCAGTAAATTTAAATAGATGCAGAATCTTGATTGTAGAGAAATATCCAAAGTACTTGCCAAAAGAAGGCAGTAGGGATTTTTGTCATTCAAAGCTAATATCAAGCTCTCTAACTTTTACAAAGAAAACAGTGCTTTACAAAGTATGTTTTATTGAAATATGAATTTTGCTCATACTTGGGAATGGTTATTTTATTATGAAATTGACGTGACCAGTATGAATTAATGTTATACACCTGAAATTGATGGATAAATAATAGCTGTTGAGAAGTAAAAAGATGTTAAGTGAACGGGAGTTCATGAACTTAGCATCTTCTTGCGCTCAACTGGCTTTCTGGAGTGAACATGCAGAATTCAACGTGAGTGGACTTACAGCCTTTCTAGTGAAGGAAGGTTACTAAATGTCCCAGGGGGTATTTTCTTGAGTTGATTGGAGTAGAGATAAAGCTGCTCCAAATTATTGAGCCCCTCAAAAGCCCTCTCCTCAATGTCAGCAATCCTATTTTTGTAAAGATATCTGCAAGAAAAACACAGGAATTTCATAAGAAAAAAAATATGATCAATATTTCAATCTCACAGAGTCATTTTTTTCTTATACCTTAAAGAGAAATCCAACCTTAATGGCAAACAATCCTAAAAGAAAGCAGACAAATCAGAGAAGCAGACTGGTGACAGTTTGAATGAAATCAGATAAAAAGTTTTAAAAATCGTGAATTTTTAAAAGTTGTAATCACTATACATAGGGGACCTTCAAATTGTCTGAATCAGTCATATCAGTACGATGTGGTGCCAGACATCTTTCCCATTTGTTCCAACATATAAAATGACTAAAATGCTTATTTTCTCCCCTTCAAAATGTATGACTCGGGAGGGTCTTTCCTCTTTAGAGAACCTACAATAATATACTATCCATAATATATTTTGAGTAGTGCCCAAAGGCACTTAGGAGAAAAACAGAATTAATGATATTTTTTAACATGACAAACGGGACAGTTGTCCATGACTATTTCATAATCCTGACAGGATTGTCACTTGTCAGTATGAGATTCGCATAGCTCTAGTGATTTCAAAGCTTTATAACTCACTTATTTTATTGGTCTAATTTATTTCAAACTTTCACCATTATGTTTTTCTTATTTTTCTGCTTTCATACAAATTAACTTATTTATAAGTAATCTTAAGTACCATTCATGAGAATTATGTATTCACAAATATTTGGGGTATCTGACTATCTGACTGGCATGAATTCTCCTCTGTCAAAAGGTGGTGATATTCAAGATGATTAACCTGTAATAGCCAGCTCCCCATCTTGCTTAGATCTATAAAAAAAAAATCATTCTACTCAAGCAACATGAATATTTTTGAATTATAAACTATTATATTAAAATCCAACAGGCCATTTTCATAATGCCTTATTACAAATTATTTCATTCACCTGTTACAAATAATTGTATTTCATTAGTCAGAATGCAAATTGCATACATTACGTGTAGTTAGGTAGAACAAGCCATAATTTTTGTCCTACCTAGCAACAATTAATGTACATGCAATTCGCATTCTGACTATTGAAATGCTATTATTCAGTATAAATTATTGAAATAATTTGTAACATGGCACTTAATCAAGATTTATGCTTTAAATTTAATTACATTACGAAAATGGTCTATTGAAGTAAATAGACAAAAGTTTTACTCACAAATATTTGAGGTGTCTAAGGCCGGAGAATGCTCCTCTGTGTATCCTTCTGATGTTGTTGTTATTGAGGAGCAAGGTGCTGACATTAGGAAGGTTTCTGAACGAACCCGTCGGGATCTCACTGATCTGATTAAACCTTAGATCCCTGCAGAGGAAGTCAAGAGAAAGATGAAAACAATATTAACATTGATAATGAAATAATTAAGATGTGTTAATTTCAAAATCTTCTTAAAAGATTTTCACAGTTCTTATAGAAGGCGCAATGGCTTAGTTGTATAGCAGTGAACTTGTAACCAGGAGGTTCCAGGTTCGAAACCAAGTCAAGTGCTCTTCGGTAAGCCATAAATCCTCATTACCAAGTCCCTTGGAGAGGAGTTAAAGCCCTCGGTCCCCTGGTTGTTTACTTACAAGCACATACATGCTTTCTTAGCAGTCAGGTAAATCAATCATCTATCATCATCATCATCATCACAGTTATTATCAAACATGGTTGCTTGATATCCAGCTGGCACCAAAGTGTGCACTCTCTCCTCTCCCTGGAGATTTTTCAATATTTTCCATGCTTTGACCAAATGAGAACATACAGGGCAATACCATGTTGGCAATTAGAATCTCTTCCTGTATTCCTCCTATTATCTCTTGGGTACAGAGTGGCGAATATATTAAAATGTCTTTGCCACAGTTAAGATTCTTGCCCTGGACCTAATATTTTCTGATCAAGCAGATCAATCTAATCAGAATGTACATGAACATTTCCCTGATTAGGATAGTTGAAAGAACTTTATAGGATCAACTGGTTCAGGTTCTTGGAAGTCTATATCATGTTACCATGTTTACCTATTTAGTACATGTGTAAAAGTAATCACAGTTTCCCTCCCGTGGGAGCTCAAGGGTGTTCGACACCGCTCCAGAGTTCCGACTTGCGAGTAGAGTCACTGTGTAAGCGAGGTACGTATGCACATGGCACAGTGGGAATAAGAAGAATTAAAATATGATCATGTCCATTCATAAGAAATGTCTACTCCACATCCTGAACATAAAATCTACTCAAGTAACTCAACAATAAATAAAAAACATCCCACACTATCATGACAAAGATAAATAGTACAGGAAGTGAGGGTGTGAATGGTGTCAGGGAGTTGAGGTCTTTGATAGCTGCGGTTAGACTTCAGCAAGCTCCCATTTGTTCCAAACCTGTCAAGTCTTTTTATTAATCCCTTTCATTATGGAACCTGGATTATTCTCTAAAGCACAGCATGAGGGCAGTGTGTCAGCACTGAAACAGAGAAACATGTGTTGGTGATCAGCAGCACAAACCTGAGAAAGTCAAGGTCATATTCTAAAGTCGTATTTTTAGGTGGACAATGAATCGCCTGCCCCCTGTAATTTATTACTCTCCGCCAAAGATATGAATGACATTCTTTTACAGTTCAATGCTTCATTCAAATTACAGAGACAGTCGTAGTTGACTCTTGAGTACTTCCGGGCTCATTCTGTGTACCTTGTAATTATTAGGCCCATCTATAATTAAAGAGAATCAGTATCACTGAGAATTATTCATTCAGAAATATTTGTGAAATTATGCTCAAAACCGTTCAATGAAGTGACTTCTATCTGATCGTCCAGCCAGTTTACCATGAAGCCATATACAAGGTTTCACCATCGCCTTACTGTCTGGACTGTAGTGAGGTTCACACGACAGTCTTTAGGTCCTGGTTTTTAATTTCTTTATTAACTTTTATTTAAGGACCATGCGGATGTAGTCGTGTTTAGGAAACTTTAAGATAACTCGAAGTAATTAACCAAGAGAGATCTTAAAGTTAGCACATTAACTAGTAAGGCTCACTTCTTTATACTTTTGTATAATTCTGCTGTGACAAGATCTTTGTTATTGTTCATCTAATTAAAAAAAGAATTTCTGTTGTATGGCAGATGAATGAATAAATTTAAAAGGTATTACAAAGTTTTGGTATGGGGTCATGAATTTGGTTCTAATGAACATATTGGAAGCATATGCGATTGTACAATATTCAATGATCGTTGTCGCGGTTGAAATCGAGTCTAAAGTGATGAAATTGTAAATAATAAACTCTTTATGTTGTATAGCGCCCTCTCAAGACTGATATTACTTTAGCTTTAAAACAATGATTCTTGACTACAATCGACCGATTTTCTATTCCCGTTTGGAAATTATATATCAGAACTGCATATTCTGAGATTTCCATGGTCACAGCTATCATGGAATGGCCTTAGGCACTATTTGAAATATTTGAAATTTACCGGGAGCACCGGTAAATTTTGATTATTCAATTTGCTCGAAAGCAGAAGTGTTTGCGGGGCTAAATTTGTTAGTGCTTATAATACATCCACAGGGGCATCCGAATATATCAAACATTTAAAGAATTACTATCCATCCAATTTCAAAATTTCCCAAAACTTTGCATTACCTTTAAATTACTGTGAGCAAGGGGGAGATCCTCACTTGAAGTTATGTGACATGCAGGAACTTTGACGTTACGGGAGCTTGTAGCTTAAAACTTTTAATACTCGTTTCGGTTCCATGTGAATAAATGTCGTGGTTGGTGGATCGTTGTTTATGACTTCAACATTTCGCAAACTTAAAGTTCAAAGCTATGACAGTCCCATGTAAACGTAGCTTCTGTCCATTTCTGGATGTTATCATCCTGCTGTCTGTTCACATTTTTACGACTGTGTTTGTGACTCCTATTATTTGACCTTGACCTTAGGAGGTCATGGGTCTGGTGAAGTGGCCTCCAAGCTGAACCAAATACAAACAGATCTCATTCATAAATGTCCAAATGCATAAGAATATTTTATGCTAGTTCAATGCAGGAGTATATCATCTCCCTTTTGACATAAAGTAAATATTTTCAGTGTTACTTTTTCAGCTTCCTTGGAAATTGATGAATGAAAATAATAGCAAGCAGCTTTTACTCTCTGTATATCATTAAGTATTTGTATTGAAGATTTGTACCTAGATGTACAATTAAAAACTAAATTATTCATACCCTTTTTAGCTCTTATTTCCTCTTTTTTGTTGACCCCTCATTCTCACAATGTTTTCTCTAATTGCCCTGTATTGTATTGAATTCATTAATGATGCTCTGTTGTTTATATATTTTATGTATCTTGTTTATATATTTTATGTATGTTGTTTTTATTAAGAATGGATATGAAGACTGAACTGAACTGAACTAGTCTACATGATAGATCTTGAGTAGATGTAGACTTAGTCTATCCTGGCTTGAGCTTTGAAGTATTCAACCCCTTTTGCAGCTTTCACCAATATACCACAGTGCTCCTACATTTTATGGTGTAAAACAACTTCTTCTCCAAAGAAGCCAGGTCAGCGTTTCACACAACCACCATTAGAATAGCCTCACCGACATCCCATTGAAATACATGTATTAAAATCAGCACATGCTTCAATGGGATGTCGGCAAACTTGTACTTATGACGGTTTCATGAAACCATGCCCAGGTTATGGTTATGAAATATCTAGCAATAGTCCACACTACAGATTGGTATCTGGGTCACGCAGGGGCTAAACTGATTCCTGAGTCTGATTGAGTAGTAGCTGATATTTGAGCCAGAAATCATACAAGTTTTCTATGCCATAAATCTTCCAAATCTGTATGGTAAACTTATAATGTAGGCCAGTGACTTCTAAAGAGATCCTTTCCTAGCTTACTCTACTCTACACTCAAAATATAAAATGTAACCAAGTTAAGCTCAAGTTAGTCTCCAATACCAGACATATTTCCATCCAATAGACCAGTTTACTAACATATTCAAATTTATGGATGTTTCCTGGGGACCTAATGACGAGGTATTCCATTTACCCGTTATTAATGAATGAACTACAATACTAGGAATCCAGTCGCCATACATTACTTATTGCTATGTCGGGCAAGCCTCAGGCAAGCTTTCAGGTTGTCAAGAACAACCTTTGTTTAAAAAGTAATCATAAAATTTGAATATGTTAGTAAACCGGTATATTCAAATATAAGCACTGATATGTACTATTGAATGTGTGTTGTACCTACCCCTCCCCTCCCCACTCCCCACTCCCCTCCCCACTCCTCCTCCCCTCCCCTCCCATACTGGTTGTACAAAGGAGAGGCATATAGTTGTTCAACCTTATGAAAGCAAGAAGGGTTTCATCACAAGAGAAATGAAAGAAGAGAAGATAAAATAGAAAGAGAAGATGAGTTAACAGAGAAAGAATTAGGTGGTGAGCAGTGGAACAAATTAGTAAACCATTTCAATTCCGAAATCTAAAGTGTAATACTTTCTGTTCTGTAGTCCTACTTTTGACATAAGTCTTGGTAATGCTCTTGGAAACAAAAGGTCTGAGATTTGTGGAACTTGAATAAAGTAGTTACTTTGAAAAGGATCCTGTAAAATATAGAACTTTACATGTGAACCAACCAAGTGTGCCCACAGTTGATTAAACAAGTGAATTGTTTGTATATGTGTTTGTTATTGAGCACTGTATGAAAGGAAAATATAAAAGATATTTGTCAATCCCTGATCAATCTTTGTACACCAGATTCCTCCATCCCCACTCCCTAATCTGCAAGCAAAAACATTCATTCTTTATCACCCATGTGTGAAAATATTGTTTGGCTTTCAATATTCCACAGATTCCAGAGATTAGTTTCTTGAAAACTTTTCTCTAGTGCTAGTAAAATAAGACAATGATATGCCTCCTCCAATTCCCTCCCCCAATTACTTTGTGAATTGCATAAATGTAGTGCTGTAAATCAATCATTTCACGCATGACACTTTGATCCACTTGACACATGTGTGAAAGTTCATGTACTAACCCCATGCCCCCTCCCGCCCACCTAAAAAAAAAAAATGTTTATGAATTTCTAGTCTCAATATACTATTTCATACACAATTTAAAAAAATAGTGTTCATGTATGAGGTAATAATAATAATCCGTGTTTATATATAGAGCTTAATACATTGACTATGTCTCTATAAAGTGCTTTACAGATATATTATTACCCCAGTCATTGGATTCAGGCTTGCCCGCATACAGCATATTCACATTCTCCACTCCCTGGGGAGCATTCAAGCCAGTGCTGTAGTCAACAATGACCAAATAATCATTGCTTAAGCAGGCTGAACTATTCATAGGTTGCTCGCTTCCCTAACCAGACCAGACTGCTACTGTACATGCCAGGTATTCAGTAGGTGTAAGAGGGTCTGGAGGTAGCAAGACTACCATCAAGCCATTGTAAACACAGAGGCTCCAGGAAAGGATTGAAGTGGTGTTGATTTGGTATCGAAGACCACTGTCTTGCTGAACTTGAACGGTGACAAGTCTAAATACAAGAGGAATATAGGTCGTAGGTAACTACAGTTTGGACAAGTGATCTTATGATTGAGACTTGATACATGTATTTGTATACTGTTGCCACACTTCTTCAATTATAGTAGCTTCTAACAAGCCATTAAAAGCTACAATTGACAAAAACTATTGAACATGTAGGTGTGCTTCATCAATTGTGGCTGCTGTAATTGGCTTGTTCAGAACCCTAAAGATTGAAGTGCATTCATAAAATATAACTGCTATGATTCTGATAACCCTCACCTACATGTAAAGGTCCAGTTACAGTGTATATCGCACATTTATGATCAAAATTTCAAAATCTCTTTGCTAAGGCATTGTTGATTGTCGATTGTCATTGTCAATCTTGATTGTATATATATCCACTGGATGCTTATCTACAAACACTATAGGCCTGCTTGCTTCTTCAGCTGTCAGTTCAAAGTAGTCAGTCAATCAATTGATCAATATATCAAACATTGTCACAATCTTACCAATTAATCATTCTATCTCCCAGACAGATTCTCGCAATATTACCATTCACTGCCAATGTGTACCTTCTTTCATGCTCTTACATGCTTATACATTTACATAGAGAGTTTGATTGACATGTCATTGAGAGCTATTGAAATCTACTCACTGGCATCTAGCCAGCAGAGACCGTTTGACCTTTGACCTCGGAAACATGAACTTGTGTGACACAAAAAGAGATTTCTACCGGCTACAAGTAACAATAACAGGTGAAGAGGGATGTGGACTTAGTGACATAAGTGAAAACATGAAGACATTTGACAATCTATTAAGATGTGTCAAATCCACACAAAATTGAGTGCACATTTTTGCGATTTTGGGCAGAGTAGCCTAGAATCATGAAAACTTCATATAAAATGAGTAGTATATAAAGCCCACCACATACTCTATGATCTGACCGTGATCCAAAGAAATGTCAATTGCATTAGAAGTGAACATTTTCCAAACACAATATTCCCGATGAGTTTCAGAATAATGATATGGATACAAACAATCAAAATTCAGAACTAAATCGGAAGCCTTCTACACAAAGAATATGCCAAATTGTCTTCAAATTGTAGAACTATAGTTTTACGTTACTATGTTTTGCAGTAGATTTAGCCTTTACTCCAACAACAAGACTTGCAGTCCCCAGAATTGTGATTTCATTATTTACATGACTATTAAGAACATGCCTTGGCCTATTTCTGTGCAGTTTGTGTTTTAAAATGTTTTTATGCTTTTGAAACTTAAGTTTTGAATATAAAATTCACATCAAATCAAATTTTCTAACCTGTTAGAACTTTGAATGCACATGTATGTCTTGAACATACTTCAGTGTGATTTTGCCTTATAAAACCCACCGCACACCTTGCAGCACTCGATAGGAACATTGAAACATGTAAAATCTAAAGACATACATGAGTGTTTTCAAAGTTCTAACCATGGAGCTAGCTCCATGTTCTAACAGGTTAGAAAATTTGATTTGATATGAAACTTATATTCAAGGATATTCAAAGCTATATTCTAGGACGACAGCCATCGCATCTAAGACCCCGTTCTCATTCACTTCGTTGGAGCGGTCTAACTAAGACCCGTTCCTCAGGAGCGGTTCTTAGGTGAGTGACGGTCAAAGTGGTCCAGGAAGTAGACTTCTGGACCGCTCCAGAAGACCACCTCGGGAGGTGGTCTTGAGGAACGGGTCTTATTAAGAGCGGTTTGGAGCGCTATAACGTGCGAGTGTGAATGGAAGCGTACTTTGAACGGAAGTGAGCTAGTGACGTTCCGCGCGAAACATGTAGTACGGTACATACGCTTAGTATTCCGCGCGCGAAAAAATTTACTCGCTTACCAGAGCTGCCATAGCAACAAGACTACTTTGACTCGTGGAGCGGTAAAAAACTGCTCGGAGTGTGAACGATCGCAAACCGTTCCTCAAGACCCGTTCCTCTGGAGCGGTCTAACTAAGACCACTTTCAAAGTGAGTGAGAACGGGGTCTAACATACTATAAAACAACAAACAGGAACATATTGCTTTTTTGTGAGTGATTCAAATTCTTAACAGTTTTATGCTGTAATATACAATGAATGACTGACAATATAAATCCTAAGTTCAAACAGTGAGTTTATGACTCACGTTCCTTCCCAGATTCTAGCACCCTTATTACCATTGATGATCATCCCAACCGACATAGCCAATTGTGCAGGATATAGAAAGCCACCTGACCATTTATGACTGCACCATGACCTTTGACCTTGGCTAAACTGTCCCCTAGGCCCTGGAGCAGTGGGTGAGGGGCATGATAGGGGTGTATTGTCACAGCCAGATGGCAAGCACATTTACCTGGTGACCTTAAATGTCCTTAGCATGTAGGACAGTGATGGGATACACTTATGTACTTGCCAATATGAAGTGCTGAGATCTCTCTCTCTCTCTCTCAACCCCAACTTTCTCCCCCTCTCTCTCTCTCTCTCTCTCTCTCTCAATTTCTTACCAATAACATACCATGGGTATGGCTGCTACTTTAACATCTGAAGCTTATGCAAATTGCAAACATTACCTAATGTCGCAGCAAGGATAATTTGCAAATCATAATACAACTGTAATTCAGTGCTGTGATTCGTTGTTTGTGTTACAGGGCCTTTCCAAATCTTGAGTATGAACCAAGCATAACATTTGTGAGAATTTTGGGTGAAGATGACTTTCACCTCCTTCTCTAAGATGGAGAATAATTGTCCTTTTAGAGTGGTCTTACCTACATCATAGCACACCCTCTACTGCGACCTACTTTTACACAGACTTAACACCCTACTTTAACACAGAATTAACACCCTACTTTTACAAAGAGTTAACACCCTCCTTTTAAACAGAGTTAACACCCTACTTTTATACAGAGTTAACACCCTACTTTAACACAGAATTAACACCCTACTTTTACAAAGAGTTACCACCCTCCTTTTATACAGAGTTAACACCCTACTTTTATACAGAGTTAACACCCTACTTTTACACAGAGTTAACACCCTACTTTTACACAGACTTAACACCCTACTTTTACACAGAGTTAACACCCTACTTTTACACAGACTTAACACCCTAATTTAACACAGAATTAACACCCTTCTGCCTCTCAGCAGACGATACTGCAAGATGCCTGGACAATGTCAGACACAGCAACTGAATTTTGAAGAACATTATTTGAACATTCAGGAGGTCTCAAACCAAATTTAATTTTCTCTTTTCTCCCTCCAAATTCCCTTTATATCTATGATCTCTTTCTGACGCATTTCCAGTCTATTTTTAATACATCTATCAACAACATCAACAACAAAGGCTATTCAATGTCACATTCAATTGGTATGTCAAATTTCATGTCTGCTTTGCATGGACAATTTCAAATTATGCATGAAAACCTAGTTTTTACGAGTGAATGATATCCACCCCAGACACATCATACCCATCACTCATCTTTGACCCACCTTGTCGGGCCATTTTACCATAAAACTGTTAGTGTTGCGGAAATTATTTTTGACACATTTTTTCACTTAATTTCCTTTGACCTTCTACCCATTTGTCTTTCCAACAAACATGCTTTACAAAATGTCCGAACATAACAAACACCTCATCCATCATATCCTAATTATCTACTCAGAATTTTGTTCATTCTCTCAACAGCAGCCTTAAATTAAGGACAGTTTACTTAAATAACAAGTTGGTTTTAATGGCATAGGAAAATGAGAAACATGCAGATCAGTTCGAGAGAAATCTTACAAAGGCTAGGTACATGTCGGTTGTTTTAAAACCTAGTAGCTTGCAACTAGGCTTAAAACCTGAAACCCTGACTTCAAAAGCACATATTGAATTTGAGTGCAATTGGCCATGAATCATTTATTTCAAGTTGATTAACTTCAACAGCAGCATCATTCTTCCTTTCAAAATAGGAAGGGAATTGAAGAAGAAAAAAAGAAGAGAAGAAGAAAAAAAAAGAACAGACATGGGACTTGAACTCTCAATTACTGACAAATTACAAGTAGTAATTCAATCAAACAGCAATCAAATACAAATCAAATGACCGTGAACATTGGCTAAATGAGATTAACTTTGACTTCTAAAGTCATGTCAAGAGGGAGACTGTATTTGACTTGTCAACGAAGTCAGCATTAAAGGGTTGGTATACATTTGTAGCTAGTGTTTAGAATAATGGCCATGGTGCATAATCTAATTGAAATTATTATACTAATTAATAAGTCAAAGGGCCACTTAATTTAAATACAAACGTCCATTAATAGTCACAGATACATTTACATATCACTCAATACTATGCTGTGTATAAAGTTATCGACCGACCCCCCTGTTAGTTGTGTTACCATGACAGGGCGCATTCTAGCATTCAATGACATTTTTTCTCCTGGGTACTCATTTGTGTATGCTTCTTCAGGGTGGAAAGTGGCAACATATATTTCAATGTCTTGCCAAAGAAATACTAGTGCTTTGGGAGGGATATTTGACCCCCTGTCATGTGATCTATCATGTGATCTATTCATACATGTAGTCTGCAGAAAATATCCACTAGACCATAACTTGAATATGATTCAGTTTTCAATTATAAAGGTAAAGAGTTCTTTTTCAAGATCTTTGTCAAATCAGTGAACATACATCATCTTAATCAAATAACATTTTTTTATACCATACTTTTCACATATTCATGTACATGCATTGTACATGATTTTCATCACTCTACACTAACACAACTTCTACTTCATCTGTCAAAGATATGTCAAAGGTCTAAACAAGTCTTCCTTTTCTTCAGGATTGCACATGGCACTGACAAGAGACTTGGGGAGACAAACCCACTCCACGCCTACACACAAATCATAAACAAATTGGCATCACCAAATTTAATGTCTAAAACATCTCACTCTTTCTTAGCACATGGCAAACAAATATTACATCTGCAACAATTTTATGAATTTAGCACTGGAACTTGAGGGTATACAATCTAACATTTTCATATCTTCTTTTCAATATTTTGTATTTACTTTTCTATCTTTTTTAGTCTTTCTTTGTTGTCCTGGGGGTGCGGTGATGATACAAAAGAACAATTTACTAGGAGCTTACCGTATAAACAGCATTCTGAGCATGAAAATCAATTTAAAGCAGTGAAAATTACTTTTTGTTTGCAGAATCTCTTTCTGGATTTGCTTTACAAAAAGCAAGATTCCATTATGTCAGTCTTTTGTTGATCTTTGTTTATGAGAACTCTTTTTGAGACTCAAAGATATTTCATATCTTTCCATAGCTGAATCACTTACCACTCCTCTGCATTTTCTCAAAACTTTGCTACTTTCATACATTTTGGTCCGCACAAAGAAAATTAAAAAAAGAGCAGCTAATATCTCCTCCAGCATCTCTCAAGTAGGTCAACAATCAACTTCCCAAAATGTTTACTTTTCAATTGTAAAATGTAGAGCAACTGTACCTTTAATATCCAACAAACAATATAAGGTATTCTTAGCCAACGCAAATTAAATTATCATTAGAACCAGATGTTTACCATTAAAGTGGTCTTGAAATTAATGACAGAGTGGACCATTGCCAGGGCTCACAAACCACAGGCTCCATAGGGCCAATGCCATAGCCATCATTTATCACACTCTCAATTCATATCATATCCATTTGTCATCCACAGTTTATATCCTATTAGAATAGCATTAGTGCCACAGTACTCTATATAATTTTAAAGGCATCGCTTAACAATGTTAAATCTGAGATGCACGACCCTACGTGTTATCAGTGTCTGTGATATGGTGTAATATTGAAGCCCTAAACAAATCGCGCTTCAAAATGATCAAGAAGTGCCTCAGGCTCAAAAAAAAGTAAAAATCTTTGAGTGACCGGTTTTACCATACTCGTTTTCCCCAATAGACTGTAGTGTTATGAAAACCATTAGGAAAACGCAAAATTTGGTTGCGATTTCCAATCATAAATATCTTGATAATCAGACAGGCGATCGGCTTGTAAAAGTCATGGGGTTCCTGACTGACCTGAAGGTTTATAATTATCATTGCAGCATGAGCTAAATCAAGGATTTTGTTTCAGAATCTGAGACAAAGTTACTGAATCCCTTTAAAGTGATATACTCTACCTACAAATTTGACATGGTTCTAGGATACAGATCTAATCTCTAGATTATCTCCAGAGCACTTCGCCACAATGTAAACCAAATTTGATGATTGATGGTGGGCTCTCTGCGTGGGCTCTCTGCATGTGCCCCTCTGGTGCTACATTTTTTTGTATATGCCACTGTCCAACATAGTCAATGGAGGGAGCAATCCTGTCACCATGTGCCTCTTGATTGGGTTGGGGGTAAGTTCCCCTCTGCCTCCCTGGGGCTACAGTGACCCTACACCACTTTTCAATGCTACCAATTGAGTGGGAGGGGGCAGGGCAAGTGCATGCATTCCTCCCGATGTTATACTGATAGCCATTCACCATTATCGGTTGTAAGGGGTGAGGGAGGGGGAAGATACACATGTATCCTTATTGTTGTGTAGTGCGCACCCCATGCCTCCTGTTGGCTATGCCACCGTAATACATCATCTATTTGCTTGAGATCTGTGTACCGTAGGCGTAGAGTAGGTCCGTTTCCTTGTCAGTTCTATTCACATACTGACATACAAAGAAGAAATTCATACCTTTGACAGGCTAAGAAAACTAACCGCTTAGGCCTATATACATAGTATGTCTGGCAAAGAGCAAGTAAGTGGTGCACATGCATATGCAAACTATATTTTTGGGATACAGCACAAATTGTATCAAATAGTTTGCTTCCAAAATTTACAGCAATGTCACTTCCTAGAATATCAGATTACCTCTGATCTCCCAATTTCACTATATTCCTATAATTGCATTTGTAACTTTGTTTGAAAACAACTATTAGCTGTTAGCTGTTAGCCTAACTATTGAATTTGTATTAGACATGTCTATGATATGCAACGAAAACTGCTCCAAAACAAGTCTTGTTCATCAAATCTATATGACAAATGAACTTGTGTTTATGTTTTCAACAATCAACATCTGTATCAGCAATATCAGAAACACTTTGAACAAATGACAGTTTGTAAGGGGTGACTGAACACACTTTTCTGGATAAATATCAAGCTGTCAATTCTTGCACGCGACCGACCCAGGCAGCTCTCGTCCAACCAGAGAATTGTCATGATGAGATGTGGTATTGTGGTTAAGACAATGACACATCCACAAATGGAAACTTGAATTATGATCAAGACCAATTGTCTCCATTCACGGGGGATATTAATAGAAATACTCTCTGTGGAATTGTTCCGTCGACTGCATTTCACCCCAGCTCTCATCCGGTTGACTTTTAAGAAAGCCTGATATAGATTACATTTCGTCCTGTACTTGTATTAACCTCAAGTCTTGAAGTACTTGACAATGTCATTTGGAGAAACTTGTATCCCTCTATCTTCTCACAAAATAATTAACCAACACTCCATGTCAATCAACTCCAATTTCATTTACAATCATTCCCATGGTTTGAACACTGAATATTACTTGCACTCTGTAATCAAAGAGAATTATATGACACAGGTCAAATGTGTTTTATTTTTATTTTCTTTCATGTTTTCAATACTTTCCCCCAAATTCATATTTTAATCGATATTTCCCCTATGCTGTAACCTTCTTACGTGTACTCTCCTTTCTTATACCACTCCATTCATACTGTAGTCTACTGGTTTCACTTTAGCCCTCTCTCCATTCTTTAATCCATTCTTGTAAACAATGATCCTTATTCTGCTTTTGAGTTCTCTAAATTAAATATTTACATTCAAACAAAGAAATGTTTAGCAAGTAGCAACTAAAATTGTAAACTTTCTGTGGGCCTCATGACATTAACCCATCGCTTGAAAGTCTCTATCTAAAAAAAAAAACTCTTGGAAAGTACCATTACACATATATGTAATCTGCACCAAATGCCTAAATTAATACCAACATAAGAGTCAAATCAAATTCATAATAACATATTTATAAATTAATAAAAAAACATACGAGTCAAACTACAATCATATTAAAATATTAATTAATAACAAACATAAGATCATTTAATCAAATTGAAACTTTAATAAATACATAGATATAAAAAAAAATTTGGCACAATGTGACCAATGCCTTACAACTATCATAAAAATATGAGCAGATAATAGAGATATCATTCTCAACCCTTAATACCTCCTAAACATTAGTGTTCTTTAAGGATAGACAGAGCCGGACTGGATTGCAGTGAGTGGTGAGATGGGAAGCAGAGCTGAAATTCAAACCATATGTCCTAAGACTCTAGGGCATTCCACTGCAGCCACTAGGAGGCTCCTCTGTCTGTCATAATTTGTTGAGAATTATCAGAAATAATCTCAAATAAGCACCATTTTTTGTACCCCCCCCCCCTCCCCTGCGGGTGGAGCGGGTGGAGCGGGTGGAGCGGAGTTCAACTGACTGTTCACAAGAAATCTAGGGCTCACTCAGTGTTGTTCGGTATCTTTAGTTATCAGGGGTATTGTTAGTCGAAGGGATGTGAGGGTGACATCCCCAAGTAAAAGCCTATTGAACATTTTCTATTTTTTAAATTTCAATAGACTGTTGACAATTCACAAATATTGATTACTTATTTGTCTATATTTTAAAAAATTACAATTTTTTCACAAATCTGAAAATCTGATAACAAGTTAATATCCGTGTTGGTTTGGAGTCTCGTTGGAAAATTTGGTCTGACATCCCTCCCCTTTACAAAATAATCTAGCACTCCCACTGTCTGTCTGTTGAAGGGGAGGGGGCACCAACATTGACAAAAAGAGCAAATAGGCAGAGGGCATTTTGCCCCCAAAACTTCCTAAAAAGCATTTCGAAAGGGAAAGAGCTCCCTACTCAAAATAATTTCTGTTGATGATTTTTCTGGATAAGATCAATAATTGGACAAGTTAAGATTTGCTTTGATAGTAGCCCCTGAAAGTTAGATTTCTATTTCTTACTCTCTCATTCCATCATTCTTTGTATATGTCAAAATCAACGATTCTGCTTTCTGAATTCTATAAATTTTCAACTGAGGCAAGTGGCTTCATGATATTGCGAAGCCTATCTATGAGAAACTATTTTCCACAATGCATGCACTGCCAAGTGAGAAATTGGCTTTTGATGAAGGCTAATAAATTGAAGTTCAAGCCTCCACCCCATGAGAGCTAGCAGTGCCCTCCATACAGGTCTTTCCCCTGTATGAATCACACTTCCGTTGGTAGAAGAAATGAAAACATTCATGTTGAAGGTTCATTATCACATCCACCTTGTCCTTAGTACCCTTGTCTTCAATCTCACCAACGCACAGCTTCCTGATCAATGACAGGAGAATTAGACCAAGTTCTGCTCTGATTAAAAGTCATTACAATTCAGTTTCGGACCCAAAACAAAGGAAGAATAGGAAGGTTTAAGAGTGCAGAGAATGATATGCCACAAATCTGCAAAACAAGACAACCATACATGTTTTTATTTGAAAATACCCCTGCAACTGTAATATTTTTAGGCCTATAGGCAGGGGTATCGCTACAGCAGTTTGGAGAGGGTGTGTCAAATCAAATTAACAACAAGTTTGCCAGAATTTTTGTTCACATGTGCCGACAAAGCTCCAAGAATGAGGTCCTTGGACAAAAGATTTCTTTTTGTAACGGAAGCCCTAGCTAGCCCATGCATTAAATGACAACTTTGAAGCTATATGATAGTATGAAAATGACTTAAGACTTCCCTTACTGTATAGTGAGACATGTGCATCATTTCCAATCTACTTTAGAGTTCTTCTCACACAGAGCAATTACTGGTATTTAAAATAAAATTTTAAAAGCATTTTTGAACCATGTCTTAATGTGAATCTCACATTCTTGTGCTGAGTGTGCCTAAAATTTCGGATTTGAGCCCTAATATCAGCTGTGAGCAAGGTTTAAAAAGGTTGATCAACTCAGCTAATCTTTAATTCTGTTCTCAAAGGTCCTTACAGACTTATCCATGCAGACCCCCAGGTGCTATGGGAGTCCTCCCCATGCCGATATCTGTCAGGTCTAATACTCGTCTAAAGAACCGGCAGAATGACTCATTGTGATCGGTTCACTATTCAAAACCTACATCTTATCTGAACTACATTTTCACCTTCCATTTTCTTATTAGTTCAGAATAATAGAAAACACACTTTCAAATAGCTCAGGATCGTGCTTTTCTTGTAATTTATCGATAAAATGCAAAGTGCGATAAAATTCCTTTGGGCCGGGTTTACCAAAACTGTTGGGCTTTAATCCGGTAACAAGCTGACATTGACAATAAATGATATGAGCAATGTATACTGGGTTTCTCACCTGTATAATCCATCAAACTTCACTTTCAATATAAGCAAGTTGTTTAAATAACGAAAGTACATCTCCATTCCTATTCCACTGAACGATTTCTTGGTAAAACCCCACAGCTGTCTGTTTGGTTTTCACCTTGAGGATTATCTATGAGTCTTCCCCTCCTGGCTGATGTTTCCTCACTAATTAACTTTATTAAATCCAATTATTTGACTCATCTTGATGTTATACAGGCCAGGAGATTAATTTTCATAGCTTTACTTTAGACATGTATCACATGATGTTGTATCAGTTGTTTGGAATTACAGGATGGTTGAGTTGGTCACCTTTAGCGATAGCGGGCTGGCAGGGTGATTTTTGGAAAGTGACCACCAAACAGGTGATATGGGGATTATTTACAGAGCAACCTATATTCTTACTGGTTTGAACTTTCACAGAGTGTCACAAATTTGAAATCAAAGTGAGAAATAAACGTAGTCTGATTAGAATGAGTTCCCATACCCTCCCAACAGATGCCCTGTTATCAGGTTCTGGATTCTAGGGCTATGAGCCTCTGGACTATCACTCCAGACAATTACGTCCCAGACAACTATTACATCTTAGCCTTAGGACAAGAATACCATAAGAAATTAACCCCCTACCATCTCCAGGCAGCTAACATCCGGAAAATTGCCTCAGACAACTGCCCCAAGGGCAACTATCCCCCTAGGACAATACCCCCTCTCTGAAAAATATCTCCTAGGACAGTATCTACAAACCCCATAAGTTCCCCAACCATCTAGAAAATGCCCTAGGGTACCCCCAAAAAAAAAAAAAAAAAAAACAGCAACAACAACACTATCCCTGGTATCCCATATTCAAATTTGAAAGCAATTAATTCTAATCAAGTTTGGCAACGAGGGAGTGAAAGTAAACATCTAAAAAGAGTATATTTATCATTTAATTGATTCCACTCAGGATCGGTGCCAGAAGTTTATCCCGCGATAATTAATTTCTTAAAGAGAAATGATCAAATATCAAAATAGTATTGGTCATGATATAAGTGAGCTATAATGAGGCCATGCCATATTTTGGTTAATCCCTTTGTGCATTGTTGTGGCGAAGTTAATAAGAAACTCTAGAATTTATTTTCAGCCCCAATAAATGAATTAGCAAAGAGCATGCAGGGGTCTAATTCATTTAGGGTTTACAAAGAAAGATGGGACAAGCACAAGAAGAATATTAATACCATGTGTATTACTCGCTGAAGTCGAGTACAAAGGACTTAATTTTATAAAGGCGATATCACAGTGTTTATGATTGGAGTATTATGATCGTTGGTCATCTTTGCCAGCGTAACAAAGAATGAGTAAACTGGACAAATTATGTTGGAATACCGGTATTTGAAGGGGAAAAAAATACATATTTATATATATCAAATATCTTACTGTCTTATCATATGCTACTTAACACTATTTCATTGTGGTCTCTACATGGAAAGCCACTCTTATCTTGGGCCTAGCATCGATCCTTTGACTTTCATCTTGGCAAGCTAATGCAGGCAGGCAGCTACTTTCTTTTACCATGTCATTGTATGACCAGTACTGAACCTTATCTTTAAAGGGCAAGTCCACCCTGATGTTAAGTTGGTTTTAATAGAAGCAGAAATATGAGAGGAACAGGTCAGTGAAAGTTCAAACAAATTCTGATAAAAAATAAGAAAGTTATGAATCTTTGAAGTTGCGATCAATCAAACACAAATTGGCAACTCTGTGATGTATCTTGCGAGCTCCCCTCCCATTTGTTCTGTATTGAAAGAAGGAACCTGACAGTATTTCAGTAAAGATAAGTTTTTGTATCTCAAGATTTCATGAATCATCTCTTGTACTGTAACCCTACTGATAAGGAGATGTAAACTAAACAGGTTATGAGAGTTCAGTAGGGTGAAAGCATGGACCTGGTGAGAGCCATCAATGAAGCGAGGGATTCCAAATGGTCCAGTCAGACCTAGACTAGCTAGCTCACAGGTCTAGCCAAATATTCAAAGGTCAAAGTCATTGTCAAAGAACAATCCTTATCTTCTCCAATCTCAATTAGATCAATGATTCGAGAGCGAAACTACACATTTGAAGTTATTTACTAGCCATTTCAAGAAAGTATCAACCATAGTAGGGGGTCAAATGTCTCAAAGATGCCAAAGCAACTCCAAATCGAGGAATAAAAAAAGTCGCATTTATTTTCATAAAATCTTGTAAGCCTGAGACGAAGCATGCATAGAATCAGGTATAGGGTTATCAACAAAATTGTTTCTGCCGTTTCAACTGATGCTTTTATTGCACACTGAACAAAGTTGGATAGGACCAGTGGAACTCGGAGAAACTTGCGATAAAATACCTTGTCTAAGGTACATCTGACATAGATTCACACTCATTCAACACCTGGGTTGGGAGAAACAAGTGCGGATAAAATACCTTGTCAAAGGTACATCTGACATAGATTCACACTCTCCACCTCTTGTTTAAGATTCATTTGACTGAACCATAGTGCTCTATATAATAACAAATACATTCAACTGTGATTTGATGTTCCCCTTTAGGCCAGTCATGAGATCGAAACTCAAAGTCAACTAGGTAGATGTCATGTCATAGAAATGTGTCACAGCTCTCAAGAGACCTTGTATGACAAACGTCTCTGGTATGTTTATACCAGTGTTGTATCGTATGTATACATTACATACATCAAGGGAACACTATATCCCAGGAGGTTCATCTATCAGAGGACAACTTAGGGGGTAGTAACCTTGAATCAAATGCTGCAATAGCCAATCAATCATCTTTGGAAAAGGCGCTATATAAATCCAATTATTATTATTATTATTATTATAAAACAACCAGGTCTGTAGCTGCATTAAAGGGCAAGTCCACTCCAAAAATAACTTACTTTCAATAAAAGCATAAAAATCAGACAAACTAATCAAAAAAAGTTTGAGCAAAATCGGATAACTAATAAGAGAGTTATGAATTTTTGAAAAAGTATGTAAAACTATGGAACAATGAGAATCACAACACAAATTGCCAAGATGGTTATCAGTTTGTGACGTCATGTCCTCACAACTTATCAATTGCTTTATATAGTTTAATCCCATTAATTTCCCTTTATCCCCAAAACTTGATTTCCCCATGCCTTTGCCCAGGTTATATGATTTGTATCATATTGCGTGCATGACATTTCCCAAAAACTTTTATGAATTTTGAAGAATTGATACTATTTTCTGAATATTGTATTTCATAATTTTTGATTTTTATATAAATAGTTTATCAAAATTCAATTTTTCATGATTTAACTTGACAAAAATTACTCTTTATTTGTGCATCCACACAAAAACATATTACTAACAATCTAACTTGGATGCTGATGTGAAGAAATAAGATTCTTAGGGTGAAAATAGGAAATTTATATTATCAATATAAAGAAAATAATTAGTGGATAGTGAGGACCATACGTCACAGACTCATGAGTGAGTTGCCAATTTGTGTAGTGATTTTCAAAGTTTTTCATGTCATTAAAAATTCATAACTTTCTTATTAGTTATCCGATTTTGCTCAAACTTTTTTTGATTGGTTTGTCTGATTTTTCTGGTTCTATTGAAAGTATGTTATTTTTGGAGTGGACTTGGGCTTTAACACTTCAAAATGGTGTTTGGGCTGTGTAAATGGGCTGTGTAAATGGGCCTGGTATGGGTATCTTCTTGCAAATCCTTGAAAAGTATAATCAATGATAATTTACATCGTTAATAAACCATTGGATCATGTAAACAAGAGTGGGGTGTGATTTACATGTAGCTCTGGAAAGCCCTATAAGAGCTCCAGAAAATAGCACCAAAAAAACCTCTGGTATAACAAAATAATAATAAATAACTTTTTAAAGTTATTTTAATAGACTTACAGACAAATTGCAGTGAGATAATGAATCCACAAAAAATATAAATTACCAGTAACAAAAAGTTTGTTTGCTCTTTTTTTTACACTGGTACAAGCAGAACATTTTGACAAATTATATCATCACAAAATCCAAAATGAGGTACTTGAGTACTTACCTGAGATGACAATAGATGTTATGATGACAGATCACAATCAGAACATAAAAGATAAAAAAGTAAAGAGAGAGAAGAAAAAAATTAGAACAAAATTAAGCCAACTCCAAGACTACATAACCTACAATGAAATAAAGCTGTTGCATGTTTTTAATGCACAAGACTGGTAATAGTGAAAAGGTGAAAGGGAAACAGTATATTTTGCATCAATATCTCACAAAATTATAGTTAAAGGCCTGATGTCCATAATCTGAAGTTAAAATAATCTCTGAAAATTTGGAAAATCAAATACAATTGGAGAACTTTGAACAAATCAGAGCTGCTTCTGGAACAGTGATACAGAATTTTGTTCAGACTCCCAATACACAAATGTTGCCCATCTTCTCATATTACCACCATATGCAAAAATGTATGTTAGACATGAACTTGACTGTATGTATTTATGTTGGATTCAACCTCAGAAGTGACATATTTCATCGCCTATGGGTTAATAAATATACAAAAAACATGTGGAAAACTACCAAGAACCTGGACTCTAGCATCATACACCTGAGGATTTGTTTTATAGCGTATATTTGTGCTGGATTCAAGCTTTGAATGTTACCTTGAGATCACCTTGGGCAATAGTTTTAACCGTGCCCCTCAAAGCAGTTGATATTTGTATAGTATTATGTACATTGGGAAAAACTTGCATTCAATACTGCACATTCTCACGTCCATACATTCCCAGCATCCTTGAACATACATGTTCAAATAAAGGTCATTGTACATATTCAAATAAAGCAATTGTTCATTTATATACAATTCCTTCATATTGTGTTGTATCCAGCACAGCACAAAAAAAACATGCAAAAGGCCACCAAGGATCCAAATTTCAACAAGTTGGTGTTACTAATTATACCGCACCATTCTCCCCATTGATATACTTGTTGCAAACTTTTCACACGTTCAATAATAATAATAGTACAGTGCATTTATAGTGCATATTACTGCTGTATTGTCTCTATGCGGTTTGGAACAAAGATATAAAAAGTGAGAAATAGGTGCTGTAAATGCACGACTGTAACTCGGTCAACATGCTGTTTACACAAGTATGTTTTAAGGAGAGCTTTGAACTTAGAACTTGTGAATGCTTCCTTCATGTGAGATGGGATAGTGTTCCAAAGTGAAGGGGCAGAATAAGTTATTGACCGCTCCCTGTAGAACTTGGTCTGAACAACTGGACACTTGAAGAGATTTCTCTGAGCTGATCTCAGATTGCGTGAGGGTGCATGCTTTATCAAGGACTCACTCAGATATTCTGGGGCTATTGAATCAAGAAAATTATGAGTGATTGGACTGGGAGCCAAATAGACAGGGGTTATGTGAGAATATTGCCAGTTTGAGGCTAATATATGCCTTATATGGAGTGGATACGTTTTGCATAGGACATTAAAGGTAAAGACCAGTTTTGGAAACGCCCCTCTCTCAAAAAAATGAAATGGAAGCTCTCATTACCAATCATGTGAAAGAATATGTTTTGACTAATATGTGATGATACAAATTTTGCCGGAAACCGCCTACTAACTGATATATTTGGTAAATTATTATATCTATTGGGACCAAATAGATATCGCGCGTGGTCGCATAGTCCCATATACATCTTTCTGTGTACAGTGCTTGTAACTTTACCAAGACTGGGCCAAATTTCTTATCATTTTGATGATTCCAGAACCTTGCAGTACACACCAATACTTATATGCTAGATGATCAACCTTTTCTGATTGATTCCACAACGTTTCTTTCACAATGCAATCGCATGACCAGAACTGGTCTTTATCTTTAACATGGTAATTTTGTGCTCCACTAAGCATATCCTTTTCTTGTCATGTTCAGGGCACAGAATAACTTTTATAGTGTACAGGACAATAGTACAGATGAATTATTTCCTGACATTATGTGGAAAATGGGAAATTATGCCAGAATAAACTTGAAGTTAGTAGTAGCTAGAAGGGGTAGCAAATGTGATAATTTTCAGCTGCTTTTTAGTCCAGGACTTTATCATACCTTGTCCTAGATCTGATAGCAGACAGGATTTAAGGATGAATTGCCCCCACCCCCATTAAAAATAACCCACACTGTTTCTATCAAATGAACATTTATAACCAGGTATAATTCATATAAAATATAGCCTTAAAAATATTATACTTATTTTACCTATAAACAACAAAATCAACTCAAAACACTTCTATTCTAATTTTTAAATCACCCCTTTCAGAGAGAGAAAAAGGGGTAATATTTTACTGCACATATTTATGAGACAGCTGCGTGACATGACTTCATCTGGAGTACTAATAGTCCCTCTTAATCAAATCAGTGTTTGTTGCTTTTTAATGAATAGGACAGGTGCCATGGTACAAGAATAACTGGCACGGGTTTCAGATCAAGCAGAGCAAACTCATACTTGGGTCAAGCACCTTTTTCTATCAAAAATAAAAACTTTTATCTTTTAGTTAGGTACTTACTCTTTTTGTAGATCAAGCAAACATTTTGGACTTGACTAAGCATAGTATCAAAACATTCTTCATTTTATGTTGGCCATCCGCTTTCAAAAATATCTAGCACTGATTTAGCAAAAAATTAAAGTGAAAAGATTCCAGGGAGAGGAGAGAGTTAAGTCTTTAGGGGCTCCCAAAGAGCTCTGGTAAAACATGTAAAATATCTTTAAATCACTGCCAAGAGATAGGGTATCTCCCTTAAACATCACAAATTCTAATTTTTGTAATAAATAAAAAAGAGCCCCTGTGAACAACAGCAAAGTAATTATTTACCACTAGTATATAGCAAGAAATAAGTTACCATGAATCAGTTTCAATCAGGACAGAAGAAAGAGAGCATTGACTGAAATCCTTCTCCTAATATGAATTTGTGTAATGTAGTGAGATTTCTTGAAGAAAAAAAAATGTGTACCAGTATGTGAGTCTGTGTGGAGAGGGGGAGGAGGAGGAGTTATGGTATCTCCCATCCAAACACTTGCATTTTAAAGCTAATGAGAATTATTTTCTTACCTTTTGTTTTTTAGTTTGAAAGGTACTTGGGAATACCTACATGCATTTTTTAATTGCAATTTCATGTTAAACCAGAGGACACTTTCATTTCTTTCCATCAAATCAGAAGCTTACATTTGACATACAAATTCTCCACCAAAACATAGAAATCAAAAGTGAATTCAGCCGTGCATGAATTCAGAGAGAAGTAGGAATCCATTTCAAAAGATTTACCTTTGATTACACCTTGGGGGTGTTTCACAAAGACTAAGATCGGCTTTACATGTAAGTTGGACTTAAGTATAACAGGCCGTTCATGCCACTGTTTGCTCTGACCATTTACTGGCATTGGTCTCTCAAGGGACGTACAAATCGTGGTCTCAAATCTACATAGTTTACCTTTTTTGATAGTTCATTATTGAAGGAAAAAATATTATCTAAAGATTATAATTGAGAGACCAATGGTGATAGCAACCAATGGCATGAATGGCCCGCCATACTTAAGTCCAACTTAAAGTCGATCTTAGTCTTTGTTTACACCATGTCTTTAGCTAAGCATACATGTCTGTTACCGGGAGGCATGTAAATCAATGTGCTTTTATTCTTGATAAATCCATAATTCCAAAATAATCTTATAGCGACTTTCACTAGACATACTTGACAATTTAGGCTTTCTTCTCTATGTTTACTGGCCAGGGGGACTGGGCCGGTTCTGACGAAGCTTTAATCCTTCCCCATAACAAAACCACTATAGTTTCTCCATCAGAATAGGTTGGATAGGCAGGGTGGATGAACTAAAAGGGCTTATAAAAACAGATCTATATTACATGCTCTAAAATCACATCAATATAGACCTACATGTATATGTTAGTTCTAATGTGAATTTTATAATCAGTAACAAAACAATCTTATCCATAAGGACTTGTTAGCCAGCACTTTTGAAGAAGAAGAAGAAAATGGAGCAGAAAGGCGTGGTCAACATGAGAATCACAAGGTGGGGGTTGTACATACGTCGTCCCCATTCAACATTTTCTCTAAACAAATATCTAAACATTTAGACCTTGTTGCCAAATTTGAAAAATCTTCCTTTTTTGTTGGTCTTTCTTAAAAATTATGGATCTTTTAACTCTTTTTCAACAAATTTAAAGTCTGATGATCAGTTTTAACCCTCCTTGGCATACCACAGAATTCAAGGAACTTTTCGTTTTGAATGTTTTGGGCCCTAGCATGTGTAAAGCAAAGTTTAGACTAAATTGTTGGTAAATCAAATCCCACAGCCCCAATCAAAATTGAGCCTCTATCAGTACAATCCATGATAAACCGTCCCATCCTACCGAGATCCATTGGAATATCGGGAGAAATGAATAGATTTGAGAAACAAATTGGATTATGATACTGTCTAGACTGATAGATGAAGAGTAACAGCAAGGGAGATGAGTGGAAGTGTGGTTTGTAAAGATGAGTTCTATGATATCATCTATGAATCAACAGGAGGCAACTAATAATAAATGGTGCTATTCACATTCAAAACATGTACCCATTTCACATAGCTTTATTCCATGTGTCAAGCAAAGTTCGATTTAACAGGCCTGCTCAGAGCCAGAAGGGCATTAAGTTATAACACAAGTTGTAAGGTCATTCTGGCTCTCAAAATCAACAGCCAATTTCTAGTCAGCTCTATCTATCTATCTCTCTCTCTCTCTCCCTTCCTCCTTCCCCATCTCTCTTTCTCCCTCCATCCCCCTCTCTCTCTCTCTCTCTCTCCCTTCCTCCTTCCCCATCTCTCTTTCTCCCTTCATCCCCCTCTCTCTCTCTCTCTCTCTCTCTCTCCCTTCCTCCTTCCCCATCTCTCTTTCTCCCTCCATCCCCCTCTCTCTCTCTCTCTCCCTTCCTCCCTCCCCATCTCTCTTTCTCCCTCCATCCCTCTCTCTCTCTCTCCCTTCCTTCCTCTCTCCCTCCATCCACCCATCACTCCCTCTCTCCCTCCCTCTCTCTCCCTCTCCCTCTCTCTCTCCCTCTCTCTCTCTCCCTCACTTGCCATTCTCTCTTTCTTCGCCACTGTAATATTTGTCTTCATGCAAGGTTTTTGTTAAATGTCAGAAGTATTTCCTCATACAAATTGTATTGTTTGATTCCTTTCAATGAAGATCTATTGATTTTTCCAGAATTTGTTACAAATGTTCCAGCGCTCTTTTTGAGCTATCACCAAATCATTCCCCTCTCCGCAAATCATCAAGGC
Organism: Mesocentrotus franciscanus; assembly: GCA_037976565.1. Lineage (NCBI taxonomy): Eukaryota > Metazoa > Echinodermata > Echinoidea > Camarodonta > Strongylocentrotidae > Mesocentrotus > Mesocentrotus franciscanus. Next base: position 31,329,442 of record CP137678.1, on the reverse strand, counting down.
CTGGCTGGAAAACTTGTTACAGCCATAAGGTCAGCTCTGGATGGGGTCTAACCACAAACGCAACAATACATATCATGTTACTCTTCAAAAATTGAATCAAAACACATTCATGTCCAACTGTAGTAACTCTGGAGGCTATGCTTAATCCATTCCAGCCCTATAAATCTTGATATTGTGTTAACAGGCATGCCTATTCAAAATCCAAATTGAAGTGCAGACTGCAGAGACAGCAGGATTTAGGGCTAAAGAGCTAAGTTTATAAAATAACAAAATATCTTTGGAATATGGCAAGAGTCTGAGTGTTAATGTTATAATCTGTATAGGATTGGATTATGTTACATGGGAAAGTTCATTTCCATTGTTCATCAAATGTTACAATTGTAGGAACTCTGAAACTCTGAAATTTGTGTGTTCACCAAGAAAAGATACATCTTGGAAGGTACAATCATATAGCGATATTCTCCTATTCAGAACTAAAAATTGTTTCATATCTGAAGAAGATAACCTTAAAGTCATTGACCCCTCCCGTAACATTCTCCTCCCTCTCCCTCCCGCAATACACCCCCCCCCCTCTCTCTCTCTCTCAAACACACACACACACACTCATTCTGATATTCAGTAGCTTAAATATACAACAACAACAACAATAACAAATTTATTCATTCATGTGAAAAGGATGGAATGTTGAGAAAAAAGTATGAGGAGATTAAAATTTCAAACAATGATTACTGCTTTATTTGGCACTTTAGTGCACAAATAGAGAAATTCTATCTTCAGATATTGTTAACTCCTTCATTATATTGTTGGTCAAATGCAAATGGATAGTAAGGTTTGACTATAATTATTGAGATATGACACCATTTTCTTATTCCATTTATTATCTTTGTTTAATGGCCAGGGGGGGGGTAACAAAAAACAAAACAAAACAGGGAGGTATAAAAGCTCTAAACAATTGGATTGATTTCTGCATTACAGCCCATCAAATATTTACCAGTACATAAATCTTTGACTTTAAAAAACAACCTTTAAATAATACAGAATTCCAGGACAGGTTCACCTCAATCATCACTGACACCCACCCCCCCCCCAATCCCCTCTACTCCTCCTCCTCATTTAAAAACAAAGAACAAGCTCTAGGGTTCACCAAATGTCAAAAAGACTGAAAGTGACAGTGACTAGATATCTTATGTTATCATTATGAAGATATCTATATTCCTCCGATTCTCTAAGGCATGTCTTAATAGGATATCTAATACATACTCATCTTCTCCATAGAGAGCTGTGTTCACATATGCTGCTATAAACCCTGGGCGGTTCAACACAGGGTGTTTTTTTTTCATGCGTACTGTGAATCACAAGTTTGTATCTTATAACACTCAGCTAAAGTGAGTATCAAAAGACCTTTGCTTCGTACATAGCTACTATTTCTCAGTGTAAGCACTGTGGTATATTAGTGAAGGCACTATAGTCTCTCACTTGAGGTCCTGGGTTCAATTGGTGCTTACATCCTTCACTGTAAGCCTCATTAGCATATGTGTGCTGCGGTCTGACTGCTTATGTGGATAACTTGTCTAAATAAGACACAGTTGTTGTTGTTATGATTATGATTATGATGATGATGATTATGCATATCATTATTATGATTATGATTATGATTACAATGATCATGATTATAATTATTATCATTATAATTATTATTATTATTATCATTATCATTATTATTATTATGATTATTATTATCCCCACTTGCCCTTCAATTAGTACAAAAAAGAAAACCTGCAGGTTACCCAGGCATATGTGAACAAGCCTTGAATCCAGAGAGGATCTCTTTATACATATAGTACAAAGGTACATGTAGAACGAAGGAGAGAAGGAACCAATGGTGAGTGGATGGGAAGGTAATATTAGGATGAGAATGAGATGATAGTAATAGGACCCTGGAGTGTAGCTAGGGAATGAAAGAGGCATTCCATTCCCAGCTGGGCTGGTCCATAGCCTACCACAAACCATCACTGATCTGCCAATCATAATACATCATGGAGTGGGGTGAACCATAATTAGGACAAAGCTGGATTCACATTAGAGATTATATATGTCATTAAAATGAACAAATACATGCTACAAAAAGAAAGCAAATATGTTTCATATGTATAAATCTAACTTAGCTAAATATAAATGACAGATAACAAATTCCCCAGAAATATCACAAAAATTAAAGTACATACAAATTATCTGAAATACTACTGGGCCATCTCTTAGACATAGGCACAGCGAGAGAAACAATTTATTTCTATTTTTATTTTTATTTTTATTTGCTTGTTGGAGCATTATCCGTAATTCCTGTCAGCAAATTTGAAAATCCAAGGACCTTTCATTTTTCTTGATGGCAGATTTGAAAATCTTTAAATTTCAGCGAATCCGAAGGGCAAACTTTGGTCTGATTCCGATTTTCCCATTCAAAATCTTGTAGTACCCCTATCTTAGAATGAACACTACAAAACAATTTTTATACTTCTCACATTCATGTTCCCCTAATAGAACGTTTTACTAACATATTCCAATTTGATGTATACTTTTTAAACAAAGGTTAATTTTTCTTGACAACCTGAAAGCTTACTTCAACATAGCAACAAGTAATGTGTGCAGACTGGATTCCAAGTATTGTAGTTCATCTATATATTAATACGCAAAATCGCCGCGGGGGGTACGTAACGGTCTGCCAATGTGAATTTTTAGACATCAAACCCGTCTTTCCTCGACCCTACCCGCCTTGGCCGTCGCGCGGGAACGGCGACACAATTCGAAGCGGACCGCTCGCGCATGCCGCGTGCCACGTCGACCCGTGGTCGCCGTCCATGTCGTTATAAAGGTGGTTTCGGGGTCCCCGGGAGGACGGGCGGACGAGAGCACGGCCGGCGTCGTCCGTGCAAGGAGGCGAGAGTGAGGCGGCGAGGCGTGCACCCGCCCTCTGTCTAATTATTCAAAGAGATCACACTATTAAGGGACGGTCCTCTCCATAATGTGTTGTAGCAAATATGCACGATGCAAAGGGTCGGGCCTATCCCGTGTGAGGCATCTTGCTATATATACGCAGTAGCCAAACTGACGTGAACGTAATATGTTGGTTCTACGCTCACACACACACACACACAGTCGAGTTTCGTGCGACTGCCACAATTTATTGGCACAAACCGTCCGATTTTTCGCGTAAAATCTTTACTTTGAAAATAGTTATACAAATTCTATGAACCATGCCAACATAATCATAATCCAAGCTTCTGCTTTATTGGTCTTTTCATGAAAACTACATTGAAATCACAACAATAATACCGCAAATAGATTGTAATTATCGAGATCTAACTAACGAGAAGGTAAATTCAGCGAGCTTACGGTAATTTCAAATGCCTCCGCACGGGCAACTCCAGCGGTGTCAGGCCAGTCACGGCGCTCACACAATGCAATTTACAACTGCAGCACTCTAGCTACTGCAGTACCTGTATAGCGTGTATTTAGATCATTCAATGTTTCATGTTTGAGCCGTGCAATTAATTGTTTTTTTCTTTTCTTTTTTGAATGTGATGTGAATGTGAGTACGGTACGTACATGCTATTACAGAAGTGTGCAAGGAATGATAGGCCTACAGGTGGAAGCAGGCGCTGATCCAGGGGGCAGGGCCTTGCCCCCCAGCAAAGAAAAAAGAGAGAGAGAAGGAAAAGAAGGGAAAGAGGAGAGAAAGGGAAAGAAAGAAGAGGAAGAAGAAAAGAAAAGGGTAAAAAGAAGGAGATGGGGGCGAAAGGGCCTTGCCTCCCGGGCTGTTGCCTCCCCCATCAAAAAAATAAGAGAGAAGGAAGGAAAGGGAAAGAAAAAGGAAAAAAGGAGATAAAGAGAAAGAAAAAAGAGGAAGAAAGGAAAAGAAGGGGATATCAGTTGCAATTTTCGCCAACAAGTTGTGAATCGAGGGCCAAAAACCCTTGCCTCCCTCCCCCGCCACCGCCAACAAAAGAGAGCTAAAATGGAACAAAAAAGAGTAAGAAGAAAAGAAAAGGGTGAAAAGAAGGGAGATCAGTTGCGATTAATCCCGCCAAAACGTGTGGATCGGCCCTTGCCTCCCTTCCCCAGCACAAAAGAGAGAGAAAGAAGGGAAGGGAAAGGAAAAAAGAGAAAGAAGAAAGGTAGGGAGATCAGTTGCGATTTTTCCCGCCAACAAGGTGTAGACTGACGGGGCTTGGGTGCTTTGGGGGCCTGCCCCAAATAAAATTCAAACGTGGTTTATTTCTAATTCGATACCGGTGATTTACAAATGTTGCTGAAATGACATAATTTTCCGAGATTTTTAGTACATTATACTTTTGTATGCGTTTGTTGGAAAATGACAAATTCCCAAATTTACAGTCAGGCAAGAAATATACTTATTTAGAGGCCTACATGTCAGGGTCCGCGGAACGGCAGGGCTCGGGGCTCGAGCTCCACCCCTCCCCACTTTTGTGAAAAAGTATATTAAAGAGAAATAGAAAGAAAGAGAGAAAGAAAGAAAGAATAGTGACCTGCCAGTGTCACAAAATAATGAGGTATCAAAATATGCTCATCTCACCGTGATTGAATGCCTAAAACCCTGAGCTTCTGGGGGCTCCGCCCCCTGGACCCCACGCCAATGAGTGACCTGCCAGTGTCACAAATAAGGTATCAAATTATACTCATCTGACCGTAATTAAATGCCTAAAACCCTGAACTTCCGGTGGCTCTGCCCCTGGACCCACTCAATGGCCCTAAGGCGGACCCCTGGATGCTTATCTGACGGTAATTTAATGCCTAAAACCCTGAGCTTCTGGGGCTCCGCCTTGACCCCGAATCACTTTGAAAACGTTGAGCGGGCTTGCATGTAAGAGTGGGGTGATGCGGATTTTTGTCTGCCCCGGCCTCCCCCAAAAAAAAAACGTTTTGCTCATTACGCCACATTACGTACCAATATTTGGCTCGCATAACTTCAAATTTGGGCCCCCTAAGGAATCCTGGATCCGCGCCTGGGTGGAAGGGATATAAAACAAATATACAATGACTCATTCTCGAACAAGCTAAAACTATTCGCACTCAGGAACATCAATAGTACTGTTCCCCGGGCCGCGATGGCCCTCGGGAGAATATAATACGATTTGATGTTCCTTCGATGCGAATAGTTTTAGCTAGATCCTCGAGTGTCATTGTATATTTGTATATTTGTATATTATTTTCAGTGCATGCATGACAACAATATTCGTATAGATAACGAGAGTGAGGATCCGGAAAGGGATAGTGAAAAAAGTAGGAACGAATTTAAGTGACGACAATAATCGTAATTAACGAAAGTAAAAGAAAGTATTAGTCTAAAATATATGCATCAATTTTAATTACAACTTATTGATTTCACTGTCTTCTTCCAATTTTCAAGTTTTATTACATGATACATATTTATAAAAAAAACAATTCAAAATGATACATGGGACAGCAAACAAAAGGTTGATATTCTAACGAGTACAATATTAATGAAAAGAAGAAGAAAAATTTTAAAATGATAAAAAGAAATTATCTTTAAAAAATATTATTTAAAAAAAATAATAATAATAAAAATAATAATATTAATAATAATAATAATCGATAGCACATATCTATTTTCAACCCCCCACCCTCCCTAGAATCCCGTGGATTTTCCACGGGTCCTGCTAGTCCATTAATAATAGGTCACTAGATCCCCAGGAAAGAAAATCCATGAATTTGAATACCGGTACATTGTAAACCGGTCTGTTGTAGCAGCATGTTTGTCAGTAGCATATGAATACAACCAGCTGTGGAATACTAAACTTGACATTTCAATGTCGTTAACATCAACAGTTTTAACATGTGCTTGGATGCATTCATCAGCCTCATTATAAAACAAAGCACTGAACATGTCCTAGTCAAAATGAGATTTATTACTGAAAGGTCTGTAGAGAGAAATAAACATGTATACGACCACCCATCTCAAAAAATACTTGTCTCAAAGATAGACCAGTGCAAAATCTCAGATTCAAATCCTATTTCCTTCTTTATTCAAAGTTAAATTGTTTTTATATTCTTATACTGTAAAGTATGTACCTAGTCTCAGAGCCCAGACTAGTTTGATACTTTCTACATTCCTGTGGTTGGGGCAGGGAAATCATGTCCCTTGTTGGGCCATCATAATTCAGTTTAATCATGTCTAACTCTGGTGTAAATGTTCTAAATTGAATTCAAATGATCAACCAATCCACAAGGCACAAACAATAAATTGTATCATGAATCTTGCAACCTCGATAAGATCGCTAGTCTACACAGCCAACATACTTCAGACCCTGTATAGCTGATTGAAGTGCATTTTAAGAAAAGTAAGTTTGCCCCCAAATATCTATGCCCCACACAAGCTCTCACAAGCTCTTCTTTGAGAGGTGCAAAGTATTTTTTTATTTATTTATTTTATTTTATATTTTTGATTTAATTTTTTACTTATTTATTTATTTATTATTATTTTATTATTATTTATTTTTTATTTATTTATTTATTATTATTTTTTTTGTTTTTGTTTGGGGGAGGGGATTCTTGGCACCAGGTTCGTATTTGCATTATTACATTTTTTGGTACACACTGAACTTGTTGGGTGGGGGGTACCTGACCATACATAGAGCCCTTGTTGGCTACATAACTCATAAGATTGATTCTCAGAATAATATTTATCCTGAAGACTAGATTCTCTACAAATCAAAAAGTTTTCCCCCCCATTCCATTTCTAAGCAAACACTTCCTACTTCCATCAAAACAAATCTCATGAGCCAATATGAAGGTGTTCAAATGTCAACAAAGAAGTGAATCATCATTGAGTCAAATGTAAATATTTATACGAAGAACACTCAGTGACATTGTATTACACAGTAAATATACAAGTGTGGCCAGAAATTTAAGAACCATACATGTATTTGTACTTTGGCAAAAGGTAATCAAGAAGTTGGAAATGTTTAATTAAATGAATATTCCTCATAATAAAAAATAAAAAAATTGGCTGCTACACCTGTAGTAATCTGTACGCATGAAATTAGGACATGAACAGTTTAAGGAGGCATTCAAATGTATTTGACTTCAATCTTATCAACCTTTTGCTTCTCATTAGTTTTGTTTCCATCATAAACCCTGGTTTATCTATTAACAAAGTGGCTAATACAAGAAACATAATCAATAGCTGCAATTACACTGCAACCAAAACTCATTGATCTTTCTCCCATTCCAATGTTTAGTCAGTAGTTGCTAAGCAACTGCTGGCAAACACAACGAAAAACCAAAATCAGAAAATTCATCTCTGGAGCTTTTTTTTTTTAAACGGCGGCAGAAATTTCACAGATTTTTGCAGTGTAAATGCCCGCTCGAAACATTGATGAATCATTCCGATTTTGGGTCACATGACCCTCCTCGTTTCCAAGCGACAATTCGGGCATGTGCACTACTCACCCACAAATCGGAATGAGCAAACACCATTGGTTTTTAATAAGTTTTCCAGTATTGTAAATGGAAGTCCCAAAAATCTATAATTTTCAAAATTTAGTTTAGGCTGTGGTAAATAGGCCTACATAGTATAGTCAAATTTTTGATAACCCAAAAAACAGTTTCTGCTATCAAGGTATTAAGCACATGTATGGTCCATTGTTTTATCAGAAATAGTCACCTGCACATGATCATATCAAATTCTTTGTACAGGTGTGAGCATGGTGAGTCAGAAGAATTCAAAGCAATATCAATTCCCTGCTATTACCACAGTTTGTGCAAATAGTTTACTGGTATAGCAATTTAAATAGCCAACTCAATCAAAAGAAAAAAAGAATAAAATTCATTTCTTTTCCTAAAATTCCCTGATTTTGTTTTTAGGCCTACTCCTCGTACTAGTCACAAAGTACCCTTATTATTTTTTTCCTCATATAAAGACATTGCTATCACAAAGAACCTCTACAGATGCAGATATTTAATCTCTTGATACAATTCCTACTTTGGCCCAAAATGTGACGTACTTGCTGAAATATTTTCAAACGATAAGAAAACAACAAACACTGTAAACAACAAGCTTCTTGTCTGATAAAAATCTCTAGATATCAAGAACATGTGTTTGACGCTATACTCCAGGGGAAAGAAAGGAAAATCACACAAAAATCTTCAAGAATAATACATAATGTGAACACACCCAGCAGGATACATAGTGACCTCTCTTCAAATAAAATCATGAGAGTAATCTAAAGAGATGATTGAACGGGAAGGTAATACAATGATTGACAGCGGAAAACATTTTTTTCTCTCTAAAAGCTGTCAAAACTTGGAAGTGTTAGGCCCACGCAGTGCCAGATTGCTTAGAGGTAGGGAGACTGGGCTTCTGGTATTCTTGTAACCACAATGAGTTCCTGTCTACCAGATTCAGTTCCAGGTCAGGTCTTTGTATATTCTATATGGACGGAAAGAGCATATATTCATTCCTTCTAAACTAATTTTTATTCATCTTTTTTTTTTAACTGTAAATTCAGAACTCCCATTCCTTCACTGCTAATTTTCATTTTTCATTTTTCATTTCATAAATTCAGAAGTTCCATTCCTTCTTCATAAGCTTTCTTTGCTTTTCCATGTAGTTTCTTGCTATTCTCTAGAGGTGATCAAGGGTTGAGAGAGTGTGTGTGTATGTGTGTGTGTGTGTGTGTGTGTTTGGGGGGGGGGTCAAGGAACCCACTGTAATGAGTATTAGAATACACATCAGATATAATCTACAGACAAGTACAAGACCATAATCACATCACCAATCATACACAGTATCAATTACAGCCTCCCAAATCTATAAATAAAATGAACTATGTACATGGTTCCTTTAGACATATGGCATACGGATCAATCCTGCCTAGTCGGACATGCTCAAAATTCTTCGCCACTACAGTCACCTTAACCGAACAAACATTTAAAGGCAATCATTATTCATTATGTTCTCGTAATGGTGAACGTATCAGCAGAATTCTCTAAGAATCCAATAAAGATATACACAGAAATGTTCTGCAAATTAATGGACAGTAGCGCTATACAGAAATCAAATAAAAGATAAGGACACTGGGTCTGGAGGCAGAGATTACAATGACCCTATAAGTATAACTCTGTGTTGCTAGTTACCATGGCAATCAGGCAGTTTTCAACAACAAAATCTACATTTTGCCAATCAAGATAACCACAAATTAGACAAAATCCTGCTTTACAACATGAAGAAAAAAAGAAGAACAAAAATCAGAATTCATACTTTAACGATAGATAGTTTTGTCTCGCACGTTCATAACCAGAATTGAAGATTACCTTTAACTTTGAGTGAAGGGGCGTACATGCAACAGTGAGGGGGTACCGTCTGACAAGGAAGATAGTTAAAGGGCAATCCAATCCTTGTAATAAAAATCTGGATTTATATAGCGCTTAATACGAAATACATTCTCTGAGCGCTTTACAGACATTATTACCCGTCATCAGATTCATTCACGCACAATGTGCACCATCTCCACTCCCTGGGGAGTATTCCTACCATAAGGTCACCGTGAGGGCATATGGCAATACTAACTCAAACAGCATTCATCACCCTACCAGCAAGGTCCCCATCTCTCTCCAGGGTATGGAGCGGCAAATGTAGAAAAATGCCTTGCCAAAGGACATTAGTGCTGTGTCGGGATTGAACTCACGACCTTTGTATTTCAAGTCAAGTGCTTAAAACACTTGACTTGAAATGCAAAGGCAAAGACCAAGAGGTATTGCCCATGTCTACTCTTACCATGCTTGTTAAATTTAATTTTGTTTGATAAGGCGGGAAATTGTACTTAGCATGGAATCCTTGTTAGTCATAAAGAAGAGGTTCTGCACTTTACAATGTCTTCACACGCACACATAGAACATGAACACATCCACAGTGCACCAATCATAAAAACTAATAAAGCTTATACATTGTATATCCCTGCTCAGACATAGTAAAGTATCATTTTGTTTTGCATGATAGCATGAAAACTATAAAATAAGTTATCAACATCTTTTCCTGTATAGCAATATGTCTCATAGCTTTTTGTCAGGACCAACTTGCCATGTGAATCTCAGAAGCAGGTTGGGTGTCTGGACAGTTTGATTTCTTCGTCATAATCCAATAATATTTGGATATTCAATATGACAAATGCTGTTTACTGACCACAGGCTACAATACTATGTGTGGGGCGGGGCTGATCTGGTAACCATTTCTGCTAGGTAAAGAACTGACAAGTTTACCCAAATCTTTTTCTGCAAGAAAACTTTGGACTTGTCTTTTATTCAGTGGGTGGTCTTTTATTCAATGTATAAGACTGTCACATGATCTCAACTGCCAGTCAGGAGGGTGACGGCTCACTTTAAACAGGTCCATGCTTTAAAGATATCAAAAGAGATACTGTGTGTTTGGAGCTAGAAGGGCGTTACCTACATGTAGTTTCAGTTAACACAGTTATTGCCTTTCTGGCTCCAAAGAGTGTTATCCTGTCCTCAAAACAAGGGCAGTCAAAGACACATAGTTCAGGGTTGTACATCAAGCCCTTCTGGTCTAAAAGCACAAGATGTTAACTTGATGTTGATTCTGGGAGCGAGAAATGAAAGTGGCATGAAAATTGTTGAATGACGGTCTTGTAATGTTCCCCTTGTGTCAAATGATTAATGAGCCAGATATTTTGATATTTGGCCATGATTTCCGATGACTTAGTAGGTTACTACCTGTACCTGAAGCTAGGAGCTCTCTCGATCCATCAAGGCTATAACTCAATGCTATAAAAACAGGATTATCTGAGACAATTACATTCTATACAGATTTGAGAAATGAGATTCAATGACAATGGAAACAATTATACTCTTTTCACACTTGTTTTGCTTAACCCCGTACTTTGCTTAGCCCCGTACTATCCTTAACCCCGGACTAACTTTTTTGGCTGTTCTCACTGCAATTCGTTAGCCCCCTACTAGCTGTATAGCGTAAACATTCATTAATTCGCTCCATTGCGTAGTACCGGACTATTTTTCGTTTCTGTTCTCATTCATATGCTTGGCACCGCAATTGCGGGGTTAGCCCTGCTATTTTGCAGGGCCAGCTAACCCCATACTATAGGTGGGGCTAGCCCACTTTGGTAAATACGTGTCTGAACGGAAAGTGGAATAAGCTTAACCCCGGACTATAGGTGGGGCTAAGACCCCCCTTTAACCCCACCTATATTCCGGGGTTAAGCAAAATTTTGCCAGTGTGAAAACAGTATCAGCCTGCCATTGCCTCAATGTTAGAGAGTGGCAAATGTGGATTAATTTTTTTAAAGGACATTTGTGCCAGGCTGGGATTCAAACTCTCAAAAGGTCAATGAACCATGACACCTCCACCTAAGAAATATAAAGACATCCCTTCTCGCTTGATTGCCAAAGACTTCACTACGAGGAGGGAAAATGTCATTATCCATTTTGATATCCTCACGAAACGAACCTTGCAAATGGAGTTAAGTATCTATAACCTTAATGACAAGGTTACTGCACAAAGGAAGAGGAAAATTATTAGGTTTCTTTAAAAAAAACATCAGTGTATGCAGTGTATCATTAATCCTACAAATCAATGATTTGTGAAAATTTTCTCTCTGAATACACAAGCAAATGGTTTACCTCAAGCAGGAAAGTATAAAACAAGAGCCAACAGATTTCACTTCTTAAAGTTCTTAAAAGGTAAGTTCTGGTAAGGCTTAAATATACAGTATTCAATATTCAGAGCCATAAGGGCATAACCTCCTGGAGTTACGCCCTTTTGGGCTCTCAACAGAGGATTCATGGGTGACTGATACTCTTTTCACACTTGTTTTGCTTAACCCCGTACTTTGCTTAGCCCCGTACTATCCTTAACCCCGTACTAACTTTTTTGGCTTTTCTCACTGCAATTCGTTAGCCCGTACTAGCCATAGCGTGAATATTCATTAATTCGCTCCACTGCGTAGTCCGGACTATTTTTCATTTCTGTTCTCATTCATTTTGCTTGGCACCGCAATTGCGGAGTTAGCACCACAATGGGTTAGCCCTGCTATTTTGCAGGGCCAGCTAACCCCGTACTATAGGTGGGGCTAGCCCACTTTGGTAAAAACATGTCTGAAAAGAAAGTGGAATAAGCTTAACCCCGGACTATAGGTGGGGCTAAGACCCCCCTTTAACCCCACCTATAGTCCGGGGTTAAGCAAATTGTTGCCAGTGTGAAAAGAAAGTGGAATAAGCTTAACCCCGGACTATAGGTGGGGCTAAAACCCCCCCTTTAACCCCACCTATAGTACGGGGTTAAGCAACATTTTGCCAGTGTGAAAAGAAAGTGGAATAAGCTTAACCCCGGACTATAGGTGGGGCTAAGACCCCCCTTTAGCCCCACCTATAGTACGGGGTTAAGCAAAATTTTGCCAGTGTGAAAACAGTATTTCTGAGACCGGTTTGACCAATGTTGTCAATAGCCTGGTAGGTCAGAAGAAGTGACCAGACAAGCAGGCCTGGCAGGCTGGCTGGTCAAGACATCGATGTTTGTCCTCTCTCTCTCTCCTTCAAATCCAAAGTGTCAACAGCTCCGTGAAGAGAGTGTCAACATGTTTGGCTGGCCACTGAACTACATCCTTACCCCGCTTCAGACTACTGGAATTCACTGTACGGCTACCGGAGAATCGTATATCATAATCATCATCCTCGTCGTTTAGCATCCGCTTCTGCCATGATGTGTTGGACGTTCATTTCCCTATACTGCCTATAGGCTATATAGCAATAAGATGAATAACTACATTTTTTGTAGCCAGAATGTTGTATAAAGAAACATTATAACGAAACATCGTGATTGAGCTGCCTTTCCAACAAAAACTTGATAAAGAATCAGGGTGCCATTTTAGTTCGAGTGTCATATATTATATGAAAATCGTATCACTGGGTGGAGTCTATTGATCATGAGCGTGCATTGATGATTGGCCAGCTCTCATCTCATATTGACCTCTTCAAAACTAGTCTCTTTATATGATGTTGTTATCTAGCCTGTAAGCCCCTTTCACTATACAGCGATCCTTTATACGTTTCTTTACACAAGTTATGCATAAATTTACTGTAGTCTGAATGGGCTTACATCCTCATTGTGGTGGAAGAAATTTGAGGAATGAATTGAACCTTAATTGAAAGATGAATACACCATTGGACATTGGAGCCACATTTACCTTCAAAGTGTTTGCTCCAGTTTTAGAGCTGGATTAAATTGCAATTAGACCATGTCTGCAATGTACATAAGTACTTCAATTGGTTCAAGATATAGCTTCTGAAATAGCAATAGTGAAAGTACTTTGCATTTAATCCCTAAAATCAATTCTTACTGATGCTTATATTCTTTCCATACAGATTATATGTAAACCAATTCAATTAACATCGTCCATTTTAGAAATACACAAGTATTCCAAGCAAAGAAATAGCAAATAGCAATAGTGAAAGTACTTTGCATTTAATCCCTAAAATCAATTCTTACTGATGCTTATATTCTTTCCATACAGATTATATGTAAACCAATTCAATTAACATCGTCCATTTTAGAAATACACAAGTATTCCAAGCAAAGAAAGGTGAGTCAAGTCGACCACAGCCACAGGTCTTGAAACCAAAGTTTGTTGCTAGCTTTTGGGTTAAAATAAAATGGGCCAAAGTTGCCTTTTATTTGAAATGAATTGAAAGACTTTCATGTAGAACTACGGAGAGCGGCTTGTAAGACTTCTGAGAAAAACACGAATATCTCGTCATAGAAGGCTACTTCTACAGTGTATAAAAGCTCCTTGCCTGCTAATAGTCCAATTAGAACAAAAAATTTGCCTTTTGTTGACAAATTCCAAAGCACCAATCCAGAAAGCTTCAAGGTAATCCTTATCTGTAGATGGACAAAGCTAAATAACAACATTCTTGGATTTGTTATCGGGGATTCCTCTGAATGCCATCGCCCGGTAAACAGGTGATTAGTTTAAGCAAAGAGATAGTGATATCTGTTTGGTTTAAGCATAAATGTGAGGTTCTAATGGGACCATCAAGGTGAAAAGTGTCATCCAAAACTCAAGTGTTAGCTGCACTATATGATTTCAGGTTTGGAAAATAGATCAAACTGGGTCATACAGTAACACTGATCATTTATAAACCTAAGATGGTTTCATACTAAACCAGATGAAATCGATAAATACCACTGACCTTCCCAGCAAGTCCATGATCTCTGTGATATTCTATTCGGAGTATAAGACAGTGACTACACTACACCAGTATGAAATCACCCTTTACGAAAAAAGCTCGTTCAGGATGTTAATCCGTTGCATACAGAAACAGGGAGGCTCTATAAGAGTTTAAATCTGTAAGAATAAAAGAATCTGGTATTCGATGGGTTAAAAAGCAAATATTTCTTACAGCGTCTTTCTGGTCCATTTTCTTTAGATAAAGCTTACTGTACATGTACAACCTCTAAATCACTCTCATCTCCCAGATATTTTGTTCATTTGTTTCCAATGGCTACCTTGAATATTCATCCAATAGGCCCATCTTCATCAGCTCGAGATTGCCAAATAACCCGCTATTTTAACTATCCCGATCGCAAATTATCCAGCTAATTTGCGTCCTCATCAGCCCGCAGTTGCAATTAGCGGGATATTTGGTCGAGATAATCATCCCAACATATCTTGGGCTAGTTTGCAAAATATCCCGCTAGTTGGCAAAATATCCCTCTATTGTCCGGTGTGTCTTCACCAGCCCGAAGACTCGCACTATGCGTGAACGCTGAGCAAAATATCTCGAGCTAATTTCTCAAGGTCGAGTTTCGAGTTTCTAGCTCGAATCTCAAGCTGATGAAGACGCGATTTGTAACTTCAGACTTATTTCCCAAAATCAGAAATAGCTGGCTATTTGGTAATCTCGAGCTGATGAAGACACACCTAATAAGACTTGGGCAAGCCAAGGGGTAGTTTTCCTGCAGGCATCAGAGTACGAGTCTACATTAAAGAGGAATACACAAAGAACTGATCGTGTCTGGAACATAGACTGGGTTGTCCTCCAATGACCCCAGCTTGCAAGAAACATTTAAGCACATAGACATTGATTACATAACATGTTTCACCTTCTTATTAGTTATCTCAACTCTATAATTGGTTATAGGCGTGTAACTGTGTATGATGATTAAGATCCTTGGTGCAAGTCGCTCGCTCGCACATAATCTTGTTTTTCATGTCTTCCTTGTCAATCCTCATGTTTTACATTGGCATAAAAGTAGTTTAGAAGATGAAAAAAATCAGAAATATAAAAGTTACATTATGAGAATGCCCTTCTGGCTCAAAAGTAATCTTCTAAGCTTTCCTATTAGGCAGAAGAATGTAGAATCATAGAATGCATTTTGGTGTTCTCTCTCCTGTGACTGTGAGCAAGGTTTCTTTGTCTCTTTTCCAATGTTATGGAGAAATTAATACAAACAGTATGAAACACACTATTTTTCTCATGTATATCATGGAGACAAATCAAAACAACTACTTTGCATAAAATGGTTCAGGGTTAGAGCAAAATGTGAATGACAAAAAAAAATTTGTGTCAACAAACTTTAGGGGAAATTCTTGAGGAATCCATGAATAGCTTACAAATGACTGTATCCATCTTACAGACCTTAGAAGACAATCAACAACAAATAAAAGCTGAATGTTTTGTAGTTGGCATGAAATGAATCCATATAAAAGATGGACAAATATGGAATATGCTCACGTTCTGTTTTGGTTTCTCTTAATTTGAATCATAACAAAGTCAACCCCTGACCTGCTTACAGATGTGACCCTAACTTCTTCTACAAGTGTGGATGACCCTGTTCTCACTACAAGAGATAGATCGATCCAGCCTATGCTAGATTGCACTGTCTCCGAGGTAAGAACGCAGCGACATTCTTTCGGTCCACCCAACGGCGTAGCAGATAAATCCAAAATGGCGAACGGCTGGAGCACCACGAGACAGCGCGATCCAGCGTGTGCTACGCTCGAGCTATCTCCTAGCATGAGAATGGTCATTTCAAGCGGCTGGCACTAGTACCCCTGAAGTTTTACTTTGGTCACCTTTCTTGTGCAAAATCGAGTAGGGGCTTCGTATTAACATGAGAAATGTGTTCTATGGTACATGTATGTGGGTTGTCATGGCAACAGGACCTCTGAAAATGGATGTCCTCCCATAGATCGTCCGAACTGACTTACAGGTGTGGACAAGAGTGCTAGTGGTCTTCCCTGGCCCATGCCGTGGTTCGCGCTATGATATCACTTCATGGTCCACTCTTGTAATGAGAACAGGGTCTATGTGTCAGTGTCACTCAGACTTTAGCTCTTCTTTCAAAACAAAACATGTTTACAGCCAGAGAGAGCATGGTGAATAAAGAAGCTTGTAAACAAAATACCTGTGGTTTTTTCATTCACCCAAGACTTACAGATAATAAGAATGGACATAAACGCTCCAGTTTCTTGTGGTTTGAGCCAAAGAGGGAATTGAAACTGGGTTTTATTGGTTGTTTTGAGCAAGAACCACTGGTGGGGTGGTGAAGCAGCATCAAATATTGTGCCACCTCAAACAGAATTTGGTCCCCTCCTCCAATTCTGCAGACATGCATGGAAAACTAGCCTTGACAGCATTCAAGGAGCTTCTTTCTCCTACATGTAAGTACCGATTCATTACACCTGGGTTGAGGGAAGCACCTAGAGATAAAATGCCTTGGTGTGGCCAGGGCCCTGTTTCATAAAACATGTTATCAATAACAAGTTACAAGCTACTGTTAAAAGCTACTGAAATCATGGCATCTGATTGGCTGAGAGCAAATTTGTCATAGAAATTTAGCATTTGTTATAGATAAAAAGTTTTATGAAACGGGGCCCCAGGTGTGAACCATAACCTTGTAAGTGAAACTACTTGTATACGTATTGTAAGTCAAGAGGATTTTCGTAACTAATGGAAATGGCAAGGTTGTGGAGATTTGATCACTTTTATCCAGAGTAAAGGAGGCTGTGCTAGAGCCAAACGACCACCGTACCTTCCTCCAGAAAAGTAGCCCTTAACGAGACTGGCAAATACATATGATAAAGGTATGAAACTAAAAGGAAGAGTATGGTGCAACACTTTACTTCTTTAGAGGACATGAATCGAGCCAACTTGAGGAGAATCTGTTCCCTTGAGACACTTTCCCCAGGCATGTTCCCCATTGTGTCCCCTTTCACAACATATTAAATCCTTATTGTTTCTCAGAAATACAGAAGTGTGTTGATTTGAACTTTCGATAAGAAAGTATATCTTGGTCTCACTTTGTATTCACCCATTGATTCTCACCGCAAATGTAGCTCACTTTGATCAATCTGTTTTGATAACATCGCATACTGAGTTATAACCATTTCAAAGAAGTACAGAAATTCCAGAAGAGTTGAAATGAAGGAAGCACATTATTCTCAAAAACATTCAATTATATGATCTAAAATATTTTCAGATCCCCACCATCCAAAGTAAAAATAAAAACTGTCACATCTTTTGGATAGCAGTGCACCAAACATGACAAAGAAATTGTAAAAAAGATTGATGGCAGCAGACAGATCCAGGGTAGTAAAATTTGAGTCCCATGGAAAAGAAAAAGAAGAAAAAAGTATGTTTACAATACTTCAAAACATCCTCTATCAGCTCCTACAGACACTATAACCAACAGTACACATAAACACTTTGTCAAGTAAAATAAATAATAAAACTACTTCAGAACAACGTCATAATAAGACTAATACAAATTTGATTGATGTTGTTTGGACAACAGAAACTACATACCATTATTTTCCCTGTGAAAAATCATTACTTTGAATGTGGCAATTTAATGCCATTGGTGTGAATTATATTTCACAAAAAGCCCATAATTCATATTTTGCTGCAAAGGAATTTGGAGGGTAAGAGAAATATATACTCTATTTCATCAGAAGCTTCACTGTCTCTGTGCAGGTATGATAATAAACCTGTCATTCTATAGTCTACAGATGAATGATAGTGACTGCCACTCATTTCTTTTCGGAATTTGAGACTTTTGTCATAGCAACCTAACATTCCTAAAGTTAAAATGTTTGTTAAAATGTTTGTTAAAACAATTTTTATGAATGATTGATACCAATCCTGAAATTGGCAGTATATTATCATCACCACTGTCATTGTAAATATCATAAATCATCTTTTCAACCGTAACCAGCATAAACTGCATTTTTTGAAGATGTACACCTTTTTTGGTAAATCTAACAGTTTAGTCATCATCTTTTCTCCTCTGTCATTATCATCACCATCACCATTATCATCATCACCATCATCACCATCATCCCATCATCATAATCCCCATCTTCAGTAACATCATAACATCTTAACAATTAATACTATCATAATAAGCATCATTGTCACCACCACCACCATCATCAACTATTCAACATTGCTATCATTATTTTCATCATCATCAATAAATGTTAAGATAATTTTTTTA
This sequence comes from Mesocentrotus franciscanus, assembly GCA_037976565.1. Classification (NCBI taxonomy): domain Eukaryota; kingdom Metazoa; phylum Echinodermata; class Echinoidea; order Camarodonta; family Strongylocentrotidae; genus Mesocentrotus; species Mesocentrotus franciscanus. Next base: position 31,310,871 of record CP137678.1, on the reverse strand, counting down.
GGGCTTGCAAATCCCTGATAGAAGCTTTAAGCCATCTAATTGTGCTAATTTTTCATACAATGTACATCTTTATCTTTCTCACAATCTATTGTATCAAAGTCAAGCACTTACCTATTCATGATGAATGAATGAGTAGATGATGATCAAACACGTGAACATGAAAGAGAACAGAGGAAAAAAAACAAAAAATTAAGAATTATGAGGATATATTCATATAGCGTATAGTGCATGGCGGGCTCAATTTCGGCTCTGTTCATCAGTATTTACATCCCCACAAAACGCCATTATCAGGCGTTTGAAAGACGATCATTTCATACACAGTTGTGTTTTATGAGATTTTTGACAGGTTGACAACTTGAATATCTAAATCTCTTTAAAAATGTCTCATCTTAAAATTATTAAAAAGCTCTTGGGAAGGGACATTTACCAGGCACTTTTTGACGGGAGATTTTATTTAAATTTTTGGGGCCCTTTTTTTTCTTCTTTCAGGGAGGGGGGGCGGCGTTGCACTCAAACCTATAGAACTACTAGTCTTCTCTATACATGTTTATAGGGGACTGTTCCTCTATCCCTCAACATCCCTAGACAGCACCATTCCTACCACCTACTCCCTCAACAAATCCACCAATCAGCTCCGGATAAACTTTTTTTTGACAAGGCCTGTACTACTATTTTGTACCCCAAAACCTACAAAAAGCTACAAAATAACTAACCACTTATTGCCTAGGTAGACATAAAACCTGGTTTCAATAGCTGTCATTAAAGGCACCACAAATGGATAATGTTTTCCTCTTAAGCCAAAGAGGAAGGAAAGGAGACAAATCTGCTTATTCCTGGGAAGGACTACAGTAGCTGGCTGACCCAGACAAGTACTTTAGAAAAAAGGATTGTTCACATTGGAATTTAAAAACAGGTTGATACCAGACTGGGCCAAATTTCTTATCATTTTGATGATTCCAGAACCTTGCAGTACACACCAATAATTATATACTACATGATCAACTTTTCCTGATCAATTCCGGCCACACCATTTCTTTCACAATGCAATTGCATGACCAGAACTCAACTTTATCTTTAAGTTGGACTAAAAACGCTCCACCCTTGACTCCCAGATGGTTTCACTGCCTGTCTAAATGATCCCTTCTTATTCTTCAAGAAGTCATCACCCACCGCCACCGTAGGGATAGGAGAAAAAATAGATATGATATCTGGCGGGGTAATTGAAGTGAGAGTATTTCAATTTTTATTATATTCATGAGCGGAGAGCTAGGCTTGTCAAGTGTTGACCAGCTGTGACTGCTGAGAGCTGGGGACAGGGTTTTAAAGGATGGATGCAAAACATTCACACGTTTAGTCTGTCATATACCCCTGTTACACATACGTCTGAAAGTGGACTGAGGCCGGCCCCGGAGGCGGCTCGACGTATGTGTAACATCAACTTTTTTTGAAAAGCCGGACTGAGGCCGGACTGAGGCCAGGTGGACTCAGTCCACCTCTGGATGTGGTTTGAGGCCGGCCCGAGTCGGACTCAGTCCCGCAATCAGTAGGTGTAACACCAAAGTGGACTCGGGGCCGGCTTATAAGCGGAAGTGACGTGACCTGTCATTATATATCAACATAATACATCAGGCGCGCTTTGCCACCTTCTCTTATGTTATTCTTTGTTTTTATCATTCTATCACTTTCTCTTTCTGTCTTTCCTTATGTTAATCTTTGCTTCTTCCTTCTATCACCTTCTCTTATGTTATTCTTTGTTTTTATAATTCTATCCTTTTTTCTTTCTGTCTTTCCTTATGTTATTCTTTGTTTTTATCATTCTATTACTTTCTCTTTCTGTCTTTCCTTATGTTATTCTTAGTTTTTATCATTCTATCAGTTTCTCTTTCTGTCTTCCTGGAGTGCGCCCCAACGTCAGCTCGTGAAAAGGCGACGTGAGGCCGGCCTATGTGTAGACACAAAATTGCGGGCCCGAGATATGTGTAACAGGGGTTTGATGATCTCGAGGCGGCTTCAAATTGCAGGCGTGAGGCCGCCTCCGAAGCCGGCTTTAAAAGCCGACGCATGTGTAACAGGGGTCATAATCTCATATCTTATTCCCAAATCTCATTCAGAGAAATTTTTTACCTGGTAATTTCTTTTCTATGTCAGATAGCAATTATTGATATTTACTGGTGCTTAAACCCCATGTCAGATCACCCTCAAAGGAAAGACCCAAGATGGGATGTAGGGGTGTCATCGAGACTTTTGAACACATAAGGGGGAAGTCCACCCTAATATTAAATTGGTTTTAATAGGAGCATCGATAACAAAGATAAATAAAGTTTATGAAATATTCTATATAGAGCGAATTGGAGAGGAGCTTGTAAGATACATCACAGTGTTGCCAATTTGTGTTTCACTGATGACAACTTTAAAAATTCATAACTTTCCTATTTTTAATGGGATATTGCTCAAACTCTCACTTATTGTTTCTCTTATTTTCGTGCTTTTATTAAAAGTTTTTTAAACCAAGATATCAGGGTGATCTTCCCCTTTATGCCTCAGTCACACCTTTGCGTATTTGGCTTGCGTATTGCTGCGTATTTATGGCAAGCCATTTTAACATTAATTCTTATTTCTTGATATCAAGAAAAGAATTCTTGATATCAAGAAATCAAATTCTTGATATCAAGAATTACCATTGCTTTACAACAAAGCATAATTTCTTGATATCAAGAAATAGGAAGAAATGTTACAACAGCTGCCATAAATACGCAGCAATACGCAAACAATATGCAAGTCAAATACGCAAAGGTGTGACTGAGGCTTTAAGGAGAGATGTGATCATGGAGCGATGTCAAGCTCTGTCATAGCATTAATGTCCTTAGATGAACATTAATCTGAATTTGACACAAGTGTTGAATACACTAGTAGGAAATGTGTATTTTCTATTGAAAACCAAAATCTTATTTTTTCATAACAATAACAAAATTGTTGACCTGACAATTGTGTATGTTCATTTTTTAATAATCACACTGAATAAATTGCCGATAATAGACCTCCATATGCTCTGGACTGTAGTACTGTACCATTGTATGCACTTGTTTATTTCACTTACTCCCTAATCAAGTCCTTTAAAGGTATAGACCAGTTTTGGAAACGCCCCTCTCTCAAAAAAATGAAATGGAAGCTCTCATTACCAATCATGTGAAAGAATATGTTTTGACTAATACGTGATGATACAAATTTTGCGGGAAAGTCGGAAACCGCCTACGAATTGATATATTTGGTAAATTATTATATCTATTGGGACCAAATAGATATCGCGCACGTGGTCGCGTAGTCCCATATACATCTTTCTGTGTACAGTGCTTGTAACTTTACCAAGACCGGGCAAAATTTCTTATCATTTTGATGATTCCAGAACCTTGCAGTACACACCAATACTTATATGCTAGATGATCAACCTTTTCTGATCGATTCCACAATGTTTCTTTCACAATGCAATCGCATGACCAGAACTGGTCTTTCTCTTTAATGCACACAGTTCTCCCATTACAGTAAAGGTCAATGACGATCAAAACTCATCTGGAGGTTAAAACTTTGTCGGTCCAGGAATGAGACCAGTCTCGTATCTCTCTCCCCACTCTAAAACTTTACCCCCTGTTCAGATTAGCACAAATCATTGTATAGCTTCACAAGAGCAGATTACAATAATAATTTCTTTTTTCCCAGTCTGAACATCATGAAGCAAAATCTGTGTTTTTGAACATCATTTTAAACAAAAATTAGATAAAGAATCAAGGTCCATTTCTGATGTAACTGTTCTATCTTTTTAAAACCTTATGACTAGTGGGGCATACCGTGAGCATGCAATGATAATAATAATAACAACAACAGTAATTATAATGATGTATTTGTATAGCGCATTTTCCATATACATGTTCACATGCGCATTAGAATGATGATTTGTTGTGCTATGTCAATTGACCTCATGAAAACAAGTTTCTCTACGTCATGTTTCTTTATACAATACTTTTAGCAGGTGTGCAGGTACACCCCTTTTGCTACTCAATGATTCTACAGACAATGTTTCTATATACAAGCAGAGATGCCAACCTTCATCAACAAAAAAAAGTATTCGTAAACAGAAAAAACAGTATTTTTTTACCAAAAAAAGTATTTTTGAAAAAACCCTAAAATATCGCCCAATCAAGCAGCTTCAAAGAAATAGGCAACGGCGCTACCACTTATACGTACCCGGATCGGAGCGCGACGTGCATACAGTACACGTGGGTTGTTCGCAACGAGCGCAGTTTGGGCCCCATATCACCGTACTGCATGCATCGTTTGAAGACATAGATGCATAATACACACACAACACAAAGCCCATGATCGGAAATGAAGAAAAACGTCAATAAAAAATATTAAAAAAAAATTAAAAAAAAAAAAAAAAAAAAACGTAACAAAACATACAAAAAACGTACTGCCGTATTCATAGCCAAAAAACGGGACAAATACTCTGTACAAGCCTTGTATAAATTTCCCTTGTGTGAAGTGTGAAAAGCTTTAAATAGACCAGGAGGGTGTTTCACAAAGACTAAGATCGACTTTAAGTTGGACTTAAGTATAACAGGCCGTTCATGCCATTGGTTGCTATCCCAATTGGTCTCTAAATTATAATCTTTAGATATTTTTTCCTTCAATAATGAACTATCAAAAAATGTAAACTCTGTAGATTTGAGACCACGATTTAATTGTACGTCCCTTGAAAGACAAATGCCAGTAAATGGTAAGAGCAAACAGTGGCATGAATGGCCTGTTATACTTAAGTCCAACTTAAAGTCGATCTTAGTCTTTGTGAAACACCCCCCTGTCCTGTATCTCTCTTGTCACTCAGAAACATTTAGAATAGTCCGCCATCATGGAGACTGGGCATGGAAATCTCATATACTCAATTTAGAAGCACTCAGCAAAGGTTGGGATAACACATGTACCTTCATCTGGAGAATTGAAACTTCATACATGCATGGATTTCATTCTTTAGAAATACATGTACTTTGTACTAGAGTATATACAGCTAACAGCTAAATTATTCATACCCTTACCAAGTTTTGTAGTTATTTAATTATGTAAAAACATTGATTTTCCTGATTTATGTCTCTTGAAAATGTATGTATTCAACAAAGGCCGTAATTTGTGATATCTCTTTGATTCAACCAGTCCATGCACCTCTCATTCTTGAGTTACGAATAACACAATAATCATCAAAATTTACAAGGGGTATAAATAATTATGTTGTTAACTGTATGTTACTAGGGAGTTTTAGATTTACAAGACGAGAACGTGGACTGCCATGTGTTCCATTCTTTTAAGGCACTGGCCCGTGCCCGGCAGTGCCTTAAAAGGACGTCACATTACCTTCAAAGGATGTCACCGTAGCAGTCCACGTTCTCGTCATGTAAAATCTAAAAGTCCCTAATGTCTGCACAGAGCAAGGAGGTGTTATATCACACTGTTTGTTACAGAATTTATATCCTTCTGGCTCCAGTCTTTTTTAATCACTGTGTTGATGTATCTTCACTATTATTCAATTCATTTAGCCAAAGGGCATCACTAGACTAATTTCAATAATAACCACGGCAAAAAGGTGCTTTTTCACAAGAAATGTTAATCAATATCATTAAAACATTAAAATGTTGGTTCAATATTATTTAAACAATTAAAAATAAATGAAATTTCCTATTTTCATTTACGATGAGTACATGCCTTACCCTTTAAACTCTAGTAGTACAAATAGTGTCTTCTATGGTGTTACAGGTTGCTTCAAAGTACACATGACTACTACAGAGATGTTTCTTCAAAGTAAACATCTTAGTTTTATAGGGGAAGTAATCATAGCACCAAGCTGCTTGTCAGCACGGGGATGTTGACACTAGAGATGAATTTATTTAGGCTTTAAAACAGCACTCAGACATTACTATCACAATTGAAAGAAAAATATTGATGTTTCTTATGGGCCATGGGCAAAGTCTAGTGACAGACAAAGATAATGGTCTTACAATATATATCTGTTGTTGCTTTTCAATCAATTTCCCAAAGACACATATTTTCAAGGGATGTGTTCATACTTCATACACGTTAGTATTTATATAGCAACCACGATGATTACTATTCTTGGTTCATAGAATAAGAAATGTTTGTTATGATAGAGTGAGCCAAGACACAAGGAGAAAATAGATTGATAAAGGAAACAGGAGCTGCATTTACTCTGCAAGCAAAAACCTTTGGTTTTTCTCACATTATGGATTTTTGTCAGAAGTTGCTAGGCAAATACCTAAGTATAAACATGACGAAAAACCCAATCCAAAAACCCACCTCTGGACTCTCTGGAGTATTTTTTTTTTTAAACGCCGGCAGAATTCAATCTCCACCACTTTTTTCAGTGTAAATGCTCATGCTCAAAACACTGGTGAACTAATCCGGTGTTTGGTCATGTGACTCTCCTCACTTTCGTGCTAAACGCATTGCAGAGCAGCGACAAGTGACGCATGCGCACAACTAACAATAAAGCAGAATAAGCAAACAATAGCGTTTTTTATAGCGTTTTTCCTGTAGTGTAAATATACCGTAGTCCAAAATTCAAATTGGTTATTCTGCAATGTAAATGGTCCTTATGACAGGATGCTATAGCAAAGAATTTATTGTAGACATGTCAATCAAGATTTTCTTGTTCTAGATAATTTAGAATAACAATATTTCTTCCATGGAGAGCTTTTCCGGCTAAAATAAACTTAGCAATAGTCAGTTGTCACCATAAATCTTACAAGCACTGTACCCTTATACTCGCTCCTGTTACAATTCTGCACTCTCATGTACTGCGCACACTCTCCACTTGATGGGAAGCATTCCAGCCTGACCCATTTTCTGGGCATGCACAACGCTCATCCAAAAACAATGGAATCTTAATACTGTATATCCACTTATATATATATATATACATCCGGCTAGAGAGAAGCAAGGTATAGAAAAATGCTTTACCGTACTCAAGCACAGCAGTGTTTTGTCAGGGCGAACTAGTACCCAAAACCTTCACTAAAACAATCCAAATACGATACTACTTTGGCCTTTTCTTTAAATATTTTATGTCTGGCCAGAATTTATTTCAAATCTTTCTAAGAATTCCTTAGATATCACAATTTCAGATTCACTTTAGAGTAAATGTCAAGCCTGAATGAATTAAAGAAAATGCTTAACATTAATGTCAACATACAGATCTGTATCACAGTGATTCTTCTTCTCTCTCTCTCTCTCTCTCTGCCCTTGCGCCCTCATAATGGACAATGCCCTTTAGTCAATGAGCCATAAATGTGTTTTCTTTATTCAAGAATTTAGGAGGACATCCTCCAGTAATTTCTTCTTTAAACATTTATGTCGAGTTGATTGAACGATTTAATCCAAAAAAACTGAAGGTCTCAATGATTTGGAGGGTTTTAGTTTATTTTTAACGTTTTGCATGAAAGCACAAGGCCTTCTGCTTCATACATAAACCCTGTTTAGATTTGTGTTGATATCAACAGCCCATATTTTTTGGAATAACCATGGTTTACGTAGTAGGTCCATGGAATAACATAGAAGTGAATCCATTGCCTAGCTCCGCTCTGAATAAAATGATATCAAATTGAGTCTGGAAGTTTGTAGACTACCCCATATCACTGAAAGGAGATGATAGATGCATGTAGTCTAGGTTACAAACTACCAGACTCCATTCAATTGACTGAAAACATAATTTGAGAATTGGGGGGGGGGGGTGTGGCTGCCAAAGCCCAAGAATATGACTAGGCAATTAAGCATACGATAGATAGTATTATATTTTTTAAAGCAATATCATGATAATATCACTAACATCTGAGCTATTCTCCTAACTGTCACTTTGGAGCACTATTCATTGAACACCAAAGAATCTACCGGTACTGTATTCTTTCAAGTTAACAGATATTAGATGACCTGTCAGATATCATTATAAAAGAGAAATCACATCATGCCATCAGTATCCCTGATGTAAGCTTACTACAGTCAAATTAGCAATTTTAAGTTCATATTGATGTACATGTACATGTATCCAGCCATTTGCTATGGCAATTATTTTTGTATTCCAATACTTTTTAACCAGTTTGTTTTCTATACAAGCAGATGCAGGTGTAGGAGGTGGAAATGTCAGAATTATGTCAATAATCAGTTTCAGGAAGGAAAAGTAGTTAAACTAAACCAGACGCAGGATGATATTGTATCCGCTGGTGGGACAACACGCACACGCTATGAGTGGGAGTAGGCTACCTAGGATGTATACCAAATTGAGTCTTTTTGTATCATTGTATGTTTACTTAAAACCAAATAATATCTTGTGGAAATTTGTTATAAGCTTCAGGTCTTCTGCAGAATAAATATAAAATATCAACCAAATCATTCCACCCATTAAAAAAAATTGAGTCAGCTTATAATTTTGATATCAACTTCTGATATTAAATAATTGTTTTAAACCAGATCAAATCTATTAACACTTTGGTTGCATTTACATGATTTCTCTCACCCAAGATTCAGGTCTTTGAAATGCTTTCTGTTTAAAAGTAGCAACTCTTACAACACGCTTTGATCCTGCTTTCTCAAACATATTTTTAAAGTAAAACCCTGCTTGGCTTGGCAACTCACAGCAAAGAACAATTTATGCAATTCCAAATCAATTTCCCATACAATCATCCCCCTAAATTGTTTCAATTGAACCCAAATAGTAAAACATTACACACAGGGGGGATACAGTTACTTAAACAGTTTTCTATCCAGTCTGAAATCAGATTTAAAACCACCCAGTTTAAAAATCAGACTACATGTACATGTATATCCTTGAATGAATTGAGGGGCGGTGTTCTAACCTCTCCAGTTTACAAAGTACAGGCATGTCAAATCAATGACATCGTTTGACCTTGAACATTAATGTGAAAATCTATTTGAAGGTCAACATGAAATTCATTTTTTTTTCAGAAATGCCTCATGCCACTGTACTTTATTCAATGTTTTCAAACAATCGTAATCTATTTGAACTGTATATCAAAACAAGTGTATGCTATTTATAAGTGTCAAGGTGGTACAGTGCAATCCTGTTCAACTTTGGAATCACGGAGGTGTAACAAGCAAATTGACTCTCTAAATCTACTGCATAAACATCTGGCCAAAGTGAGAAATGCAAAAAACAAAAGCAAATTTACACTAAAGCCCAGTATTAAATATATTTTTTACTTGCCTGCCACTTCACATATCAGTTTGCCTGTTTTCTGTCTGTAACTCTCTCTCTCTCTCTCTCTCTGTCCCTCTCTCTCTCTCAATTTCACAACATTATCAACAAAGCACGGCATGACAAGTTCTGGATCATTAATTCCATCAATTAAGGTTATAATTGATTGTACATAACAAATGCAACAATTGTAAACATTGACCTCATAATGGTGAAAAGCGTGATAAATGACAGATTAACACATTCCAACAAATTTCAAGTTTATCTAGCTACGTTCACTAGGGACCATTCAACTTTAAGTTTGCCAAACCTCAAAGTTATAAACAATGATCCGCTAACTACCTGTACGTATGGCAAGGGTTCATACGGGACCGAAATAATATTAAAAGTTTTAATATACAAGCTGGCGTAAACCTAAAAAATAATTGCGTTCAAACAGCACATAACTTCGCGAGTGAGGACCCGCTGCTCGTAGTTATTGCGCTAACCTTAGGATCACTCATGGTTTGTAACTTTGAGTTAACTTAAAGTGCCATAACCATGAGTGCATCCACATGGTACCTAACTGCAAGATAACTTACATGTTAAAAAACCAAGACTTGAAAATAAAGCCTTTCATGTGAACATAACTTTTGACTGTATATACTTCCTTTTTTAATAACTTGTGAAAAGTAAACTGTAGAGATGATTGCAGTGTCACAAACAAACATACAAGAACTTTACTGATATTTACCTTGGCCTTTTGGGTAAATAAAGTATACTGAAAGCTGTATTCTGATGATTTCCTGACGATGATTGATTGCATTATATCATTAAATCAGTGTTAACATACAGAAGCTTATGTCAATCAAATTAATGTAGTAAACCTCATTTGAACTGCAATTACCGCTCGGAATGCTTCTAAATTATGATTACAACTTATTTTCATTTCTCCTTGTTTACTCCTGCATCTTGAGAAACAGGTCAAGTAGATTTACAATATATTTGGTCACATTTTTCACGTTGACGTAAGAATGCACAGGTTCATAAATATTTTGTGTGTACATAGGACAAGACAGTAGAATAACATGGAATAAAATGAAGGTAAAAACATGCATTTTTTAGGTGCTTGTAAACTTCAGTGTTTCCACTTGTTAAATGAGATTTAATAACCTTTTATTTTCAAGATCTTTATAACTAATGGCATGTCTGATATGGAGTACAAGTGAAATGACAATTTAAAGGCACCGACACCTTGGGGGAATCATCAAGATTCTGACACTCTCAACTCCAGAAGTGACCCAAGACAGGAAGTACTACATAACACGTTCGACCCCATCAGCAGCGCCTATAACTTCTGGTTTATAAAATCAAACGTATCCTGTTATTCTGGCGCGAGTCTTTCAAGCGTGCCGAGCAGATGTCAGAAACACTTCAAAATGGAAGTTATCATCCCTACTGTTCTACATCTTAAAGGTCCAGGTTTGGTTTATCAAGACTTTGTCACACACAAAAAAGAACTCTTTAACACCCTTTACCTCAATTTCTACATGTATATATGAAATTATTCATTGTTCCTTGATCTTGAGCTCATTCCTATGTAAAATCTACCAAGGAAACAATTATAAAGTTTAACATTACATGTAATAAATAAAGAAAAGTAGACAAACATATTGTAGTACTGTAGGAGTATCTACTGTATTAAAAAAACTATTCATAATATGAGAATGATGGAATCCAATCTTTTTGTGATCTCAAGTTTGTATCGTTATTATTGTTCATGGGGTCATCCCAGTGGACCAAGAGCCCATGACCAGTGACCCATGAGACCAACATTTCAAAAAGATTCAGAAGACCAACGGCCCATGAGACTGAAATTCAATGAGTCCATGAGACCAACAACAAAAATAAATGCATAGATGCTAAATAAAGGAAAACATTTCCAAAAGTTCCATGAGACTGATGGCCCAAAAGTCTGACATTTCAGAAAGATTCACAAGACCAGCGGCTCATGAGACTGACACCCAATGACCCCATAAGACCAACAAAACAAAGAAATGCATAGACACTAAATAAAGGAAAACATTTCCAAAAGGTCCATGAGACTGATGGCCCAAAAGACCGGCATTTCAGAAAGATTCACAAGACCAACGGCCCATGAGACTGAAATTCAATGAGCCCATGAGACCAACAAAACAAAGAAATGCATAGACAATATATAAAGGAAAACATTTCCAAAAGGTCCATGAGACTGATGGCCCAAAAGACCGGCATTTCAGAAAGATTCACAAGACCAACAGCCCATGAGACTGAAATTCAATGAGCCCATGAGACCAACAAAACAAAGAAATGCATAGACAATATATAAAGGAAAACATTTCCAAAAGGTCCATGAGACCGATAGCCCAAAATAAAGACAAATCAAAGGAATAGAGGAGGGTTGATAGAAAGTTGTTGGTCTAGCACCATCAAATCTTAATGCTACATGTTTTATACAGCATTACAGGCCTATATTGTGGCGGAAATTCTTGGTTTTTAAATGAGCCACTCTTGAGAAAGTTTTCAAGTTACTTAAATTACATTGCTATAATACAAATCAGTATAACCTCTCCAGAGCAATAAAAGTCCTAATACCTTCTAAAGACTTCCAAAAGAGTCATGATTCACATTTAATACTTCCTTGCGGACTAGAAAGCGTGCTTAGCGTCTTTATATCTTCCTCTCTCCCTGTAATTCTGCAAATGTCAGCCAATAAGATTTGATGGCAGGATTAAAGTAATGTAAATAGGAAGGAACATTATCTTCCGCTAGAAAGGATCTGTTCGCATTGCTGATATTGTGTGCTTACAACAAAAAAGGCTAAATTCTATCTGGGGAAACTACTATTTTCATACTGTTTTGTGGGTCCTATTTTGTAATGGAAATGTTTGTTTCCTTGATTTGATTTTACTGTGAACAGAATTTTGTGTCAGTTTGGAAAAATTGGCATTAAACAAACAAAAAAAGGCTGAATTCTATCTGAGGAAACTACTATTTTTAGTGGGTCTTATTTTTCAATGGAAATGTTTGTTTCCTTCATTTGATTTTACTGGGAAAATTATTGTGTGTCAGTTTGGAAAAATTGGCATCAAACACAAATATAATGATGTTATCTACCAGTCAGAAATGTGCAAAACACTCAAAATCGTAGCGTTCAATCATAGGGCCGAGGGGTGGCAGCATTTTCAAATGATAATATTTCACTCTTACAATAGGGTATTGAAATTGCTCTTGAGTTTACATTTCTATCATGTTACAGGCTTGTTAAAGATACTATGTCCCTTTTGCAGCCAACATCAAATTCTGTAGAACTTTGCAGGAATTATGAATATGTCATGTATGTCCTATCTGTGAAATTTAAACGTTAGCAGTGTCCTAATATTCAAATTATGCAAGGAAACCCGTTTACTTGCTAGACTTCACTGTCAGACACTATTGAGTGACTGACTGGCTTTTTCATCTTTGGTAATAACATACATAAAATGAGCTGTAAAGGGTACATGAGCATTTGTCAACATCAATAACCCACTTCTTGTAATGGCCAAAATTAAACTGATTGAATCTTTGCGCAGCATAAAACGTACGACCATTCAGTACAATTTACAATTGTCTGAAAATCAGACTATTACTTACTGGCTCTATAGCTCCTAAGTCGATTCGACAACTAATAGTTGTTATTTTCCCACTTAAAGACATTTTTAAGCCCCCTTCTTTTTAGGGAAGTTCTAAATTAGTATTGTCTTTCAAATGCCGTTGGAATTTAACTTTTCCATTTTTTTGGCCTGCAAATGGGACATAGTACCTTTAATGTAATATCTTACAACATAATGAGTGTTAAGTCTACCATTTTGAAATGAAGTCACGTAAGCATATATCACGTTTTTGAGTGCATAACTGGCAAGGTTTTTTTTAAATAAATTTGTCAGTACACTTAAACATGCATGAAGACCTATCTCTGTGCAAAATCCAAGACGTCGGTATAGCTCTAGAAATCCTCCTATGGTAGAGGGTAACTTTATTAGTGGGGTCAGTATGTCATACATGAGGAACACATCAATTTAGAATTACACGTAAATGGGTCCCTTGTGCCTTGCTTGTACAAGGGAATAACCACACAGACCTGCTTCTACACATTTTGTAGCTTGACGGTCAATGTCATGACATCAATCTATTTCTTCCTTTTCCCCACATTTTCGTATAAACCTGTAGGTCCATTCACATAAGCTGCAGTAAACCGGCTCTTTTATTTACTGCACTTCACATTTTGGTATCTAAAGCCCCCATCACACCAAACAATTTCTCAAAAACACCCTACCCCGTCCTACAAAATCGTAAAATGGGTTGTGGTCGGGGTAGAATGTGTAATTTTGGCCAAATAATGTCTATGATACAATCCTAGTTCCTACTTCGTTCATAAACAGTAATTCCGTTTGTACTACTAGAGCACCCTTCCCGTCCAAGCCAGTCTGAGTCCGTCCATGAAGTTCTTAAACAGATCGAAAAACAGTTGCTACTACGTTCACTCCGTTCGCACACAGTTTGAGCCCGTTTGGCAACATTTTCCAGAATGTAGTGAGAACTAGTTTGGTGTGATGGGGACACAGATACATTAAAAGTGAGTAATGAGTATATATGTACATGTACATACTTTTTCTTTTCTTCAAACATATATGTTTGTCGCGCAAAGCTACTTTCTTTTTGATCCGCACTTGCCATTCATTTAGTTCACCTTGCCTTTGAATATTCATGTATGCCTCCAGGCGCACTACATATATATTCTGTCCTCTGATCGGGCCTGCTTTTATGGAAAGCTTCATCACATTACACAATCTTCTTCTCCTACAAATACTAAGTCTGTAATCATGCTCCTTTTCATGTTTTGGGAGAGGAATTGGTTGTAGGCCTATTCCATAGACTAGAATTTCAACAACAACAAAAAAGTGTGTTTTTTGGGCTTACATGTAATAATGGTCTTGGTTCAATAAGGCTTCTTTTGATCTGGTTTTCATATTTCTCAGGAGAAACATAAAAGAGCCTTATGAACAAATTCTAGTATGAATCAGGGGGCTATAAACTTGGTTATGATTCATCGTATACTACATGTAAATTGGGTCCCTTGTGTGTGAGAGGTCCAATAATAAATGGTACCAGTATGACAAAAGACATCACACTGAAATCATGAACAAAGACATCTGTGCTATGTGTAGGAAAAAATGAAAAAAGGACATTATATTTAACAAACAAGAGGAGATTTAGTAGTAGTACCTTGAAAGTTAAGTGATAATATTTTGCCCTTTTCTACAAAATAAATACTTCTTGTACAAAAAACAAATATGTAATTTTTGGGCTTACATTCACAGGTCATAGAAAATGTTAAGTCTCTAAGACCCCGTTCTCATTCACTTCGTTGGAGCGGTCTAACTAAGACCCGTTCCTCAGGAGCGGTTCTAAGGTGAGTGAGAACGGTCAAAGTGGTCCAGGAAGTGGACTTCTGGACCGCTCCAGAAGACCACCTCGGGAGGTGGTCTTGAGGAACGGGTCTTATTAAGAGCGGTTTGGAGCGCTCTAACGTGCGAGTGTGAACGAAGCGTACTTTGAACGGAAGTGGTCTAGTGACGTTGCGTGCGAAACGTGTAGTACGGTACATACGCTTAGTATTCCGCGCGCCAAAAAATTTACCCGCTGACCTGAGCTGCCATAGCAACAAGACCACTTTGACTCGTGGAGCGGTTTGAGCCATAAAAAAACTGCTCGGAGTGTGAACCCTCGCAAACTGTTCCTCAAGACCCGTTCCTCTGGAGCGGTCTAACTAAGACCACTTTCAAAGTGAGTGAGAACGGGGTCAAAGTTAAGTTATAGACAGCTTTGAAAAGTCCATAGAAACTATTATGCACATCAAGTAATTTGTTTAACAAATAATTTAACATAACTACTGCCTCATCATGAAAAGGATGATTTCATTTGTTTCATAAACTATTGCATTTAATGATTCCGTTGAAAGATCAAATACATAAACTACAAAAGAATATTACATTTCTCTTATAATAATTTGCCAGCAAATTTTCTTGTCTTCACTGAGTGTGTTTGTGAGTCATGCCTACCTGATGATGATACTAAAAGTATGACTAGCTCTCACTCCGGTCTAATCAACCTCTCACAAACACAACCAGACGATTTACAATTGTTAAATTGTTTCTAGTTAACCTGTTGGGTTTTAAGCCCAAGATAACTGCATGGAGTCAATGGGAATTTTATGAGTTGACTCAGTCGGTAAATTAGTGTCTACCTGTCAAACCACATATTGTGGTTCGAAATCCAACCCAACCCAGGCAGATGACAGAATTAAGCCTGCAATGCGTGTTAAACATGCCCCTCCCGTTTCATGGATGAAGGCTTGGTTACATTGGAAAACTCTTTGTCCCTTGGATGGGATGTTAAATGGAGGCCAAGTGTAGAGTCCCCACCTTTGTATGTTACAAACCAACTGCATTATTTGCATAAGAGTAGGGGGAATCCACCTGCACATCCAAATCAGTTATCTGGGAGGACAGACCCGAGGGTCACAGTGATTCAGGCCACCTCTCCTCTCACAGGCACAGGTGATGCCAAATATGTAATAATAACAAAGAAAAAAATAACAACAAATTTTCCCCTAATCAATGATAGGTATCAACACTGTGAGTTACCTTTAAGGAGAAAATACATAATTTGTCTGTATGGACGCGGAAGGGCATGAACTCATACTTACACAGGCTTAAAGGCCAAGTCCACTCCAAAAATAACTTACTTTCAATAGAAGCAGAAAAAATCAGACAAACCGATCAAAAAGAGTTTGAGCAAAATCGGATAACTAATAAGTAATAAGAAAGTTATGAATTTTTAATGACATGAAAAACTTTGAAAATCACAAAACAAATTGGCAACTTACTCATGAGTCTGTGACGTCATGTCCTCACTATTCACTAATTATTTTCTTTATATTGATAATATAGATTTCCTATTTTCTACCTAAGAATCTTATTTCTTCACACCGGCATCCAAGTTAGATTGATAGTAATATGTTTTTGTGTGGATGCACTATTATTTTTTCCAGTTAAATCATGAAAAATGTGAATTTTGATAAACTATTTATATAAAAATCAATAATTATGAATATACAATATTCAGAAAATAGTATCAATTCTTAAAAGTTCATAAAAGATTTTGTGAAATGTCATGCTCGCAATATGATACAATCATATAACCTGGGTAAAGGCATGGGGAAATCAAGTTTTGGGGGATAAAAAGGGAAATTAATGGGATTACACTATACAAGCAATTGATAAATAGTGAGGACATGACGTCACAAACTGATAACCATATTGGCAATTTGTGTTGTGATTCTCATTGTTCCATATAGTTTTACATACTTTTTCAAAAATTCATAACTTTCTTATTAGTTATCCGATTTTGCTCAAACTTTTTTTGTTTGGTTTGTCTGATTTTTCTGCTTCTATTGAAAGTAAGTTATTTTTGGAGTGGACTTTTATTTAATACCCTTCTGTCTCTGAACAGACAATCATTAGAATGATGTGAATCACGCAATACACAATATATAGACCGTACTCATAGAGTCCTACAATGTATCACTTTTATTATAAAGGCAAAAACAAACACCATTGTTTTTAGAAGGAAATGTTATCAAGGTGCGGACAGACTAGCAGGAAAATTACCAGACTTGAAAGTCAAAAACAACTCTAACCAAGATAACCAACAGACTGGGGTGGGTGATGCAAAAAGAAAGAAAGAAATACATGATTGAATTTAAATATGCACATGAAACTGAAGGTCTAGAAGGAGAAAGATCCTGAAAGATATGTCAGATGGCTGTAACTTATGCCAGCGAATGACCATCGATGAAAAGTGTTGCAAGTTTCTTCTCAAGAAAATAATGGAAGTGAAAAGGAGTTACTGTGTATGATGTAAACCTATATCTGATGCACAGATTAAGTGTACTGTATATCAGGTGGGAGGGGGTGACATGTAACATTTGCAGAAGATATCAAAAGATGAGTTTGTAATGTTAATGCATCTACATGAAAGAAAGAAAAGACCAGAAAGGAGCCATCCAACCCAAGCCCCCTCCATTCTAACCCACTCCCCAACCATCAAATCAATACAATGCAGACAACTAAATACACAATTTCTTTATATTTTAACACAAACAGGAACAATAAGCTCATGATTAATTGTATAATAGCTCATGTGATTGTAGTTTGGAATCGGATATATTTTCAAATCAGAAAATAAATTGTGTTAATGTGACTGAGTTTCTTTTCACAGGACCATTTTTAATCAATTTAACAGGACTCTCCTGTAGGCTGTAGCTCTATACTTCTTCTCCTGTATCCCACCTTTATCATCAAAATTAGCTGCGTCCTTCTACCAACTCTGACAAATGACCAAGTCCTTTATACGCAAGGACCAATTAAGGTTTTGAGAAGATAATCAATTAGACAGTTTATGGGATATAATTGAGTTTCTTGTTATTCCAAGCCCTGTTATCTCTTAATTCCTTGACCTTTTCAACAGGAATGGGATTATTTACAAAAGCTGAGGTTTCAGGGCTCCTTAGATTCCAATCACTATAGGTGCATTTACACTGCAAGTAAAAATCATGGATTTTTCTCACTTCAGGCGTTTCACCGGCAAACGCGCCAAAAAACCTAAAATCGAGAAATTTCACCAATTTTTGCAGTGTAAATGCCCATTCTTGAAACACCGGTGAATGATTCCAGTTCTTCTCTCCTCACTTCTGTGTGATCGCAAGCGGAGTCGCGCATGCGTACTAAATCATCAACAAATCAGAATGAGCAAACAAACACCAACGTTTTTTTGTGGTTTTTTCCAGTAGTGTAAATGGCAGCCCCAAAAATCTATGATTTTTAAAAATGGTGTTTGGGCTGTGTAAATGGGCCTAAGCTCACTGCCTCTAAGCAGATTAAGGCATGGATAATGAGACCCATTGTGGCAAGGTAGAGAGATGGAAAGCACCAATTAATAACAACTTGTTCCTTTATGCTTCTGATGTTCCTCAAGCTTTTATGGCATGGGCTGAAAAGGTAATCCTGAATCCTGATCCCATGTAATTGGTCCTGAATCTCAAATCCCCTAATGTCCATTTCGAGGTTGAAATCTGACATTTTCTTTTCAAAAAGGAGAAGATTAATCAAATGCGTGGAACCTTCAAAAGTCATTGTAAAACCAACTCCATTAGGCATTAAGAAAATTGAGGTCAGTGGTTGCATGGGTCACACTTGTATTTAGAAATTCAGATGGATGTGCTTGCTGTCAACTTTGTAATAGAAATCATAATTAGTGTCTGCTGAGAGCAAGATGGGTGTTTTTAAAGGCACATACATGTACTAGTCAGTGTCCATGTAAATTGCATCATAATTCGCTGACACTAGATTTGGTTGAATTACGAATTAATGTGTCTGTGTGTGCAAAGGTCTCTGAAGCAGCAAACCCGTGGTCCCACCAGAAAATACTCCAACTTGCCTATATCTCGAGGGTGAGGGAATTTGATATACATGTATTAATATATGATGAGAATTCCATACGGTGATATGCTAGGGCACAGTGCATTACACAAGACCTGTCTGTCGTAAAAGCGAAGTCCACTCTTGGTGACTGACAACACCTGTTAGTAGGTAAACTACAGAATGGTGTCTAATTCCCCATGAAAACCTACTACTACTATGCGTCTTTAACTAACAGCAATTTTTTTTTTTTGCAAGGGGTTAACGTTAAAAACCCTCTCGCTCACGTACAGCAGATACATTTTTAGAGGGGAGAAGTTATAAAAAGAGAGAGTGAGAAGAGCATGATATCATCTGCTTGGAGCAAGAAGAGCGTTAACTTAATTCTGTATGAAATGATACGAGTTAATGCCCCTCTGGCGCAAAAAGGAAGATATGTCAGGATTCTCTTGTGTGTGTGTGGGGGGGGGGGGGCAAAACAACTCCAAATTTTACTCTTTTTGAGCACTACTACCTACCACACATCATCTGTTTTGAGCCAAGAGAGCGTTAATTCATCACAGCGTTTTAAACAGAGTTTAATCCCTTCTGACTTCAAACAGATGACATTCAAATACTAGTAGAACCCCTTTTACCATGCCACATTGCTTTTCACTTTTATTTATATTACCTTAAATAATATTGGAAAATCGCATTGAAAAGAGCCATACTGAAGCTTATCGTCTTGCACTCATCAGAGTAAAACGCAATAATGAACAGAAAGCCGAAATCGAACAATATAAACGGAAACTAAAAGGAAACAAGGCGCGAATATAACGAGCTCTGAATGGCTGTCTAAGATAACAGTAAATTAGGCTTATTGACAGCCGGTTATTACGGGATAGTCACTAAAATAATACGAGAGTCTGAACAAACCCTTTCTGTCTTCATAGAAGAGGGTCGGTCAACTGAATGTTCGCGATTTTCCGATTTTGTAGTACTATTGTTATACTCTTGTTATGTGTTCTTCAATATGCATTTTGTTGGTATCTGTAGAAAAATATATACAATCCAGCTTAACCTGTATGACAGATTTTGAATAAATTTTGAATAAATATATATTTTTCTAGTCATTAAATAGTTTCTACCGTGCGACTACAGCTTTGAAGCAGGCTTTTACTCTTGTTCAGATTGTTTGCATGATATGTTCCACAGGTGGTCATCAATCCAGCCAAGAGAGGCTCGCCAGATTTAGGCCAGGCCTTGAAGAACAGTATCCCTGGCCTGTCTTTGAACTTCATGGATAATTTTTTAGCTCTGGTATGATATCTACATTTCCAGAGAAACTAGCAAGTCATTCAGAATAGTTTATCATACTAATACAATTCCTTTGGCTCTCAGGTTTTCTGTACATGCATGTGCCTCAACCAGTCAACCTTTACTAAAAACAGTGACTGTCAACTTCTCATATACATGCAGTTTGAAGGAACATTTTATGACTCCTAACAATATACATTTTTTCTTGGTTATATAAAAGGGTATTTGCATCTGTTAAAATGCTCCTGAACTTTAATCACACACACAAATATATTGGTCTGTATATACAGTATGGGGTTCCATGCCACTACATGTACAAGTTTTACTTTACTAAAAGTATCAACTTCAACAATGTTGTAATATGAAATTGTAATTCACTCTACTTAAAGATAAAAGCAACTTTTGAGAAGACTAGTTGAGGCACATGTACATGTACGTAAATTTACAAAGATGCATGACAAGTGTTGCAAAAACTACATTAAAGGGATCGTTTAACAGTGTTAAATCTGAGATACACGGCCCTACATGTTATTAGTGTCTGTGATATGGTGTAATAATGAAGCCCTAAAAAAATTGCGCTTCAAAATGATCAAGAAGTGCCTCAAAAAAGTAAAAATCTTTGATTGACCGGTTTTACCATACTCGTTTTCCCTAATAGACTATAGTGTTATGAAAACCATCAGGCGAACGGTTTTCAAAATTTGTAATTCCAATCATAAATATCTTGATAATCAGACAGGCGATCAGCTTGTAAAAGTCATGGGGTTCCTGACTGACCTAAAGGTTTATGATTATCATTGCATCATGAGCTAAATCCAGAATTTTGTTTCAGAATCTGAGACAAAGTTACCGGATCCCTTTAATAACAACAAATACAACAGAATAACACCAGAATTAAATATGGCTAGGGCCTAGATATGAAAATGAAATCATTTTTGCTTTTAAGCTCTTGTCATTGTTTATTCTGACAATGTCTTATAAAGTGAAGGGGAAAAATTCTATGTCTTCAAATATTAAACAAATTATTATCCTTTTAATAGTCAGAGATCCCCTTTCAACGTGATCAATCATCTCCTTGACACAGACTAAACAGCTTAGAAAATAAAGCATTATTGAGAGCAGGTCAGCAATAATGACCTCCTTCCAAAGTGCTTCTATCCCCTTGAATAGCAATTGACCAAACTCATCTCAAGGGAAATTAACTACCCAATTGACAATGAATGAAGAGCCCCCTTTATGAAGGAGAAGGGGTACAAGGTGACCCTCTCCAGTATCCAATAAGCTCCTTAAAAAAAGTTTAAAGGCAAAATATATGACTTTCAGCCATCAGGTCAAATACATGCATATATGTAAATCAGAACAGAAATCAATTGTCTCATTATCAAATAAAATTTATTTATTTATTGATATGTAATGATGTGATTGTAGCACATTGTTATTCAGATATTTATGTATCAGATTCTACGGTTTATTGGACTTTGTGTACATCATTTATACCATTGTCATCTATCTGTTTGTATTTTTATTTTTATTTGAAATCCAACCACAAGCTTTGGTTGCAATGAAGGAATAATTAATTAAAAAAACTTCTTCATTTGAAACTCAACTATTTTCGGTTACTGATATATTATGCTATTAAAACCTGTTTAAAGTTTTTTTTCCATGAGATTATTTCTATGGTTCTATAACGCATGCTCCAGCAACAATTGCTCCATGGTCAGTATCACAAATTAACCAAATTACTATTCAATCCTGAACCAAAGACTTACCCCCAATCAATCTAAACCCAAACAAAAACCTAATTGCAATCGTGACCCCTAGCCTAAATCTTTGAAAAAATTAAAGCCTGGAGCAATTGTTGCTAATAAAAGCAGTTGTTGCTGAACCAAATGTTGGGTCACCATTTATCGCATGCAGATCAGGGACAAGTGGCGCATGCGCACAACTCACAACAACAACAACAACAATAGCAAATGACAAGGGTTTGTGTGGGTGTGGGGGCGGGGGTTGGGGGTTCCAGTAGTGTAAATGGTAGTTCTAAAAAAGATGTTTTTTGTTGTTTTGTTTTTGTGCAGCCTACTTGTGACCTACTTGAAAACCCTTTTGTAATCTACTAGCCCTCCCTCCTCTTTTAAGAATTAGACTTCATAGAGCCTTGTGGTTTGATGAAAATGTCTATAATATCTGCCTACCATATCATATTAAAATTTCCAAATTCATCCAGAAAATAAATACTATTCATTAGGCCTACAGTTTTCGTTATCTGGAAAGATCCAGCACTCCCTTTGTTTTCAAACAGACTAAAAAAAAAGGCATTTTAGAATGAAGGATCAACTACAGTCCTATATTTATCTGGAAATATTAGGGATCATGGTTATACAATACGCCTATATACTATAGATGCCAGCCAGACATCTGTGCTGTACTATCTAATAACTATATTAGGTTGTATCAGGATATAGCAGTGATTGGACCCCTGGGCTCTACCAATTACTTTGACTGCTGCATACATCCGTACACAGACTCACAGTCTAAATTCACTAGGTAATAGTTCTTAATTCTAGCTTTAGAAATGTACAAATTAACAAATTTCTAAATAACACTTACATGTACAGTACAGTATCTGTTGAGTGCTACAAGATTGTAAGCAGTCTAAACCCATATTTTAACAGAGTTATCGCCCTTCTGGCTCTGACAAGATGGCAGGCCTATATTCAACTAATGGCCTGTTCAGACTGTGGAAAATTTATACGAAACTTGTATAAAGAATCCTTGTATAAGAATCGTTGTACATAAGAATCGTTGTATAGCGAAAGGAGCGTACAGACTAGATAAGAACATCGTATAAAGAAACATTGTATGAAAAAACTAATTTTGACAAGGTCAGTTGACATGACAGGTGGCCAATCATCAGTGCTTACTCACGATAAGCCCCGCCCAGTCATACGATTTTCGCACAATACGTTTAGAGAAGAGAGGTACCCTGATTCTTTGTTCGAAACGATGCTCTTGAACAGGCATTTCACTAAACAACGTTTCTTTATATGACATTCAGATTAGGAAATTTAATTACTTATCATATTGCCATACAAGACTTGTATAACTATACGATGAATGCTGGCAGTCTGAACGCAGATTTAGTTGGGTCACATAAAACATGTGAAGGCTTCTAATTAGTCTTTGGCCTAACCCTCATGTGAAACTTTCAGAAATGTAATACTATTTTCAAATATATTTTCTCTCTCTTGCCCACCCAGTCTTTTGTCATTCGTACCGGTACTAGTCATCACCTATGACCTAGTGGTCAACTGTATCACATACCAGGCTAGCTCTAACTACTTTAAATTCAAGAGCTTCGTCAACACTTGAAAGCCAATCAGAGAGCCATGTGAAGTGGCTAGACCATACTATTCTTCACAAAAGCAAAGCAAAGCAAAGAAAAGGGGCACTTTGATAGTGCTTGGCTCAGCACAGGTGTATGAAGCAGTAAAAGACATGTCATAAACTGCCTAGCAACTAGCAATATTCTTATGTATCATTGCTATATGACATTCACACATGAACATTTTGAATTACTTCATTGAATTGCTATCGCACGAGATGTCAAATAGCTTGTCACATCTGACCAAGGGGGGTCACTCATGCAACAATTCCTCTACTGTTAGAAGTCTACACCTATGGATAGGCCTCTATCATACAGTGCTTCAAAGATTTAGATTAAGAGTCATTCAAAACATCCACCACGTATCTTGCGACAGAGAAGTATAAATCATTTGTTTGGAGCAAAAAGGGAGTTAACACTGTGTAAAATTAAATGAGCTATTGCATGTCTGACGTCAAAGAGGTGATATATTAACCGATAACGAATAGCATGACAAGCTCTATCAAAACTACACAGCAACTGGTTGGCACAAGTCAATTTTCTGACTATCGTAGCCCAAGAATAACAATGGACAAAGACAACAGACATTGTAAATAGAGACATCCAAGTCCTAACAAGCACTTGTCAGAATTCAAAGGCCACTTGTCAGAATTCAAAGGCCAATTGTTGATACTGATGCCTAGCAACCATTTGAGTACTTGAACTGATCCTAGAGAAGACACTAGAGGTCAAAAGGTCAAAGCTAGGAATGTTACAGTCAGGCTAGGTGGGGTAAAAAGATGGGATCAGACAGTCGCAGACTAAACAGTGGAATCTGATATTTCAAAACTTCTTTGAAAGAAGTTCATCCATTTAGAACTCATATTTATGATGTTTTCTACTCACAATTCTCAGTTATGACTAAATAATGTATTCATTAAAATTGGATAATTTAGTCTAATGTTATTTTTTCATCCTGAAACAATTGTTTCGGGGGTCGCGCAATCAGTGGAGACATCGCTCTGAGCAGGGAAAAAAATACATGGGGGCTCGGGGCGAATTAGCCCCCGAAATACCCAAAGTAATATATACATGGGCATTTTTTTTTCCTCGCTCGCTCGCAAAATTTAGAGACCGGATAGTTTCAGGCAACTAGGTCCATGAATATAAATTGGTTATAGTAAATTTCTGTAGCAGTTTAAAATAAACAATAATACATGGAACTGCTACAGCTGTCAATTGTGTCAAGACTATTTTATGTCCCATTCTTCAATTCAAAAAAAAATAAAATCTAATGAATTTGAATGTAGCTACATGTATTTATCACTTACCTGTTGTGAGTAGCCATCCAGTAATAGTACGGTAGTCAAATATCAACAAGAAGGCAAGCATGAGGAAGAAAAAAAATGGAAAAAAAATGGAAAAGAAAGAATTTTAGAATTAAATCATAACCATCACAAAAGAAGAATGAATGTTTTTAAAGTGTGCTGAAATAATGCCCTTTTCAAGCACATATCTTCCTCTCAGAGACGGAAGGACATTACATTATTGGAACTAAAATCATTTTTTGGAGAAATATTCACTATAACTTGTATCATTTAGGATAGAGAAAACAAAACAGTTACTGTCCTTCTTGCTTTCATTAGATACAAGGTGTGAAGCGCGATGGCTCAGTGGTGGAGCAGTGGTCTTTTAACCGGTAGGTCCCGGGTTCAAAACCAAGTCGTTGTGCTAGTACCCTTTTGTAAGGCATTATAATCCTCATTACCAAGTCCCTCGGAGAGGACTTAAACCCATTGGTCCCCTGTTTGCTTTGAATACTTACAAGCACATGCATGCTTCCTTAGCAGTCAGGTAAAACAAACAAATCAAACCAACATGACAATTATAGACTTCACTACTGCAATGCAAAATACCTAACATAAGTGTCATTAATCAAAATACACAGAATTTTCATTCCTTTTCATACCTTTAGCGGCATGTTGTACATGCAAATATACCAACAGCTAATATTTACATTTAACTTGTCTCCAATACTCAAAATCCTGTCCTTCATTTGAACTGTAGAGTTCTATTCTAAACAACAAACGTTTCTGACAAAATAATAACACATGTTGAATTCATCAATAGAACACCTGAATGAATTGTCTGTCTATCCACATCAGTAAGTAGCTACAGTGTATACATGTAGCATAACAAATCCAATTACACTTACCATTAAACCATAATAAAAACCATTTCATTTGGATCTTATCTGTTCATAAAGCTCTAAATGCAATACAAATATCAATCATCACTTATTTGTTCCTGAAGTTTCACTGGTGCCATTCAGGCTTATGTACATGCATTTTATAAAGACTGGATCCATCAAAGAATTATGGCACAAAAAGAAGCAAGTATTCTTGCACAGCTGGGAATTAACTTGCAATTCATGAATATTTACTTATAATTCTGCAAGATGTGATATCACAGATGATATCACATTATCCTTATGACTGCAGAAGGTAGACAGAAATCTTCAATTAAGTTGGTTTTTACAAAAGCAGAAAAATGAGAGAAACAAATTAGTGAAAGTTTGAGAAATATCCGAATAAAAAATAGGAAAGTTATTTTTGAATTTGAAGTTGTCATCAGTAAAACACACATTGGCAACACTGAGAAGTATCTTGGGATAAAATTTCAGTTTGTAATAACGACCATACAAACTGAAATTCGGTCTCAAAATTACAATTCCCTGCTACAACTATGTGTATAGTCTGTGAGCACAAAATGGAACAAGGCCCAATCATGCAAAAAGTGAGGCCGGAATTGTTGTTTTTGACAAACACCTTTTTATGGGCTCATCATCAATGATAAGCCACCCTTTTCACAGGTCATCACTATACCAGACATGGATAGATAGGATAGATAGGAAACACAGGAAGGTATCCTACTATTCAAGGGTGTCACTAATGGGGGTGCAGGGGTGTGACAATGCCCCTCCAATTACAATTTCTCTGAAAAAGATTGAAAACTCATGAAATCTCTTTACCCTTGTTTGCAAATGGACAAATGTTATAGGCTGGATCTTTAATTAACCATTTCTTGCAAGATTTCCCTTTTTTGTCTAATATCTTGAGACAGTTTAATGCCCTACATGTACATCACCCCTCCTCAGTAAATTTCAAACTGTTATATGGCACAAAAGTGTTGTTGAAATATCCAATAGAGGGATTGAGAGCGAAAGAGAAGTAGAGAGAGAGAGAGAGAGAGAGAGAGAGACCGGACCAGAGACATCTATGCCAAATAAATAGAGGAAAGAAAAGAAAACAACATTCTCTTGAATGAAATAGGTTAATTGCTACTGTCAGGAAGAAAATTGGTTTGTTTAGTTGTTTGTTCTGTGCAGGCCTACATCATTTTCCATTATTGATGGACCTTCAAGGGGTCGGCCCACAGTCCTATATCACATCCGCCCCATAATATATATTACAGAACTTAAAGAACAGGAAGATCTCAAGTCCCACTGGTAACAGGGAGCCAAGTTTTGAGATTACTTTTCTTTCCAGTTCATTCCTTATTCCAAGTTAATAACTGAAATTCTTGAATTCCTCCAGTCACTGCCCATCTATACAATCTCCTGAATTATTTAAGGGTAGCAATTTCTGCAGCATGAATTGTGTGCTGTGATTTCAATGATTTTGCAGTGCTATGAATCTTGAATATATTGACCATATGAAAAATTGCAAAAGTCAAATAAAGCGGATTTGGTGGTATTACAAACAAACTTGCTGTGGGTGATTATACATTCAGTCATCGTTTGGATGCAGAATTTCTGATGACTTTTCCTTACAGGGCAGTTTTTCTGAAGTTGGTGGGGAATGAGCACATGATCTAAGACCTGTCAGTCATACAGGTGAAGTCCAAAGTCAGTAATTGATGAAACCATTATCAGGTAAACAGCAACATGGTGTTAAATATCCCTTGAGTACGCCCCAATATATTAGTTTGCAGACATTTCCATTGTCAGTTGAAATGCATAACAGAGGGTCTAAACTATAAAGGGACAATATACAGGGACCACAATCAATATATGCCCTATGATGTAGCCAGAGACTGACAAAGTTAGGCTATGCTCTAGACTTTATGGAATTGTGTTTGCGTGCCCCTGATCTGTACCCCCGATCTCTCTCCTTTTTGGGGCATGATCTATTCTTTGTATTGTGACTGTGTCCTCCCATGTTTGTCATGTAAAGTACTGTCTTGTCCCGTTCTCATCTCTGTTGGCATCCCTCCATTTTTCTCTATTTTGTAGTTCCTTTTGTAGTTACGAACTTGTTAATTTAATTAATCATTATTCTTAAGTACTTGTACGAGCATTGCTTTTTAGTGGACCCCTCTGTTTCTAATATGTATTCTTAAATTGTTGTAAATGTTTAAAATTGATTTTGTAATGTTTTGTTGGAAACATAAATAAATTGAATTGAATTGAATTGCCAAATGAGAGTCTGCACCTGCAGAATACGAAATGCATCTTTATATTGGCTGTCACCATACAATTTTTCTTTTACATAAAAAGAGAATGCTACAAGTTCAGTGGAATTCTTTTGACAAACATTTCAATAAACCACAACCTACTCAATACGCTACACCTGAGCATACATGCTCGCTAAGCGACTAATAATACTAATTAGTAACAGCTGAACACCTTTATACATGTATACCTGCAGCATCTTTAAGATGTACAATAATCAAATAATGCTCTTGAGATCTGTAACACCTGCAATCCATGAAGAGGTGTTTTTTATACGTGTCTGTTTACTCTTCCTTGATGAATCTTCTAAGGGTGCGTTCAAGCGATTTTTCAAAGCTAGAATCACAAACATGAATCACAATTCAAAACGCCGATACAAAACACGGTTACTGCGGGAGATCGTTCAAGCGATTTTCCATCAACCAATATTACAAAACAAAAAACGTTGATTCTCGCTCATTTCAAGCCCACCCAGGAAGAATAGAAATA
The DNA here is from genome assembly GCA_037976565.1 of Mesocentrotus franciscanus. Lineage (NCBI taxonomy): Eukaryota > Metazoa > Echinodermata > Echinoidea > Camarodonta > Strongylocentrotidae > Mesocentrotus > Mesocentrotus franciscanus. The sequence continues at coordinate 31,282,405 of CP137678.1, read as the reverse complement.
GGTAGCGATAATATATATAATAGATAATGACGTCACAGAATCATGATTGAGATCTCCATTCGTTCAAGCGAATTTTAGCGACCGTGATTCTGCAGAATCATGATACAAAACGCATCTTTTTCAGCGCTTCATGTTTGTGTTTTTTAACACGTTTATTTTTACGACCAACGAAAAATCGCTTGAACGCAATCGTGTTTTAAACTAAACGTCTTTGAAAAAGTGATTCTAGGGTGAAAAAGTGTCGATTGAACGCACCCTATGGTGTTAACCATCTTTACCAAACTGCATCCATGGTGTTTACAACAAAGAACAAAACTTCATACCACCCAGTGTAAGACAGTCCTTGTGAAGTTTTCAAGTGCACTGCTGTATCAACATTTCCAAAAATTGAATCATTTGTATTTTGTAGCAAAACGTCTCTTTCTAGTTGGGGGTTTCGCATCATTTTGAAGGAAATGCATGTATTGTTCTAATCAAATTTTGCTACAGTATGTTAGCATGGCCATCATGACTTGAAATGTCATGCATTTCTACTGGTATCTGTAAATGATTTTGCTTGTATTTCTGGAGAGTTAGCTAATGATGATTGTAAATATAAAATGTAAAGTACATGTATTGTACTGGCAATAGTTTTTGATATGTTGGACAGGCCTCAGGCAAACTTTCTCATAAGATCTCAGTGCATCATGAACAACTTTGAATATTACTTTTGAAATATCCTAAATTTTACTTTCTTTGAAATTCTTTTTAACCTCAGTAATATCCTTTGGTTTGCCAAATGAAATCTGAATCTCATCAAGGAAATACGTTTTGACTTGAAAAAACATAATTTGCCCTTTAGTGTTAACCATCCCCACCCCTGCACTGGTTAACCCTATGGCTACCACTGCCCCCTGCTCAGAATCGGTCAATTTATAAATAAGGATTGGGTCTTTTCACAAACAAGGAATAAGAAACAACATGATATTCTGCAAAATATATACATGAATATTTTTAGGTATGGCACATATTTGTAAGTAATCTGTCAAGAATGGTGTTCTTGCTCCATGCAGTAATACCCCAGCTAAAACACTGCTACAGTGTACCTGTTCAAGGTAAAGACTAGTTTTGGAAACGCCCCTCTCTCAAAAAAATGAAATGGAAGCTCCCATTACCAATCATGAGAAAGAATAAGTTTTGACTAATACGTGATGATACAAATTTTGCCAGGAAAGTCAGGAAACCGCCTACTAATTGATATATTTGGTAAATTATTATATGGGACCAAATAGATATCGCACACGTGGTCGCGTAGTCCTATATACATCTTTCTGTGTACAGTGCTTGTAACTTTTAAATACCAAGACTGGGCCAAATTTCTTATCATTTTGATCATTCCAGAACCTTGCAGTACACACCAATACTTATATGCTAGATGATCAACCTTTTCTGATCGATTCCACAACGTTTCTTTCACAATGCAATCGCCTGACCAGAACTGGTCTTTATCTTTAATGTTTACCATTTCAGCACTCTTTCACTGAAAGAATTTCTTCCTGCTGGGTAGTGGGTACACATGCAAATTCACTACTCATGGGTTGAAAGTGGCATATGTACACGTACAGTATGTGTAAGTTTCCCTTTAAAAAAGATATGTACATGTATATATGTACATTATGTGTTAGGCTAGAATGCAAACCTACATGTAGGACCTTTTAATTATAAAGTCAAGTGAATGAACCACATGGTCTAGCTAGCTGATAATATCTCTGAATTGATCGTGTGATATCTAGGCCTATTTGTTTATAAAAGTTTGTTATTAGTACCCACTGTTTAATAGTTCTCTTCAAATTGAAAAGACTTGACAACCTTGCATCACTGCAAGTTTCATCACTTTGGCCACTTCATGTGAACATGTATGACTATGAGAAAATGTTTTTGTGTAGTTGCAGAGTTATCCTTTGAAAGAGTGTGAAAGGAAAGTAAAGCCAGTTAGGCGTTTGGTTTCCAGAAAAACCAGCCTTGATGTGGTTTGGTGCGATTACGCTAATGCATTACTCGATGACAGTTTTAGTGTGAGATACCTTGTTTACAATTAAACTTATAATGGCCCAATAAAAATAGTCAAGATCACTCTACTTCTACAAGGACATGACCATGTACATGTAGGTTCAAGAACAGCTACAGTAAGGCTCACACTTTACTTTAAAGCTCTCTAGTTAAACAGCTTCAAACTAATCAGCTCTAGATACGATGAATTTTAACCGTGTGTGAAAAGGCTGCCTGTCCCACTTTCGGAAGACCTTGAACAGCCAGCTAGGTTTCTGTTTCCTTACAGAGGATGCAACTATCAGCTGAATAAACTATTTAAGACCTTGAGGTCTACCTACAGTAGTCTGCTTTAACTTTTTATCTGTTTTCAACTATGTTCTTACATAACTAAAATACTAAGGGTGCGTTCAATCGACACTTTTTCACCCTAGAATCACGGTTTTCAAAGACGTTTAGTTTAAAACACGGTTGCGTTCAAGCGATTTTTCGTTGGTCGTAAAAATAAACGTGTTTAAAAACACAAACATGAAACGCTGAAAAAGATGCGTTTTGTATCGTGATTCTGCAGAATCACGGTCGCTAAAATTCGCTTGAACGAACGGAGAATTCAATCATGATTCTATGACGTCATTATCTTGGCCTGCTTCCGGTTTGACCGACAGTCGACCGTAAACACAGACAGAAAGCACGCGGCGAAGTTGACCTATACTTCCTGGGTCAAACTGCACAGTGTGATGAGCAGTGGCTGGGCTTGAAATGAGCGAGAATCAGCGTTGATGAAAAATCGCTTGAACGCTCTCCTGCAGTAACCGTGTTTTTAATGGCGTTTTGATTTGTGATTCATGTTTGTGATTCTAGCTTCAAAAAAATCGCTTGAACGCACCCGTAATGGTTTAACTGTTATCGTGGATCAATAGGCCTGTCTTCATCAGACCGAAGTTGCAAAATAACCCGCTATTTTCAAGCTCGAAATTGCATCTTCACCAGACTGATACGCTCATCACAATCTAGCTCAGACCGGAGCAAAATAGCCCGCTATTTCCCAAATTATAGCGGCTATTTTGGAGACAAGACCAAGATTTCTCGGGATATTTTCTTGACCAAATAGCCCGCTAATTGCAACTGCGGGCTGATGAAGATGCAAATTGGCTGGCTAATTTGAAATAGCGGGTTATTTTGCAACTTCGGTCTGATGAAGGCAGGCCTAATTGGGGCCATGGAAAGATTTATTTTGCATCATCAGCTGCCTTTGTAGTCCACTGCCTGGACTGTTTCTGTGTAGCGCCCAATCAGCTGACAAAATGACACACCCTCAACGCTAAAAACGGAGATGGTCCTAGCTTGCCTGGAATTCTTACCCTCACAAATTTTAGATGGCTGTATTTTTGGGGTCCTGGGCCCTCTTGCATAAAAAGTTGCATGTAAAACTACATGTATGTTACAACAACAACAACAACAACAATTAAAAAAAAATTTTTTTTTTTAAATGTTCATATACATGTACATGTACATGTATGCTTAATTCAGATTACTACCGAGTCAATTTCACTTTATCCAAACACAAAGAAGTCTTTTACTTTGTACATGTACATGTAGACACAAGGTGACTGATCAGATGTGGGAAAGAGTCTTTGGAGACTTGCTTTATTATTTATACACTGTAGTCTAGTGACTCTAGTCCAACCCTAAAGCCATTTTTTTTAATTATTCAATAAAAAAATACTATGATCAAGAAACTGAAAAGTGTTTGCCATTTCTATACTCTATCATTCATATAGTAAAAAGATAAAACTGCTTGTCATATAAGTTCATTCAATCCCAAAAGCAATTCAAAGGAAGATTGAACACTACAAAAATGTATAATACATTTACCACAATCAATTCACCTTCCATCTGGAGGTGCCACTGAGTCAACACCTCTTTATAAAAACAAAACAAAAGATGTAGCAAACAAGTGGGTGTATCATTGTCGGAAGAACTGGGTGATACCTTTGTTCCTACATTCAAATTTTACACAAAACACAAGGAATTTTGTGAGAATTGAACAGGGGATGAAGAGAGAGAGAGCTAGTACAGTGTACCTCTATGTAAAGGTTGTTGTCAAGAAAGATGTTGTTTGTCACTGCTCATTTCATTTGATCCATACATGTACAAAGGAAGTTAAAGCATTGTAACCCACAATCAATTCAACTTTCATCTCAGGGCGTCACTGAGTCAACATCTTTTTTAGCCAAAGAGCACAAAGGACTCTTTAGAAGGTATCATGGTGAATAATTGTGGACAGATATGTTTTAAAGTTCCGTAATACAAATAATAATTTCTTTAGAAAAGATGCGGGTATAGTTGTGCCTATTAATTGTGGTGGCTCAAAATTGATTTCATACTAGTTTAGTGTCCCAGGGAGAGGTTAAAAAACAAAACAAGAGTACCATTTTGGTTTTGTGGTAACTCAGATCTAAGCTAAAGTCATGCATAATACCTGTTGAACCAAGGTTCATTTAACTTTGTCCAACGGCACCACTGACTCAAACCTCTTTTCTGTCTGACAAACACAAAGAGATCCAGATGTGATTCCTTGGCTCTTTACAAATAGATAATACCTAACCACAAATCTATTTGTTATCAGGTGATTCATCAACTGTGTCTTCGTATTGTGACTCTACAAGTCAAAAGTTCATAGGAAAAATGGCACTTGTTGTAGATTCCGTATTTAACAAAGAAAACTTGTGAAATAATGTGGTAGCCTATCTCTTGGACATTTTAACTGCAGAAATGCATAGAAAATTGTCGAATCTGAATTGAGAATGATGTCACTCCATTTCCTCCAGGGCTATGATATTTCACTCCAATGATCCCAAAATGACTTAGACCCCGTTCTCACTCACTTCGTTGGAGCGGTCTAACTAAGACCCGTTCCTCAGGAGCGGTTCTTAGGTGAGTGAGAACGGTCAAAGTGGTCCAGGAAGTGGACTTCTGGACCGCTCCAGAAGACCACCTCGGGAGGTGGTCTTGAGGAACGGGTCTTATTAAGAGCGGTTTGGAGCGCTCTAACGTGCGAGTGTGAACGGAAGCGTACTTTGAACGGAAGTGGTCTAGTGACGTTGCGTGCGAAACATGTAGTACCGTACATACGCTTACTAACGCTTAGTATTCCGCGCGCGAAAAAATTTAACCGCTGACCTGAGCTGCCATAGCAACAAGACCACTTTGACTCGTGGAGCGGTTTGAGCCATAAAAAACTGCTCGGAGTGTGAACCCTCGCAAACCGTTCCTCAAGACCCGTTCCTCTGGAGCGGTCTAACTAAGACCACTTTCAAAGTGAGTGAGAACGGGGTCTTTGTTTAAAAAAAATCATACATGTACTCAGCAAGGGACAGCAAGGGACAGTTTTGTTGTACGAACTACAAAGTACTGTCCATGTACATGTACATATGAATAATGATGAATGCTTGAATTCAAGCAGGTAAATAGTGTGTGCATGTTCAGGCTACAAATTGCTACTTTAATCTTCCTGACAAAGAAATACAAAGGTGGACCCTAGATTGTTAACATACATGTATGTCAAGTTTAATGATGACAGATACGTGTAGATTAGGATTTGACTCATGAATGTTTATCTATAGGCATGTCGTCATCAGCTCGAGATTGCCAAATAGCCCGCTATTTCTGATTTGGGAAACAAGCCTGAAGTTACAAATCGCGTCTTCATCAGCTCAAAACTCGAGCTCGAAACTCGACCTTGAGAAATTAGCTCGAGATATTTTGCTCAGCTTTCGCGCATAGTGCGAGTCTTCGGGCTAGTGAAGACGCACCGGACAAATAGCGGGATATTTTGCAAACTAGCCCAAGATAACTTGGGACGATTATCTCGACCAAATATCCCGCTAATTGCAACTGTGGGCTGATGAAGACGCAAATTAGCTGGATAATTTGCGATCGGGATAGTTAAAATAGCGGGTTATTTGGCAATCTCGAGCTGATGAAGACAGGCCTTATGATAACTGTTCATAAAACTACGTGTCACCAGGAGATGTTTTAAGATAAGATACCATGATGCATGCATCATATGACACATTCCAGGACACTTCTCCGGTCTCCCTCAACAAAGGACAACAAACAAACAAAGTACTTCTTAAAGTCAGTCCGATTTTAGAATCGGTTTGTTTGGAGGTACAAACATGTTTGGTTGATTTGAGGTTAACCAGACTATACCATTGTCTGAATACTCTCCTTTTCCTGCATGACTCACATAACCCAGGACAACTCTTTGTCCATTGTCCTTTCCCCAGGCCGGCAAGTAGGCAACAGCAAGAAGCTCAAAGTTACAAGCCTGGTCTAAGCTCCTTGGTTAGACTTCCAAACGCTGCAAGAGCCACATTCCACCACACGACATACTCGCTTAATAGACCTGTGGGCCTCCGTAGATCTACGTCGTGTACTACATAACATGACAACCAGGAATTCATTTCAGTCTACCAAAATTCATTGTATCACTTGATGAAAATCATAAAACTATATGTATACAATAAGTACACCATTACGTTTCGTTCTAGTCTGAATACTGGACAACAAAACATTGTAAAGCGAAACACATCTGAGCAACGTTTGTTTTAAAGGAAAACTCAATAAAGAATTTGATATTAAGGAGTAAGGAATATTGTACAGAAACCATATTACTGGGTGGAGCTTAAATCGCAAGCGCACACTATTGATTGCCTAGCTGTCTAAATGTTAACTGACCTTGTCAAAACTATTCTTTATACAATGCTATCATCCAGTCTGTACATCCCTTTCATAATATGTATTCATAATACGTTTCTTTATATGACTTTCGTATTTTTAAAACTTCCTCTACTCTAACACTATAACAGACTTGAAGAAAGTTTACTTCAGTTTCTAGAAGTAGGGCCTACACTACATAATGCCTGCATATTAATGTCATATTTGCCTTGAGATTGTTTGCTTTTAGTTCATGAATCTCAAGGACTACAGGAGTGACATACAAATCTTCATTCTGTGGAGGCCATAGCCACCATCTTTCAAAACTAAGTATATCAACAACTATTTTATGATCCTCATGTCACTAAACCTGTGTCTGCTTTGGACAGCTGGTGTATCGAAACCTCTCTGATCATCATACTGTACATACAATGATTGTCTGTCACCTTTCGGATGGTTATGGCATAGAAATCTCAGTGAAACTTTTTGAACAAACTGTTAAAAGCATTACCCCCCAACCCTTTCATCTCACTACTTGTTCTTTCCCCAAAACTCTTAACTTTCTTATTTTTTAATCGGTTTTTGCTCAAACTTTCACTGCCCTGTTTCTCTTATTTTCTGCTTCTATTAAAGCCCCTCTGTACTAGTTTGGCAAGGAGGGATTAGACCTCCCTGCGAGGTCACTGGCAGGTGGTATCTCATCAAATCAGCTCTAAATTAACATAAGAAAAGGGGCATCATGGGGGATCAACGGGTACCGCTTAGGCATTGTTGGCTGTATAGAGGGCGCAAGTAGCTATAAGTAGTGCAGTGGGGCTTTAAACCCAACTTAATATCAGAGTGGACTTCCCCTTTCAAGTTACATACTTAACCAATTGATTATTGATAGGGGGTGGTCAGTCTAGACGAAAGAGATACTATCTCACAGTCTACTCTCACTCTATCTGCTCTAGACTACATCTAATTTGGTCAACCAAACCGTGACCAAACACTATTTATTTCCAGTTTCCACTTTCCGGCATGGGATGATTTGTAAAAATTATGGATATTTCTCCCTTTATTCCCTCTAACCCCACATTCAGAGTTCACACTACTCTAAGAAAAGAGCCTGCGTTTTTAAGAGAGCTCAAGTATGTAAAACTTTATTTACAAGTGGGTAACAGTTGCAAAACTGGCAATGCAATAAAACATCACATGTAGATTTTAAGAAGGCTAGTTTTTACCCGTTTGGTTCTCACTTCTCAACAAACATTATTTCATTTGTATCAAGTTTCTTTTAATTCTCGCATAGCCTTATAGCCTATAGGCCTACAATTTTATTACGTTATGGAACTAATATTAAACTAAAAGAGAATGAAACAAAGTAATATAGCCTTAGGCTGAGCACTGTGAGATGACTTCCAAATCGGCAGTTACCTGGCATGACTTCTAACCTCTATCTAACAAAGTGTCCACAGTCTCAAATTGAATTTCAGAGATGCATTCAGTATCAATTTAACACAAGTGCAAAGTGTGTCACACAGTTCTCATACAATTGGAGCTTTATTCATAGCTTGCAAACCACAGGTCCAATTCATTCAATTTCTTTGATTTTTTTCTCAAGCAACCTTTTGGTTTAGGGTATGCTAGCAGGCCACGAGCTACAATCAAGTTAATAGTATAGAGATATCGACTGCTACGAGAGGACTGGCTGTTTATACGCTCAAGGGAAAAGTTGAATCCCCTGCCATCACCCCGAGGCGCGCCTGGGTGGACTTTCCCGCGAGCCAGTATAGAAACAGCTAGTTCTCGAGTATTAAAGCAGTTTATATGACTTTTATATGCCGATCGTACGAACTTAAAAACAAAAATCTTAAAAACAAGAATTCTTACCTTAGGTTATTGAGTAAAGATTGGTTAAAACATCACAGAAAATCTGAGACACTGTCTGTTAATCTTTGCTAGCAAAATGACTGAAAGTTTCAATCATTTGGGAATTGCAGAAAAAACCACTGTATGGTGTCCGCGCTAGCAAAGACAATTTTAACACGTAAACCAATGGGGATCGCAGGAGGATGAGGGTACAAATTAATGGATATTCCCTGTGAGCGGGCTACGAGGGTACAAATTAATGGATATTCCCTGTGAGTGGGGCATGGCTTAAAATCACGACTCCAATTTCGACCAATCAGATGGCTAGATTTCTAAAGTGAGGTATATAGTGAATAATAATTGATTAATATCACTTTTAAGTTAACTTGTCATAAAAATATTTTGTCATGTAAAGCACTGTACATAGCACATTGTCATTGTACATACATGGTGTACTCGGGAAAGGCAAGGAGCACATGTCCCATCATCCCGCAAATCCTAAACAGTTACATGTACAGTTTCCCTTACAGCCATCACCGGGACAATGGAGACTATTTCAAGTCTAACAATGTACAGTTGTATCAGGGGGTCATACCATCATAGTTCCTAAAATGACACACAAAGAGTAGCAAACAGCAGTAAACTAATATCTTGCTTTTGTGATCCAGGGGCAAGTGCTGTTGTCCTAACTCATTCTCTTATACTTCCTGTGCCTATTGAAAGAAAGCCAGCCATTCACATCTAAACTATCACGATGGTTCTGCATCATGTTAAACACATTGTCTAGTTTTCTCTCTAGTGATCGCACTAGGGGGGTGTTTCACAAAGACTAAGATCGACTTTAAGTTGGACTTAAGTATAACAGGCTGTTCATGCCACTGTTTGCTCTCACCATTTACTGGCATTTGTCTTTCAAGGGACGTTCAAATCGTGGTCTCAAATCTACAGAGTTTACATTTTTTGATAGTTCATTATTGAAGGAAAAAATATTATCTAAAGATTATAATTTAGAGACCAATGGGGATAGCAACCAATGGCATGAATGGCTTGCTATACTTAAGTCCAACTTAAAGTCGATCTTAGTCTTTGTGAAACACCCCCCAGGTTTGGAACTATTCAGCGCCTTTTGTTTCTACTTCTAGGGTTTCTTTGCAGGCTGCACAAAGTCCCAGATTAAAAGTCAAAGCAGGTTATTACAGCGTATTGTAGACAAACAAGTGTGTCAAATGAACGACAAACAGACTTGGAGCATTAACCCCTGGTTCTAAACTTCTGATGGAGGAGTTCCAAGATAAAAAAAAAACACTGTATCATGACCAACAAACAATGATCAATCTCATGAAAGAGTCAATAGATGAGGGGGAGACATAATTTATGGTACATGCGTATTGAACAGCCCCTGCAGATCTTTACACAAATGCATATAGGCCTATTTCCCTATTCAATTTTCCTTTGGGAGACAAATTTAAAATAGATTTATTGCAGTTTGGTCTACAAGCAGTTTGTCTACTACCTAATTGGTCTACATGTATTCCCATTATGGTCTACACCCAGTCCTTCTGCTACATGTATCCACATGGTCTAATAATCATTTTTGTCTACTTATCATTTGGTGTAATGACTATTTGGTCTAATTTCCATTTGGTTTCATCTCCAATGAATTTAATACCCATTTAGTTTATTGCTCATTTAGTTTAATTACAAATCTGGTAATCCAAAATGATCCAAAGTGAATGAATGAATTATGGTTTGAGGAAGAAGCCAATAGAAAACTACATGTCCTTAACCTGCACCTCAATGCACAATTGCAGTAATGATTTATCAAGCCAACCAACTAACCAAGCCTTCAGTATTCTTTTCACAATATACAAGACAACATACAAGTAAGAACAGTAGGGGTTTGAAGTGAAGGCTGAAAGACTGTCTGATGATAGCAGGTAGTCCATTCACATCAAGGTCTATGTCTTATTGAACACCTCTGATCAAATATGAATGACCCCTATGTAACCTTCCTTGATTCTCTTTCAAATGTTTTGATGGTTATCTTACTCACACAGAATACATGTAACTTGATATATGATCTATTGTTGAAATTGTAAATACAGGAAATGATGTGCATTGAAGAGAGAAGTATTTCACACTCATGAAATGAAATGATTTCTGCCCTGTTAAAGTAGGTGTCCTTTTAATTGTATGAGAGATCTGTATCTGCCCTCATTTGATAATAATTTCTTAATAAAATCCGAAAGGAGCCCAATGTTAAATGTAAAAAGAAGTTCCACTATAAGTTAGCCTTCCCATCAATCATCATCATCATCATCTCTAAGACTACACTGCCACGCATCATATCCAATACCATCATCAATATCATGGACATCCTCGCCCTTAAAACCATCATCATCCTCATCTTAATTTAATCATCATCCTTTACAACATTTGGAGTACACAAAATCTACTAAAATAGGGAGTTATACCAATTCAATGTTGGTACATGTAGGTCATATATCAGGGAGATTGAAGTTAGTACTCTCAGTGAGAAATTTCAATCTCCCTTGGCCTTGTACAACATCTTGTCTGATTTATGTATCAAAGTCAAGTAACATGGTTCAGAAGAAATTCAAGAAAAACATGAAAATTAATAACTTGCATTGGTAGTATTCTGATCCATCTGGGACTGCTAATAGCTGTAAAATGAAGAACACATACCCCTAAAAAAGACCAAAACCAGGAGTCAGGACAAGCATTCAAGTTCAAAAAGGTTTTCAACTTCATTTTTTTTTTTTTAAGTCTGCAACTTTCAGAACTTCAGCTCAGCTCAAGACAGATCAAGAGGCAAACAAAAGACTCAGAATTAGAATGAAGAAAAGTTAACGTCTCAAGATTGAAGTTAAGATTGACAGTCGATCAATAACCACTCAAATAATTCACCTATTGCACTGGCACCGAAGTCAGCACTGTTTTTTTGCTGGATTGAACGGTTGAAAAACTTGATAAAACTTACAAGATCTGTGTGTTGGTCGGGACTGTCGTTGGGATACGGCGCATATCCAGGTGCATACAGCGAACTGTGGTCCGAAAACACAGGCAGCGGCTCGGGCAAGTCCCCGACACCAAGAGGGGTATGGAGACAGCCACAAAACCGAGGAGCACAAACGAGGCTAGGAATTTAGAATCCATCATGATCCAATATCGTGACTGTTACAGCAGGATAATCAAGCCAAAAATCCTTTACAGTAGAGCCAAGATGTGGGTGAAATTTGGAAGGGAAATTCCTAAATGGGACGAGCTTCTGTACAAGCCAGAAAGCTCGCGAGCTAAAGCCAACGCATACCCGTTCTAAGTCACCGCCGGGAGTCGACTGATGAATATGGAACTCTGAAAAGTTTTGCGATGTTTTGCACTTGTATGTGCATGCACCCCTGCGGCGTGCTGTATTCGATTCGACAAACTACAGAGCAAGAGCAGCTTGCTGCGCTTTGGGGTCATACAATGGGCATACTAAAACTTCGGCAATGTTGTCTGCCAACAAGTGGTGGATGTGGTGGTGGTGATGGTGGTGGTGATGGTGGTGGTGGTGGTGGTGGTGATGGTGGTGGAGGAGTTGGCTGTGCTGTTGTTGTTGGTGGTGGTTGGGTGGTTATGATGGTGCTGGTGTTAGTTGGGTGGTTCTAGTGGTGCTGGCGGTGCTGGTGCTGGTGATGGTGCTATTGATGGTGATGATGGTGCTGGTGGTGTTGGTGGTGGTTGGGTGGTGGCGAAGGTGGTTGGGTGGTACCTGTGGTGCTGTTGCTGGTGGTGATGATGAAGGTGGTGGTGGTGGTGGTGGCAGGGGCGGCGATTCCGGGGGGACCGGGGAACGGGGGGACACGTCCCTCCCCCGGAAAATTTGAAAAAAAGTTTAAAAAATAATTTGCTCTAATAGGCTCTGGAGGGCCCAAGAGTGCACCGTTTAGACTAATACAAATGCAAACATCTTCTCGCTCGGTCGCCACGCTCCCTCGCATAATATAAGTAAATATTGTAGAAAATCTGTATTCCGTTGGTACACGTAAGCACAGTTTACATTGTATGTTTACAAGATTAAGAGTTATAGAAATAGATCAGTGCTACAAAAATGAATATTCCGCTTGCTATTTTAAGGAGTCCCTTCCTGCCTGGTTATAAAAATAATGTCGCCTAAGGGGAAATGGTGTACATCTTTCCAAAAATATTAAGTCAAGGTTCTTCATGACATGACTAATTTTCAGCACTTTAATGCTTCACTCATATTCTGAAAAGTACTGTAATGTACAAGCGACCTTTAGGGGAAAAATACGTGTTTACATTCCTGAGGTAATAAACATGAGAAATATGCGCGTGGAATGCATCACATTCTATGGTACGCGTAAGAAGGGTTGACAAACGCTCATGTCATTGTAGACTTGCCGTGATTTAGTGTGGAAAGTTCAATAAATCTCTATTTATACACCTGCATAAGACATGAGATCGAAGTAAAATGGATATGAGAATTGTTTTCAAGAAGGAGAGTAAACTCCAGAAAAGGGATGAAACAGAGGCCTATAGAGTGGGAAATAGAAATCCCATCCATGCCCAAGCTCCCTACTTACTCAAATTTACCTACTAAATGTTTACAACCCTTCGGACTACACACTAATTACCAGCAAAGTAAAAGTGAAGTGTGAAAAAAGTATATTGCTTGTTTTTATACTATAGTTTTGCTAAGGAATGCAATGTTTTAGTACAACAAAACTTCACTTCCGTCACCTTCGCCCCTCTCGTTCACTATGCTCCCTCGTCCCTCGCATTTCGCCCCCGGTCATGAAAAGAAATCGCCGCCCCTGGGTGGTGGTGCTGTTGCTGGTGATGGTGGTAGTGGTGGTGCTGGTGGTAGTGATCTTAAATTGTGGTGGTGGTGATGATGGCGATGATGATGATTGTGGTGGTGGGGGTGGTGGTGGTGGTGGTAGTGATGGTGGTGGTGATTATGGTAGTTTGTGTTGGTGATGATCGTAGTGTGCGGTGTGTGTTGCATGTTGGCGTGTGGTGAGTGTTGTTGGCGTTTGGTGGTGGTGATGACGATGATAGTAGGCTGTGGTTGCAAATATGATAATGGTGATCTTGATGTGCTACTGATGTGGTCTTCATGATATTGATGAGTGCAGCCATGTTCCTAGTGATTTTCAGAATTAATCAGGTCGAAATGTTGGAAAAACCCGAAACAGGCCTACTACCCCGAAGAAGCAGGGATGACCAACAATCAGTGGTTCAAATTATACACACTCGACATTTCAACATGGTTATCAACAGTCACACAGTGGCATGGGTTATTTGTCTATGTACAAGAATTCTTTTAATCCAACCTTTTATAAAGAGGTCTTCTTATCTTGCCGCGGTGCACGTCATTGAAAGAAGAAAAAAATTACACGAAAAATATCAGTATTCACGATGAAATATATCTATCCCTTCATAAATTATCATTTCACAGATGTAAGATATTACTTACATACACATGTATATATTAATCTATATATCAGTTCTCATTATATCTGTTTTTCTTTTTTCTTGTTCTTTGTAAATAGTGTAAATAGTTCACAACCCTTAAGGAATTTTATTTGTCATATATTATATATTTGAAAGGTGTTGTAACGATTCAAGCTCTATTTGCTTATGTTTCATCACCTTTGTGTGTTCATTCTTTTAATTGTATAATAGTTGCAACTTGTCGTTGATAAAACATTGTTATATTCTTTTTCATGTGAAGTCAATTCAAATGGATTGTAAAATTGAAAATGATTTGTTATATTATATTCTTTTTCATGTGATGTTAACTCCAATGAATTGTGAAATTGTAAACATGCATACATAAATAAATAAATACCCAAGAAGAAAGATGTTTGACGATTATGTACAAAATAGGCCACTATTGAAAGCTTCTCGCCAGCAAAATTATAAGCCAGCAAAACTATAAGCATTTCAATACATTTAACCGATACACTTCCAAAACTTAAAAATCTTCCTCGCATGATTTTCGAAACGTTCACATACAAATTGGTTTCTCTCAATTTCAACTGATAATACAGCCTATTACATTCCCAATGGACTTCCCCTTTATTCAGCAAAGTAATTTTTCATGGGTATATTGTTGCAGGGAATAGTAAGGTTTTATTCCACTTTAGTTACAACAAAAACCATTATAAAGGAAAACGTGTAACTAAACATAAAACATGAAACATTTATTTCTATAAGATTTAAATTGTTATCAAGAGATGGCGGTCTAAAGAAAAGCCACATTGAATGGATCAGTTTTCGTGTAGTTCTCTCGAGTAAAATGTGATATTTTTTGACATTTTTCATAAAATAAGAGAACATGTGCTGCATTATTGCATATCTGGTCTCTAATTCGGGAAAGACAAAATATAAGGTTCAGTTTATGACATGTCATTCTGCTCTTTTCATTTTCTACGAATCTTTGTCAAGTCGACTTCTTTTGTAATTGGAGCTCTCTCGGTTCAAATTAATCGATGTTTCAATTGGCGTAAATCTTTTGCTGTAATTACTTATCAGACTTAAAATGATTATCTTTTCTTTCTCTTTCCCATCATCTCTCTCTCTCTCTCTCTCTCTTTCCCATCATCTCTCTCTCTCTCTCTCTCTCTCTCTCTTTCCCATCACTCTCTCTCTCTCTCTCTCTCTCTCTCTCTCTCTCTCCTTCTCCTCTCCTCCTCTCTCTTCCCCTCTCTCTCTCCCTTGAAAAAAGGAGAGAGGGGCAGGGGAGCTCATTCGAGCCTGATAACAGACTCTTCATACGTTCTGACCTTGTCCAATCGATGGGTAGCAGGTGAATGACCTCCTAATAATTGGAGTATTACCTCCCTTTCTCTTTATTTTCGATGAATAGGGTTCGATTTTACCGATCCACTGTCGGGAATAATGTCTTTTGTGTTTTGTCCCATCACCCGCATGATGTAAAGGTCGTAAAAGTTTGTGCAGAAAATAATGTATGTTATGTTGAGAGCATAAATAATATTTTAATGAGAGAGAGAGAGAGAGAGAGAGAGAGAGAGAGAGAGAGAATAGGAGGCGCGATGGCTCAGTGGTAGAGCAGTGGTCTCGTAACCGGGAGGTCCCGGGTTCGAAACCAAATCGATGCGCTAGTGCCCTTTGGTAAGGCATTGATCCTTACTACTAAGTCATTCGGACAGGACTTAAAGCCGTCGGTCCCCTGGTTGCTTATCCTCAAACATACACATGCTTTTCTTAACAGTCGGGTAAAATAAACTTACTAACTAATGATATATATTATATTATAGTTCCTTTAATTCAAAGTATATAGGAGGAGGATAATAAAGCCAGTGTGCTGATGAGATTATTAAGGGTGACGACAATGATGAGGATGATGATAGTGGTGGTGGTGGTGGTGATGGTGGTGGTGGTGGTGGTGGTGGTGATGGTGATGATGATAATTACTGGTATTTATTATGATAAAGAGGTTGTGTAGAAGAGGGAATTGAAGAAGAGGAAGAAGAGGAAGAAGAAGACCCCAAAAAAGGAGGAGGAGAGGGATGAGGTCAATGATGATAATAAAGATGGGAAGAAGATGGAGAATGGTAGGGAGGAGGGTTCAGAAGAGAAGGAGGATAATGATAGTAGTAGTGTTGCTGTCTTCTTCAGGTTTCGACCTGATGATAATTTTCTTTGCACTGCGACAAAATGGATTAACCGCTAATGGGTTCATATTTCTACATGCATCATTATATTTATTAATGTGTAATATCAATTTTATATGATATTTTCAACCATTGTATCATCTGATACACTTTAAAGCTTTACGGACCTACAGGCCTGCGTCCGACAATATTTTAGAACATTTTTCATTTTGATACACTTTGCAGTAATTTTCATCCTAACTGATAATGTCTACACATTTAAATTTTGTTGGCACTTTCATAATTCGATTGTCAATTCAATACTACTGATTGCTCTTTTAATATACTTTCCATCATTATAAACCTCGATTCGATTGGTAAATTCGATACGGCTCTTCCCGACCACCCTTCAGAACTTATTTATTTATTTTTTAATTTTCATTGTGTTATATCTGTTTTGTTATATTTTAAATAAAATGCTCTCCCAGTCAATGGTATCAGAGCAGAGTTATAACGTGCGCCCTCTTTAGTTGTGTCTTGTTAACGTGGGTTATTATTTTTTTTTTAAATAATTTTTTGTTGTTGTATGTATGTTTGTTCCAGGGATGCGGGGCGGCATTGAAAGTTGGGAATGAGGGGGATGGGGCACCAATGAAAAAGGGCACTCCCTGTAAAATAATTTTTTTTAAAGGGGAGGGGTAATCGCGAAGCGATAAAAAAAAGAAACATTTGCAGCCATTGGTATATACCCCTACATTGTAATTAATACATTATCAGGAATAATATTCAAGATTTTCCTCTTTACGTGGTCCAAGATTCTTATGCAGCAACATACATTGCAATTGTGTGTGATGATGTGAGCGTCATTTGCGAGAGACTGAGAGAGTGAAGCGAGTAAGAAAAACAAAGATTTGTAATGTCGCATTGCGACCGATTTGATCTTATTAATAGATGAAAATAATAACCAGTCTTGATTGGGCTTTAATCACAATCTTATAATGAAAGAATGAATAAGACCTTTAATATGTTACTTATGAAATTCTAGAAAAAATGCTCTCATTCGCTTGAAATTAGGGGCATATGTTATGGAGGTTATGAAAATCTATTGCTCCGGGGGAGATGAGGGGGTATAAAAAACATCTTGTTATATACCACGTATGGAATTGTGTCTCTTTATTTTGTTAATGACATGAATGACATTTAACATGTTTAATGTAGCTGCCTTGAGTTTGAAAACCCCTTTATTGTCTAAACCTTCATATTCATGATTATTTTGGCATTCTGTGACATTCAAAACGACATGGGGTTTGAAAAACGATAGTTGGAAGATACCACTTTTAGCACTTGAGTACAATATGTCAAGGTAGGGGCAAACGTTTTAGTGTAAAAAGGGCAAACTTCTTATATCAAATTTTACAGAAGGGACATTGGATAGCGTTGAAAACCTGTACGATTATATTTCTAAAAGGGGCACAGTTCGTTCTTATGAAATTTGGGGAGTTGTGCCCCTGCTTTACTCGGCTCCACTGCCTTTCGTTGTGGAGGTAAATATAGGGTACCTGTTACCACGCGGATCCAGCCGGCAAGGAGCGTAAAGGGGCCCAAAAAATTTGAAAATCGTGCCGGTCGATTTTTCGCTCAGTGGGGATGAGCAAAAAATTTTGGCACCGAAAAAGGTAATTTTGTTCCACCACCACCCCTTGGGCGCCAGGGTAGTGAGTACAATTTTTTTTGGCACCGAAAATTTTTTCCTACGGGAAGGGTTATTTTTTTCATAGCCACCCTTGGGCGCCAGGAGGGGGCAATTTTTTTTCAAAAAAAGGGTGTTTTTACCTGTTTTTTTCTAGGGGAGGGGGCCCCGGCCCTGATCCGCCACTGCCTGTTACTACACAAAGTTGCTCAGATTCTTTGAAACTAGATGTAGCTCTTTAGATGACCGCAACAGGGCATAATTTGTAAGCGACAGTGGGCCATATAGGTAAAAGGGGGCATACACTAATCAAAGGGAAATGATTAAAAACAGAAAGGGACACTTATCACATGCTACAAGCGGGGAGCGTATATTTTGAAATAGGCACCCATTTGATGTGAAAAGGGGCATTTATAAGAAGGGGAAGAGGAAGGGGCACTTATGAGAAACGAAAAAGGGGCACTTATCAGAAGGAAAAAAGGGCTCTTATTAGAAGGGGAAAGGTGCACTTATTACAAAGGATATGGGGCACTTGCCAAAGTAAAAGGGGGCGCCTATCGGATCCGGATAGGGGCAATTATCAGAGGTGAAAAGATCAGACCCCTCCTCATAGACCCCTCCCCAGGACGTCGATCAATTACATGTATGTGCCCCCCCCAAAAAAAAACATCAAACTCTGGCTACGGCCCTGCTTATCAGAGGTGAAAGGGGCACTTAAATATGAGGAGGGGAAGGGGCACTTATAAAAAAGAAAAAGGGCCACTTCATTGATTTGAAGTGAAAAAGGCACTTTCCCTACATAAAAGGGACACTTTGGGGATACTTGAACAAAATTGGGAAGGGTGTACCCCCCCACCCCTAGAACGCCGCTTCTGGATTGTTTTCACCGTATGCACATGAACACGTAGGTACGGGCGGACCGGAGCGAGATTTGACGATAAACAGACCAAATTATGATAACTAGGAGTTCCTTAGACCTCACGTTAAGTCGGTGTGGAAATGGATTTGGGAATAATGCCTTATATTAGTCCTTGATTTCCTGTTGACTAATGACTAATGAAAGAAAGAGTAACGGGAATGTGGAAAGACAAGATGACCGGATCGAGCCCCTCTCACGTACATCCTCTCTCTAACCGTACGTCGGCATTGTTGAAGCCTTGAAGGGGAAGTCCACCCTCTTTTTAATAAAAACAGAAAAACGAAAGTGATAGTCTTACCAATATCCGATTGAAAGTAGGAAAGTTATGAATTGTTGAAGTTTTTTTGTCGTTGAAAACCCAACTTAAAGATACTATATAAGTCCCTTTTGCAGCCAACATCAAATTCTGTAGACCTTTGAATTATATGAATAAGCATGTATGTCCTATCTGTAAAATTAAACATTTAGCAGTGTCCTAGTATTCAAATTATGCAAGGAAATCCGTTTACCTTCTAGACTTCACTGTCAGACACTATTGAGTGACTGACTGACATCTCATTTTTTTTTTCTTTGGTAATAACATGCATAAAATGAGCTGCAACAGGTATACACATGAGCATTTGTCTACATCAATAACCCACTATACTTGTAATGGCCAAAATTAAACTGATTGAATCTTTGTGCAGCACAAAACGTACGACCATTCGGTAAAAGGGTCTGAAAATCAGAATATTACTTAGGTGATTGCAATCTCTTAAGTTGATTCTACAACTAATGGTCGTTATTTTCCCACTAAAAGCCATTTTCAAGCCCTTTCGTTTTTGAGGGGAGTTCTAAATTAGTATTGTCTTTCAAATGCCGTTGGAATTTAACCTTTTAATTTTGTTGGCCTGCAAATGGGACATAGTGCCTTTAATATCAGGGTAGGCAACATGAAAACATAAATATAAAATCTACGTTTACAACATAACAATTGTCACTAAGTTTGTGAACAACTTTCTTTTCTAGTTATACAGAAATGAGCGGAAAAGGAAGAAGAAGAAGAAGACTGAATAAGAAGGTGAGGTTTCCTTTAAAAAAAAAACAGAAGATGGTTTTGGTGTATTAGCATTAGCAATCAGTCAACTTTGTCACCAACTATATGCCGGTAGTATTTTTGAAAAATTAATAATATTGACCTCTCTTTTATGTATTTCTTCTATTGGTGTCCCTGTATTTTTGTCATGTTAGAAGAAACAAAATTATTATTTATTATTTATTATGATACCATGCCAGGAAGATGTTGATCTTGTTGTTAAGTTCAGCGTAATATTATGGCAATCAGTCATATTTGACTAAAGAAGAACACAAATTATACACCCATGCAGGAACGATCATCAATGGAACTACGTACTACGTATTCAGTCAGCAGCCGTTTAAGTTTATTGGAAGTTTGCTTGAAATAGAATTTGATCTTACATCGAAAACTTTTGATTACTAAGTAAAAAAAAAAATATTATATACCGAACTGTAAGGTTTTGATATTATTATGAACGCTATATTAGGTTAATGTACATAAAATTATTGGCCTCATGTCAAATAGGTCTTGATATAAAACTAGAAGTTGCCCCACGGAGATCACTGCACACAGTATATGGGTGAACGCGTTATTTGTATAGGGAGGGTAAATACATGCAAGCAGTGCATGCACTATATATTATGTGCATTTTGCGAGTTAGTTCGAGCCGCTCCCAGTTTACCTAGTTACGGACACGACTTCCAGATGTCGACCACGATTCCGAGCTGATTTACGGAGAACAAGTTATCTGTAAGTTTAATTATTTAGGGCAATATAATCGTTTTCATATATGATAATTATTACTGAATTTGCATGTAAATGCATTTGAACGTTTGTTTCAAGTTAATCAATTAGAACTAGAAGGCATATCAATTTGCACCGTTTACTCGCGCGGGTCGACCGAGTCCATATCGTTTGTGTACGTACCGACGCCGACCTCTCCGTTATAAACGGTACCGGTACCGGTACCGTGTGTGTGAACATGGTCGATAGACTATGCAGTAGAATTAGAAATAGATCTAGAAGAAGGCGTGTCTAGAAAGGAATGTGAACTGTGTCTGTGATCCATTTAAATTTTAGTAAATATCCTAAATATTTTACATGTAATCACACCAGCTTAGAGTTAGAGTAGTACTAGTACTAGTTACTCTATAAGTATAAGACTATAACTTCACTGTCGGCCATTGATAATTAATTGACTGCACGTAGATCTAGACGGTAGACCTACATGTACACCCCATGATCCCATTCCCAATACTAGATCTATAGCTTCCAGAGCTCAGAGTCAGAGTCAGAACTGAGTGAGCTGCAAAAGGAATTACATTAATGGTGCTTCAACTTCAAGGTTCACAGTTTAAGTGGGCGCTATTGTACTTTTGTACGCCACTCGGCTAGACTAGACAGAAATAACGTCTGGAACAGGAAATTCTTTAAATTAAAATAAAAACTTATATTTGTCAACCTAGACTGTAGACAAGCTAGACAGAAATAAACGTCTGGAACAGAATTTTTTGAATTAAAATAAAAACTGATATTTGTCAATCTTCCCCATACACTTTACTTACTTACTTTACTTTAAATTTTAATCCAGCAATGCTATTAATATTATGCCTAGAGTAGAGGAGGGAGTTTTCGGCCACTTACATGTAAGGCAAAATCCTATTTTTGGACTCTTTACTTCCTATATATTATCATTTTTTGTTCAAATCATGAAGCCAATACTATTATTATTTAAACAAAAAAAGAATCCCAGAAAAAAATCATGAACTGCCATGGCAATATTGATTTTCATTTTCACTGTTTCGGCGGTAGTTTTCGGCCTAGCGAGGCAGTTTTCGGCGGCATGTACAAAGTCAATAGGGAGCGCGCGCCATGCATTCGCCTGCTGATCTATAGCGCGTGCGGCCAGAGCACATAATCCCCGCATGGCCAAAAACTACACCTGCGGGTGTGGTGATCAGAAATTGGAATAACAATACAGAGATACGGCGCTATAGTATCCGACTGATAGGATAACATACATGCGGTGAGAAACTTTTTAGCTTGCGATGAGCAAAAAATCTGACTCTTAATCTGAAAAATACTTGAAATACAGCTCATTTTATGGGACCCATATTCCTTACAGACATGCGTAAGATATTCGATTTTTCAGATTCGGGTAGCGGGACCGCCGATTACATTGCTAAAATGTGATATTTAAGGATACATTTTCCTTTGCAAATGTGGTTCTCCGGTGACTCTGGCATGTTATTGTATGTGTGTGATATGCGATATGCTATTATGCAATATATTTTAAAGGATTTTACCATCCATCCAACGGACCGGCCGAAAACTGCCTCCGGCCGCAAACTGGCACCTTTACTCTATGCCTGTTCTTCTTCTTCTTCTTCTTCAGTAGCAGTACAGGCCACCGTCAGGTGTATTGTCGTACTGTTGAGGTGCAGTGCAGATGTGTGTACAATGTCTGATAACGGGTACAGTTAACTGGGTGCGAGTAAAAACAACTACCGTGTTCATCGATTGTAGATGTCTTCTTCAGTGATTATTATCCTTGTCATTTCAAATTAAATAATTGGGAAAGGACAAAGATGTGTGCAAACTTGCAAAATTAGACAGAGACGGTAACCCTTCTTTTTTAAATCTATAATTCAAATATAACATTAAAAAAATCATTGCAAATCATCAAAATACCCTGTATAAGGTCATACTTTCAGGCTTCAGCTCATCTGTCCGTTTTCTTGAAGCTACTGACTACTGAGTACGATGAGATCGGCAATCACACACAAACTGGATTGCGTTACCTCCCCCTCTCACTAACCCTTACAACCCACTTCACTTCAGTCTCTGTATAGAGGTGATCAGTGGAGCCAGACATAGTCTGAGCTTTCATCACATGCATTGGTTTTATCATTCCCACTCCATTCTCAGAAGTCAGAGACTCCAACGCGTCCAACTCTCCCTCTCCCTCTTGGTGGGAGATCTCCTGCTTCTTAGCAATTTCCCCCAAATCTCCCGTTCCCCCAAATCTCCCGTTCCCCAGCTTGAGTTTGATTTTCGCCCACTGAAGCTGTATGTTCTCCCAATGAAACTGCATTTAATTATTTGTGTCTTTATTTTACTTGTACTTAGTGCAATTGTTATTATTCATAATTTGAGAAAGCCATGAGCAATTGGGTGCACAACACTTTCAAGTCTGTTTGTCATTTCTTTATTCTATATAATTAAAGAAAACTTGAATGCACTTTTTTATGCCCCAGCTTGCATCTGATACTGAATGCTATTACTCATATTCTCTTAGTTTTAAGATTTAAAACCGAGAGACTATAACTACTGAGAGGACAATAAATATAATCAAGCACCGCAGCGAGATGATTGATGGCTACAATGTAGATGGATCGGCAATTTCAGTCATTCGTAAATTTTGTACAGTTTTAAGGATTTTGATTTTTCTTCTTTATTTTTAAGGTGTTTCATATATGTTTTTGTTTGCTTCTGTTTCAACTAAATTTTGAAATAGTTTTTACCTACACCTGTACACGTGTACGTTAAACTTTCCGAGTGCAATGAAAATGTTTTTATGAACTCAGAGCATTTTGTGTATGAACTGAAAAAATTGCAATCATTTATGATGTAACGTTTCTGAATAGCTGTAATCATTTGAAGCATGCACTACCTGTTTATACCTGTGAGGGTCTGCAAACGTTAGAGTAAATATGATATATCCCACTTTTAAAATGTGAATTGGTGCATGACGGCAGGAGAATTAAATTGTGTTTCAAATCTCACTATTGTAGTGTGTGGTGAATTGATTTTGTATAACGCTACTCACCTGTACACACAGCATCGCTGAAATATTCTTGTTGTATACAAGCTAGTAACTACATTTATCTCTTTCACAACAAAAGTTTGCTCTACTTTCAAAGTCAGTGAAGTGTTTCAAACACAATAAAGCATGCTCCTGGGGTTTTGTGGAGTTGCCAGGGTGTGTTTTGAGGTCTGTATTGATATATTGATTGAAACTTTTCATAGATTGGATGGCTCTTTTTGAAGTTCCTTCATGTGTAACGTGGATATTGATTAATATATACAATACATGTACCTGTATCTACATGTATATGAACCTCCAGACTGATTTTGGTAAAATGGAATGTATTGTAGCAGTGGAAACAATTTCCACAATTTCCATGATCACAAGAGCACTTTTATAAAATAGTTTTGGAAAAAAAGGAAGAGATTCCCTGAATGGATGTCTTTCTATTTTCTCTACCTGTACATGTACATGTATAATATTTTATGGAGCTTTCTTTTGGAATGTACTGTACAGAGCTTTTTCCTCCCTTCCTTCTCCCGTTTTTTAAATATCTTTTTAAGAAAAGGTTTTTCAGAGCTCTCTGATAATTGTTCTATGATGATTGCTCAGGATTATTTGTTTCTGGAATGAGGTAGGTTTTGATATCCAAGGAGACCTAGATGATTATCCCAAAACCTTTTGCGCTGACTACTGTGAATATATGTGCAATACATGTACGTGAAGGCCTATAAGGGGAAAGGGGGGGGGGGTTGTACATTTCATTATCTTCAAATAATCTGTACCTACTTGTGCAGGGATATATCATACATGTACATGTACACTGTATATCCAGATTGAAAATATAATCAATTAATTAATTCAATATAAATATTTAAAATTACACTTTGTTTTGGTCCATTCTACTGCAGTAATCAAACTCAAGCTCATACTTGAGTACTTTGCATCAGCCACCTTGTTTCCTTTGCTCTTCTATTACCCATTAGGTAAATGACAGAACATATATACACATGGTGCAATAGAAAATGGGCTCTGGAACAATTAGTATTTGGAATTGAAAAAATGTAACTGTACAGAAAAATGAATTTACTGTCATTTAAAGATACTATGTCCCTTTTGCAGCCAACATCAAATTCTGTAGAACTTTGCAGGAATTATGAATATGTCATGTATGTCCTATCTGTGAAATTTAAACGTTAGCAGTGTCCTAATATTTAAATTATGCAAGGAAACCTGTTTACTTGCTAGACTTCACTGTCAGACACTATTGAGTGACTGACTGGCTTTTTCATCTTTGGTAATAACATACATAAAATGAGCTGTAAAGGGTACATGAGCATTTGTCTACATCAATAACCCACTTCTTGTAATGGCCAAAATTAAACTGATTGAATCTTTGCGCAGCATAAAACGTACGACCATTCGGTACAATGGTCTGAAAAATCAGACTATTACTTACTGGCTCTATAGCTCCTAAGTCGATTCAATTCAATTCAATTCAATTCAAGTTTATTTTTCATTTCCACAGAAATCAGAACAATATTTCATTAAAACAAAACAAAAATTGAACAAGATAACATGTGAATAATATCATTTACAAATACTTAAACTGCATATAAACAAAATTTGAATAACATAATACAAAAAAATTGATATTTTCTATGGAAATGGAGGGACCCATTAAAAAGTGGATACTTGTAGATTATGGGTCCCTCAAAATAACAAAGTAGCATTACACCAATTAGCTTATACAGAACAAAAACACAAATATATTAATATAAAAGTTTGCTCTTTGTTTTAAAAATAAAAAAATAAATAAATAAAGTAAAGACAATGACAAGCCCGCGAAGACAGAACAGTAACAAGTAGAGACAATGTAAGACAGAGAAAGACATTCAATAACAAAAAAAACAAAAAAAACGAATATACAGCACAGACGTGGACGTAACATTTCCAAAACAACAAATCAGTTATTCTACATTCCGTATACTATTGTCAATACAAATCAGATTATCAGTAAAAAGTAAGACCGTATAAATCGATAACTGCGCATATAATTATTAAAGAGAAAATAAGGGGAAAGTATGCGCGTATTCTCCTCAAAATGACCAAGACAATGATGCATCGTGTACAATGTGTAAGTATTAGTGTGTGTGTGTGGGTGTCAGGGGGGTAAATCAAACTAATTTACTTTATATTTTAAGAACAAAAATATTTTTAATCTTTTCTTAAATGTATATAATGAAGGGGCATTTTTCAATGAATCAGTAAAGGAATTCCACAAATTTGGGCCATCATAGATAAAAGTGTTTTTAGCGAAGGAAGTTCAAGTAATGGCAAATGGTACTCTTCCGATTGTCTAGTTGAATGTTGATGAAAAGAGCGATTTTTTAAAAACATAGTCTTAAAAATTTTGGGCAGCAAATCATTAGTATTTTTATACATAAATTGACCTAATTGAAGCAAATACAAATCTTTTACTTTCAAAATATTATTATCATAAAACAACGGATTAGTGTGTGCACGAAAATCTGCCTGGGAAATAATTCTAACTGCTCTCTTCTGTAACAATAAAAGTTTGTCTAAAATGTTCTGATGAGCGTTACCCCATGCGAGTAAGCCATAATTCAGATAAGGTAATGTTAAGGATGAATATAATGTTAATAATGCTGAAGATGGGAGTTGTGTTTTAAGTCTATTTAATATACCAATATTTCTCAAAATTTTTTTAGAAATGTTATCGACATGAACTTTCCATGAAAGCTTATTATCAATTATTACACCTAGAAATTTAGAATGTGTAACCTTTTCCAAATGAGTGTCATCAAAAACTAAATCAGTTGGCAAAGAATCTATTGAATTACTAAAAAGCATATATTTAGTCTTTTGTAAATTTAAAGACAGCCTATTAGCTCGGATCCATTGAATAATTTTTTCTAATTCAAAATTTACAATTTCAACAAGAGTATTTGGATTTGTATGTGAAAAGAACAAATTTGTATCATCAGCAAATGATATAAAAGACGCCATATCTGATGATCTATAAAAATCATTAATATAAATAATAAACAAAAGCGGGCCCAGCAAACTACCTTGAGGAACCCCACAATTAATATTTCGTAATTCAGAAGTGTGACCATCCAGAAATACAAACTGTTTCCTATCGGAAAGGTAACTCCTGAACCACTCCAAGGCCTTCCCACGTATACCATAATGAGAAAGTTTATGAAGCAAAATATCGTGGTTGATCGTGTCGAAGGCCTTGGAGAAGTCCAGAGTATTTCAACCATATGATAAGAGGAGTCGAGAGCATGAGCTACCTTTTCAACAAGTGATAATAATGCATGACTCGTGCTATGTTTCTCTCTAAATCCAAATTGGGAATCACAAAAATATTATGAACTTTCAAAAAGCAACTGTTCTTTTATGTATAAGTTTTTCTAAAACCTTCAAAGAGATGATAATAAAGATATCGGGCGATAATTATTTACATCTTGCTTATCACCCTTCTTAAATAGTGGAATAACTTTTGCAATTTTCATAACATTAGGTACTTCTCCATTCAAGAAAGACAAATTAAAGATATGAACCAATGGATCTACAATGAAAGGTATTATCCCTTTTAAAATTAAGTTATTAATATTATCAACACCAGAACTTTTCTTGTTTTTCAAATGAGAAACAATATCTATTATTTCAAATCTATGAGCTGGAACAAAGAAAATAGAATTTGTATTTGGGGCGTTTAAAAATCTGTGAAAGATTTTTTTGATTGTGGTATATTTTGTGCTAACGTCTCACCAATCGAAGAAAAGTGTTTATTAAAAATATTTACAATCATATCAGAATCATCGATCACTTCATTATCCCTTTTAATTTTAATAATATCATTTTTATTATGGACCAAATTCATAGCCTGTTTAAGAATTTTCCAAGTATTCTGCATATCATGTTTATAAAACTCTAAGCGATTCACGAAATAATTCTTCTTTTCAAAACGCAAAATTCTAATCAAAGCATTCTTATACGAAGTATATTTACTTTTAGTTCTATCTGTAAGATTTGCTTTATACTTATAGTACAACTTATTCTTTTATTAATACATCTTAGAAGAGATTTCGAAATCCAGGGAAGTCTAGGGGTAATTTTATAATTATTTACTTTATCTCTTTGTAAGGGAATACATGTATCTAACTCTTCATTCAGAATATCTAAAAAATTATTATACGAACTATTTACATCATCAGTGTTATAAACACTTGACCAATCTGCGTGCTCTAAACTGGCTCCAAGTCTTGCTATATTCTCTGGGGAAGCTCGACGTCTTAATGGACGAGGCCGTCCACCGTGGACTGAATTTGAAAGAGTAAACTGAGTAAAAATGGGATAATGATCAGATATATCAGAAAGTATAATGTATGAATCAGGATGTGGAATGACATTACTAAAGATATTATCAATCAATGTAGCAGAATTATTAGTTACACGAGTGGGCTTAGAAATAAGTGGGAAGAATGAATTTGATAAAAATATTTCCAAAAATCATGACATAAATTATCAGTATCATATTTTAATAAATTGATATTGAAGTCACCCATTATAAAGCAATCTTTATTAATCATTACCGAATTATTCAAAATATCAGTTAGGGACGATAAAAAATCTAAAGTATTACTACTTGGGGTCGATAAACTACACCAATTATTACATTCTTCCGACCTGGCAATAAGATTTCAATAAACAAGGATTCCAAGATATTGTTCATTATAGTAATATCATTACAAACATTGTAAGAATAATTTTTTGAAACATATAAACCAACACCTCCTCCAAGTTTTTCCTTCCTACTACTAAAAATAAAATCATGTTCATGTAGGGCAAATGGTGGGTTAGGATCTGTGGTTAACCAAGTCTCGGTAAGCCCAATTATAGAGGGAAGACATTGGGACGAATTATCTAAGAGGAATTGAAAATCATCAAAATGTTTATTAATACTTCTAATATTTAAATGGAATAAAGAAAATGTATCTTTATTAATATTATTATTACACATAAAGTCTTTGAATTGATGGTTAGTAATGTACTCAGTTAGAGAATTGGCGATAGTCTCATCATATCGATCATCACGAAGAGAATTAAACGCTAAGTTATTATGTAACGTATCCATTTAGAGTTTGACCACAAAAGGATTGCGTAACAAAATAGTAGTATAATATACAATAATGCGCAGTATCTAAAATGGAAGTTTCAAATTTAGTTAGAAAAAGAGAATCGGTCTGTATGGACAACATTGTGATATAAAAATGGAAATTAAGTATAGACAAGAAAAAATACACAAGTAAACATATACAAACAAAAGACGAACATTTAACAGATATGAATATATTACAAGAAATCTCCGCAGGCTTGGAGAATAAACGATAAACATCCGCAAAATCGTAACAAAGCATTACAAAGCAAAACAACACTATCTTGAACTCCCTGATATAGATAAAGAAGTTCGAAATAGATTTTCAATGTAGACTAGTCATAATTATAATTATACGCAACAAAAGAGTGAATATAACAGAAATAATAATGAAAATTACTTTCATTTTTTAGAAAATACATATACAAAAAAGAAAAAAAAGAAAAAACGTCATTATTAAATACTTATTTATTTAGACCTCATGCGATTGCGCATCGTGGCAGACCGTGAGCAAAGCATCCTGAGGGCAAGAAAAAATATTTTAAAAAATATATATACAAACAGCAACAACAAAAGCATGCTGCCTCATCAAATTACTCTGCCCGGTAAGCCACGAGACGCCACCGTACTAAAACAAAAAAACAACAACAAAAAATGTTACAAGCTCCAATATCAAGATTATTTAGAATAAGGCGAAAACAGGAAATGTAAGTCAGTATTCAAAAGACATTTGAGTGAGAAAGGATGGGGTATAAAAGAGCTGAGAATGACAAAGTCAACGAAGCATAAACCGCGGGATCATAAACCGCGGGATAAAAGAAGGGGGTGATTAAACAATGAGGATTTATAAGGACCAAAGATCATCTTTAAAAAGAAGGGCTATTAAAACAGAATTTTGGTTACGTTCATTAATTCACTAACGAAATATAAATAAAGGAATAAGAATACCTTAAGAGCATGCATACTGAATGTTGAAAGGAAAACGAACAGGGTATATGGGTTCAGAGCCAAGAAAATAGTGTCAGCGCAAAAACTTATTTGAAGCGTGATCTGTAAACAGACAATAACACTAACCTCTCAACTCCGAACCCAAACACTCGATGATAGTGTTTATTCATGCTTGAAAGTCCATGACATCAGAGATGCTAATTCCACAGAACAATCATTACACCAAAAAGTAGGACGCGAAAACCCCAAATAATCCTAGACAGCCGAACAAAAAGCCTCTGTCATAAGAGAAAGCAATCTACTAATTTGAAAAGCATTCCCAAAATTTCATTCCAGTGAAAGTGAAAAGCCAGTGTTCACAATCCCAAGCGCACGGCAGAAAAAAAGGTTATTTTATGTTTAAGCTTTCTCTCATGAGAAGACACCCGGCTCAGCCGTCTAAAACATTCCTGCCATACATTACCCAACCTGCCATGCATTACCCAACCTCCAATGCCCGGGGATCACTGAATATTTGAACCAGGCATAGAAACGCTCAAATTAGGATAAACAAGATAAATGCAAACATAGTAAATCAATGAAAATTGGGTAGTTCAAAGAATTGAACATTTTGCGTTACAATTAAAATAGATGAACTCCTAACAAGCACGATATGGACCGTATGATGTATTAACCACGAACAATTATTGTGAATAAAACATTTTAAACAAAGCATTAGAGAACGCTTTTAAAACACCATTATAAAGGTCAATAAACCAATAAGCATCAATTAACACAGTGGATTGTATGGGTTCGAGCCAATGAAACGGTACGTATTACAAACTGCTCAGTTTAGACCCCAAAAACCCGATGGTAGCGTAAATCCATGCTTGCTACTGTAGTGCATGCTTCATGAAACTAGAATTCGAAGTGTGTGTTAAGGGGGCAGGGGAGAGGGGGGTGATATTACCATCATTGAATACTTGAACCATGCATAGAACACCTATATTGGGATAAATGAAAAAGTGCAAATTTGGGTAAATCGGTAAATTTATCCTTTGCACAACATTTATTTTATATTATATAGATCTATAATATTATGAATTTGTCGTGTTTAAATCAAATCATGAGAAATGTAAATATAATAACTGCTTTATTTGCGAAAAATATCAACATTCAAAATTCAAAATTCAAAACAGCTCACAGAACATTTCTGTTCGTTAGATCTGATCTTGTCAAATGCCTGTCATTTGCAAACTTATCAAATTCAAAATATCAGTTCACACACTTCATATTGAATTCAACCAGATATTTGACATTTAGTGACTTTTTGAATGAATTTTTGTTCATTAAACCAATGTTTAAAAAAAAAAAAAAAAAAAAAAAAAAAAATCCAGATAAATTTAAATATAATGAACTCATAACAGTTCACAAACTTCACATTCACTTTAACAAAACAAAAGTTTATAGGTCACTCGGTCCATTTTGTTTGTTAAGTGAAATCTTGTCATTAGCCGGTCATTTGCAGGCTTAACAAAAACATTCACAACCAGTTCCCAAACTTCACATTGAATTAAACATTTTTATTCATCATTCAGTCCATTTCTGTTCCTTAGATCAATTTATCAATGTTTTCCAAAACAAGTTATGATGAATGTAAATGTAATAAAATGATTTTCATTAGCAAATATGTCAAAATTTTGAAATTCAAAACAGTTCATATCTTCACATTCAAATTTAAACTTACCAAAAAGTAATTCACTCCATTTCTATTCATTAAGATCAGAGATCTTTTCGTTTGCAAAACTATCAAAATTCAAACAGTTTACAATCTCACATTCCATTTAACTAAAACAACATTGTATATCATTCAGTCCATTACTGTTCAGTAGATCAATGTTTTCTTTAAGATTCAGTTCATCAAAACAAAAGGGTCTTAATTTAAATCATTATTTTTTTTCCAATAACAACTTTGAATTAAAGTCCATAACACAATTAAGATACATGAATGATTACTTATCTTCCCAGTTTGTCCATTTAGGTTGAGGTCCTGTCCCAGATGCTGGCTTCCTTGTTTGAATGAAAACTTTAGTCCCGTTGATACGGATTCTTGTGGACAGGTTGCGTTCCTTGCGTAGCGTGTAGGCCACTGCAGCAAGTCGTCCACGCCTCGTTTCATGGGGGCGGAGGTCAGTTCTGATGGTGACGCTGGCGAACTGCTGGCCCGGTGCGGTCGTCTGGCGGACATCACAGTCACCTGGTCGGGTGCGGTCGTCTGGCGGACATCACAGTTGCCTGGGGGGTGGGGTGAGTGGGGTGCTGGCTCATGGCGGGTAAGTCGGCTGGCTTTGGGCGTTGTCTACGAGATTGCTCGAATGCGTTCAAAACACGATCGCGATCTGCCATGCTTACAAATCGGATGATTATGGGGCGGATTGCAGGTTGATTACTGGCTCCATGCTGAGGGGCGGGAGACGGTGCGCGTTGACCAGGGCTATCTTCAAAGCTTCGCTTTTGTGATTCTCATGAAATGAACGAAAATATCATGAACTGTTGAATAAATGTTCTCATTATTGCCCGTTCCCAACTCCATAAACTAGGAGGTTTTGTTTTCTCTGGTGCATTTCAAGAAGAATAATTTTGTCCTCTATTTCCTTACTTTTAGCGTCGATCTCTTCCTTCAGTTTAGGTAGTGTTTCCTTTTCTACTTTCTCGATCTTAGATGAGTTGAAATTCACTGTCTCCTTTAAATCAGTGATCGATTTCTTTGTTTCTGCTATATCCGCCCCAATAGCATCAAAACGATGGTTCATTTCTGTAGAAAGTTGGGCGAATAGCTCTTTCATTTCGCTGATAACACTAAGGCCATTTCCAGCCGTGTCGCCATCTTGAGCAGGGCTGGGCGTGGTCGCGGGAATCGCGGGTTCTGGTGTCACGTGACTTTTCCGCCAGGGCCTCGGTGCGTGCTATGGGCTGCGTTTGGGGTCCGGTAGTAGATGTCGAGGTCGAATCTTTGGCGTTTGGAAGAATTGGTGGTCTTGCATCGATCCCTGATGTCGATTTCAAGAAGAAGCAGACATTTTCTTAGATTGTCTCAGCGGAAAAGATTTCAAGGATGCCTCAAGTTATAAGATTTCTCACTCATCTCTCAAAATCTATTTCACATAGTCAGTGTGTACGAAGTGCGGGAGCT
Source organism: Mesocentrotus franciscanus (assembly GCA_037976565.1). NCBI lineage: Eukaryota > Metazoa > Echinodermata > Echinoidea > Camarodonta > Strongylocentrotidae > Mesocentrotus > Mesocentrotus franciscanus. Next base: position 31,249,376 of record CP137678.1, on the reverse strand, counting down.
CAAAAAATACGTGCGTCACCTACGAATGCATTGTTATCAGAGATTCGACACCTAATAGTCGTTATTTTCCCACTTAAAGACATTTTCAAGCCCCCCTTTTTTAAGGGAAGTTCTAAATTAGTATCGTCTTTCAAATGCCGTTGGAATTTAACCTTTTCATTTTTTTGGGCTGCAAATGGTACATAGTACCTTTAAAAGCTGAAAGAATGATTTAGCAAGAGAAGATTCTGATCTAGAAATGTAGGATATTTCTCATGATAGTGAGCAACTATAATAAGCAGCATGATACAAAATAAACAAACACCAAAAAAAGCCTCCCTCAAAATGAAAATCCAAAACAAAACCCTCTACACCTATAATGATATTCCTTTTACATTATTTTTCAAATGGGTATATGTAACTTCTATCTTCACAGATTGGAGACTGGTATGTGATTTAGACATTCTATCTCCTAGTGTAATGGGATATAGTATGTACACATGTATACACTATACATACATGTTTGTGTATCAAATCATTCTGAATGCATACCTACCGTATCTGCAGTATCTGGATTAGGTACTCAGACATTTCAAGTGTTCACATACATGTACATTGTAGATTGTATTAGTAGTTAATTATTATACACATTATTGGACCAGCCCACTCTATCCCACATATACATGTACGAGTAGAACAGCTCACCCAGCAAAATATTCTTGTAGGGGCTTTGTTTTAAGTGTTAGTTCATGTACCAGACTTTGTCCTTGTCTGTACTTCTTGCTTGTCTTTCCTTTTTTTTTCCTTACACATATCAAGAATGAGAGCAAGAATTTTGATCTTTGACAACAAATATTTGAGAGATAGTTTCCTCTGAAACAATAGTCTGATATCGTGGGCGTTAGCATTGACGTCAGTTTGAGAGACTTTGGACTCTGTGGTTCAGTTTTGGCTTTCATTCATGAATTTTATTTTATTGATTAAAGTCTGTGAAGAATAAAGAGACTAGGTCTGTTCATACAAAGAGACTAGGTCTGTTCATACAAAGAGACTAGGTCTGTTCATACAAAGAGACGGTCTGTTCATACAAAGACACCAGGTCTGTTCATACAAAGAGACCAGGTCTGTTCATACAAAGACAAAAGACAAAAGAAAAATATTTCATAAATTTATTTCAGCCAGAGCTGAACAAGTCTTACTTCATCATAGAAAATGATGGGGTTAATGTATATACTGTATATGCATGCACATAATGTATTTATGATATAACTAGTTGATATAATAAAAAATACATTACACATGTATAATGAAGCTAGGATGGGTGCTCACTTGCAGACTTGTTCAGCTCTGGCTGAAATAAATTTATGAAATATTTTTCTTTTGTCTTACATAATGGGGGTGCGTTTGTATTTATAAATGAACAACGTTTTCCATATTTCAAAAATGAATTATTATCTGTTATGTTACCCTTCTACATGTATTTATGTATTTCAAATTTAAATTTGTTCCTACTCTGTATGTATTGTATATATGTTTTTTATGAAGAATGGAATAAAAATTGAATTGAATTGAATTGAAAATGGGTTAATGGAGATAGAGATTGATATATCACGATTTTGACTATGATGTACAACAATACATGTATGCGCTTGTAATCATTGTTTGTATAGCTTGTTGCACTTGCTTGTTTGCCCTGTACTAAAGAAATTTAAACATTTATATTTTAAAGAAATCAGTATCATATATTAGTGTGTAGTCTACATACAGTACAGTATAATATATTTGGATAAAATTTGGATCTCTTCTTTCTAGAGCCAAATATTTGGAAATACCCAACCCAAAATAGTTTCTAAACAAATATGTACTTGTGCAATAAATTCAATAAAAAGCAATAAGTACTGGTAAACAATCTTGAGCTTTGATAGCTCACAGAATGTTAAAGTACACGTAGGCCGGTACCTTGAATGTTCAATGATCCAGAAAGACCTGGAGGAGGTTTCATAAAACCTTTTGTTTTCTCTGACCTTTTTTAAAGGTCTAGACCAGTTTTGGAAATGCCCCCCCCCCTCTCAAAAAATAAAATGGAAGCTCTTATTACCAATCATGTGAAAGAATATGTTTTGACTAATACGCGATGATACAAATTTTGAATATTTGAAGATTATGATTTGTGTGATTACAAAAAAAAAAATCATTTGTATGTATAGAATGTTATGCCATTTTGTTGGCATGTTACTCAAACTCTTTGGATACACGTAGGCCGGTACCTTGAATGTTCAATGATCCAGAAAGACCTGGAGGAGGTTTCATAAAACCTTTTGTTTTCTCTGACCTTTTTTAAAGGTCTAGACCAGTTTTGAAATGCCCCCCTCTCAAAAAATAAAATGGAAGCTCTTATTACCAATCATGTGAAAGAATATGTTTTGACTAATACGCGATGATACAAATTTTGCAGTGAAACTGCCTACTAATTGATATATTTGGTAAATTATTATATCTATCCGGACTGGATAGATATCGCGTAGTCCCATATACATCTTTCCGTGTACAGTGCTTGTAACTTTACCAAGACTGGGCCAAATTTCTTATCATTTTGATGATTCCAGAACCTTGCAGTACACGCCAATACTTATATGCTAGAGGATCAACCTTTTCTGATCGATTCCACAACGTTTCTTTCACAATGCAATCGCATGACCAGAACTGGTCTATACTAGATAGACAGTGTACCTTTAAGGCCTACTTCAATACAATAATAAAGGCCAATTGAATTTGATAGTTTCTTGTTAGGATTTCTTTTCTTTTTCAAATTGGAGGAGGAGGGGGGTTCCATGTTATTAGAGTAGATGTGATTAGATTGTTTTTTTGAATTTTTCCGTTAGGCGTTATCAGTGTAGTCTACACGTAATATTTGGATCAAATTTGGATCACTTCTTTCTTTCTATTGCCAAATATTTGGAAATACCCAACCCAAAATAGTTTGCTTTAGGCCTACTGGGGGGTGTTTCACAAAGACTAAGATCGACTTTAAGTTGGACTTACGTATAACAGGCCGTTCATGCCATTGTTTGCTATCATTATTTACTGGCATTATTTACTGGCATTGGTCTCTCAAGGGACGTACAAATCATGATAAAAAAATGTACAAAACTTACATTTTTTGATAATTCATTATTGAAGGAAAAAATATTATCTAAAGATCATAATGGTGAGAGCAAACAATGGCACGAACGGCCTGTTATACTTAAGTCCAACTTAAAGTCGATCTTAGTCTTTGTGAAACACCCCCCTGGTGTGTAAAGCACTAAACATACATGCCTGAGCTTTGATCAATCACAGATTGTAAATTTACATGTACATGCACACAGATGTAGGTCTTTGAATGTTCAATGATCCAAAAAGACATGGAGCCTGTTTCATAAAACTTGTTTTTTCTCTCTGGCCTTTTGAAGGCCTACTTCAATTCAACATTTTCCGTTAGGCGTTATCAGTGTAGTCTACACAAGGCTTGATAAAATTGATTTTCACAGTTTAGTTTGGTGTCTGGATTTTTGTTTTCATATTGGAACAGAAGGGAGTTCCATGCTATTTGGTACTTCATATTTTTCCTGTACATAAAATTGCTATTCTTTATTTGGTAAATTCTAAGAACAGAGTATGTATTACCGATTTTTGTGACCTCGTCTCGATTGGCTGTGAGCAACTTGTGCTGGTGCTGGTGTCATCAAAGTCAAATAGATGAGCTCTAACTGGTTCCACATGTTCATGGGTATACGTATATTGGTATTAGTAATTAGTTATCAGTTACTCACAGTGGTACAAGTTCAGTTTCAGTAGTTAAATATTAACTTGGGATACCAGTGTTATTAAAGAGAAAGACCAGTTCTGGTCATGCGATTGCATTGTGAAAGAAACGTTGTGGAATCGATCAGAAAAGGTTGATTATCTAGCATATAAGTATTGGTGTGTACTGCAAGATTCTGGAATCATCAAAATGATAAGAAATTTGGCCCAGTCTTGGTAAAGATACAAGCACTGTACACAGAAAGATGTATATGGGACTACGCGACCACGTGCGCGATATCTATTTGGTCCCAATAGATATAATAATTTACCAAATATATCAATGAGTAGGCGGTTTCCCGACTTTCCGGCAAAATTTGTATCATCACGTATTAGTCAAAACATATTCTTTCACACGATTGGTAATGACAGCTTCCATTTCATTTTTTTGAGAGAGGGGCGTTTCCAAAACTGGTCTTTACCTTTAAGACCCTCAAGTTTTCATTTCAGGATCTTTCAGGCATTATATTCAACTGAAAAGTACCAAGAACTCATTTTAATCTGCTGTTGTAAAAGTGAGATATAACCTCTTAGTGATTTGTTAATTATTTCATTCTTTTTTCCTCCTGTACTCTTTTGAAGTTTTCCAGACCTAAATTACTCTGCAGAAAGAAATATTAGGCTCAACAGGTTTTAGTGTTCTTAGAGTCTTTAATTGTTTAGTGTTCTTTGTGTATGTTTGTGTGTCTCATTACACCAAACAAACTGGGGGGTGTTTTACAAAGACTAAGATCGACTTTAAGTTGGACTTAAGTATGGCGGGCCATTCATGCCATTGGTTGCTATCACCATTGGTCTCTAAATTACAAACTTTAGATAATATTTTTTCCTTTAATAATGAACTATTAAAAAGTGTAAACTCTGTAGATTTGAGACTACGATTTGTACGTCCCTTGAAGACAAATGCCAGTAAATGGTAAGAGCAAACAGTGGCATGAACGGCCTGTCATACTTAAGTCTAACGTAAAGTCGATCTTAGTCTTTGTGAAACACCCCCCTGGTATCTTTAATTGAATAATCCCCCCTTGTTTTCTATTGATTGTTGCAGGTTTTGGCAGGTGAAATAAGAAAGCACCCCTTACCATGTGGGAAAACGTGAACTTTCGTCGTCTCCTAGGAGGAGTATCTAAAAATGGCTACCGGGGATCAGCGGATTTCGACACAAGAGACGTCGATGAAGTACCCGTGATATTCCAAGAGCCCTTTGTCAAAGTACGTCATATTAAAATAGTGTAGGGACATAAAATACATTAGGGTCAGAGTTGTAGGAGGTTAAAGGGCAATCCAACCCTTGTAATAAGTTGATTTGTATGAAAGCAGAAAAATAAAAGAAAAGAATGGCAAAACTTTGAAATGAATCGGACCCAAAGTTAGAAACTTATGAATGTTTGAAATATGAGATCACTATTAAAGTCTATGCGAATCTCAAATTGGTATTTTGGTCAGTGGATTGTGATGTAAAACGTGGATAAGTCTCTCATTTATCATTAATTTCTGTTTTTCTTGAAAGTTCCTTCTCCCTTGGGGCACAACTCAAAATATATTATAGATAGCATATTATTATACATGTAGGTCCTCTATTTAAAAAGAATAGACCCTCCTGAGCCATGATTTTTTGGAAAATTGAAAATTTAGTCATTTTATATGTTGGAACAGATGGGAAAGTAGTGCGGCACTACATCACATTGACATTACTGCTTCAGCCAATTTGAAGTGCCCATACGTATAGTGATTACAACTTTCAAAAATTTGTAATTTTCTTATATTTAGTGAGATTTAATTGCAACTTTCATCAGTTTGCTTCTCTGATTTTTCTGCTTTCTTTTAGTCGTAGTTGTCTATTTGGGTTGGATTTCCCTTTAAGGGTCTCAAGTGAGAAGCAATAGGATTAAACTCATTTTAGTGATTCTTGTTCTTCTTGAGTGACACAAGCCCACTCCAGGACTCGAGATCTTTTGGAGTACAGGGTTCTGTGAGGGGGCAGATCAAAAGGTGTTTTATCGTCTGTTCCTCCCCATAGTCACACTAAGTTCCTCCATCTTTACTATAGCTCCATTTATGCTGTGATTGATATGATTATGAATGAAAATGATGTTCATTCAAATGCAGATCATGAAGCTTATCGTAATTACTGGAAGTCTAAAAACTTTATTTTGAGAAATCATTTACCCGTGATGCTTTGTTACATTTTTAGACACGTATGAACATGTTATGTCTGAGATGCAGAAGGGCCTTGTACGTATAGTTATCAGGGCTTAAATTAATCCAAGGCCACCAAGGCCATGGCTGTGGATGCCCTTGTGATTGGCCTCAATGCCCCTCTCATTGGCCTTGGAGATTTTTTGTGCCCTTTCCAATTCTTCCTATTTGTGCTGTAATATAGGAATGTGCCCTACAGAAAAGTGGCCTTGCCCTAAAAATATTGAAATTTAAGGCCTGGTTATATAGCTTTGGCTTAGAAAGAAAGTACAAAGTTGGTACAATGTATGTAGGTATGTACATATTTTCTGTGAAAAAGATGCACATTTTAGAAACTTGATTTCAAATAGTAAAAGTCAAGCAAGATACAAGACTGCCAAGTTGGACTTAAGTAACTTTGAAATATCCAAGAATTAAAGAGTTCTAGAAAATTACTCATGATGGATTTTTATTTTGTGATTCCAGTATGGATACAGGCAGCCGCACCATGGTTTGACGTACTATGCCAAGAGTTTCCTGGAACTCCACAATGAGAGTCTTAATGTCTGGACCCATGCAGCTGCCTTCTTGCTTCTCTTGCACCAGTCCTACCAGTTCTGTGCTCCATTGGATGTCAGAAGCGACCCCTATGCGCTGATCTTTGTCATCTTCTGTGCATGTTGCTGTACGTTTCTCTTGCTGAGCGCGATCGCCCATCTCTTCCATTCACATAGCGAGCTGACGCACTACACCTGCTGGTTCATCGACTACCTCGGGATGAGCATCTACAGCATTGGCGGCTCGCTGGCACACTTTTACTTCTCGGCGCTTCCCTCGTTCATGCACTCCGTAAGCTGGTTCTTCATTCCCCTGATGCTAGTCCTAAGCTATGGGGTGTTCTTCTGCTGTAGTTATGCCAAGTACAGGTACAAGCGCCCTTATCCTTTTGCACGGAAGCTGTGGCAGTTGGGCTCGGTTGGGGCGGGTTACGTGCTCATCATCACGCCCATCTACCACCGCCTTCTTGGATGTCTCTTCTCGGACCAACCTATCGACCAGGCTCTCTTCTTTCACTTCCTCCAGGTGAGCTTTATCTACCCAAGCGTCTTCTTCTTTGCAGTGCCGTTCCCTCAGAAGCTGCAGCCGGGTAAGTTTGACATCGTTGGTCACGGACATCAAATGTTTCACGTGGCCATGGCCTTTGTCGCCTACTACCAGATGAAAGCTGTCCATTTAGACTTCCTACATCGACGTGACGAGTACTCCACCCATACTGATCCATCAATTATCCAAGCCATGTTTTACATCTCTGTCTTGGTCATTGCTGATATTATAACATTGTTTGTTTTCAGGCATAAAGTATGGCAAAAAATTAGCAAGGTTGATACGGATTAATGATGGTGAATTATTTTGTAATAAAAAGGAAAACGAAAAACAGTTCTTTCAGTACAATTTGATATTTTCACAGGCTAATATGTATGTTTGATATTGAAAATGCAAGATTGTGATGCAAGGGAATCGGGCTGCGGAATAGATTTATAGAAATGTTATCAACTTTGTTGGCAGCACAGAAACCTTGAATCATGTGAAGTAACAGGAATTGTTATCCTTAAGCACCCTGGCTGCATGTTATCTACATGTAGTTAGTTATAATGTCAGTGAAAACTCCAGGGGAGTGTTTCACAAAGATCCTAAGTTGAACTTATCTCTAAGTTGGACTTAAAAATTATGGAAAGCCATTAGCATCTATGAAAATATTTTTTAAAAGTTATTTTAAAAGGCATAATTTGTTGATTCAAATCATTCATATTTTCTATTATCAAGGAGATTCCATGTTCTTGATGTGGAATTTATGAAAAGTCTAAAATACTTGAATTTTCGCTTTTAAATATATTTTATTTTAAAGCTACAAATGGCTCTCCATAATTTTTAAGTCCAACTTAGAGTTAAGTTCGACTTAGGATCTTTGTGAAACACCCCCCAGAATTGAAATATTCCAGAATCCTAGCATGTTATTTCCATTACAATTGATTGAGGCAAATAATGAACTTACTGGAATGTGACTGGTGTATGAATTTACTTGTCATTGGTCAAAGTTAATGATGAATGTTGGTAGTTGAAGCTCAAATTGTGCAAATGACACTATCATATATTATAATTTAACTTTATCATGTAACAATGCAAATGTTCTGGAATTCTACTCAAGGTTTTTGACATATCATTAGTGATGTTTTGAATAGCAGTACTCATCTTTTTTTCCCGATCGATTCCAATATGCTATTAAAGTATGCTGTATAGAGATGCATGATTTGGCTTATTGTAAGGAACACAAATGTGTGTAATCCCATTCAAGACTACATGTAATGAAGTTCTTGAGCTTGCTACTGCCTATACATGTATACCAACTGATCATAGAGGTTTTGTAATCGAGTGGTCTAATCACTTGACTGGAAATATATATCCTTGAGCAAGGTATTTTATCTACATTGCTCCTCTCCACCCAGGTGTTAAATGGCTACCCGGTAGGATGCAAACGTCAATGTGGTTGGATTAACATGTGTGCGCCTGTAAAATGGCGACCGGCTGGAATACTCCCAAAGGAATTTGAAAGTATTCACTGTAACATGTGGAATCGTAACAGAATCCAGTGACAGATAATAAAACGCTTAGCGCTTCGGTCTGTTATGTTGTGATTGGTAAAGCACTTTATAAGAAACAGTTATTATTTGTATTACCAAATTTCCTCTATATCACAGAGAGGTTTAGCTGACCATCTCTTCTTCAAAATTACTGGATGATTATTCAATTCTCTACCAGTATGGGCCTGTTTTTAGTAGAAACCCTTGTTAATGCTCTACCAAGAAATACTCACCATTATTTCAATGGTATATCTCTTAGGCTACCCCCACTCTTTTACCAAATATATTGGTATGCCGCTCAGTACTCCTTGATTTCTTTTCTTTTATGACCTTCCAATTGATTCTAGTCATGTTCTCCATTCATGATGTGTATGCCCACATTGTATTCCAAATTCTATTGAAATTACAGTACACTGAAAGGGAGTCTTGTATCAAACAGTGTGTGTTTATGTGTACATGCATGCATATTTAAAATCTAACTCAATTTTGAAGTAAACATGTTCAATTAAATGATGTGTTAATAGCCTCAGTGCTTTATGGTGCAAGGTAATCTTACTCATGTGTTAATGCTTTCATGTTTTAGGTTGGGTGTGTAATCTTGTTATATCATCTATTTTGAGAACATCTCTTTTTTTTAAATTTGTAAATTAATTCTTTATTTCATAGTGCAGAGTGTTTGTTTATATTTGCAGGATCAAACAGGATTTCTTTGCACTAGTCAGCATGGACATGTGCTCAGTCTGTACTGTAGGTCCTCTTTTACATCATAAAAAGCAGTCGCATGATTAGAGGCAGTGAGGAGTCGTTGCAATGATGATAACGATCATTTTAAAAAATTGCAAGTTGTTTTTGGCTGACCTCTATGAAGCTTTATGTTAAAGGGAATCTCTTCTGTATGTCCTGTGAATCTTATAGGAGTCTGTTGACTATTTATTAAAATATGACATGTTCTATTAAGGCGTATGAGACGGTTCTTCCATTTCCAATAGTTGGTATAGTGTTTCATGGTCTATTGGGACCATGTCCGATTGTCCGTGAACAGGAAGGGCATTAATGTAACCTTAGAAACGTTAGCATAACATGGCTCTCAGCAGACCGTGTGTGCATCCTCCATATATATATTAAGATATCATGTGATGTAAACATTCAGATTGTTTTGTACATTATGATGAAATCGTAGTGGTCTTGTGACTAAAATATTTATGGCAGCATGTGATAGATACTAAAAATATGAATATATTTTTGTTTAAATACAATCATTAAACAGGATATTATAAGTTACAGGTGTATGTGTAATTCAAGCAAAAGAAGGTTCACATTCATGGTTGTTTCACAAAAATGTTTATTATTTGAAGATTATGATTTGTGTGATTACAAAAAAAAATCATTTGTATGTATAGAATGTTATGCCATTTTGTTGGCATGTTACTCAAACTCTTTGGATACACGTACATGTATTTGAGGACAAGGAATGCATACATCTAATATGGCAGCAAGACCTTGCCTTGGTATTGTGGTATTGTGTAATTGTGAAATGTTTGACCACTTTTTAAGGCTTTTTCTTTTTCTTTACATATTTTTGTTTTGTTTACAGGGTAACCAGGTCTTGTTTCCATGTACAATTAACACTTGTCATTCCACATTATTTTAAAACTTATTTTGTTTGACATGTCCCTTGCTTACATAGATTTAATTTAAAGTACCGGTTATTTCATTTTATTAATAAGAACAATTTGGAGAAGAAAAAAACTGATGGAAATACAGTGTGGCAATATGTCGAAAGTGGATTGAATACGTTTGACTGCATATTTTGAAAGCAAATTTGAATAGCGAATGTGGTGTTTAAACTTTAAACAAGTGAAACAGGTCACATAACAAAAATTAAAAAACATTTAAATTAATTTTTTGTACAGAAGTGTATGTGCATCAAGAGCTGACTGATGGCTTTGAGCCCTTAATTGCACCACATGATAATATAAAAAGAAAAATATATTGGGAAATCCTTAATGTTTTCATCATCAAAACTTTATCCCAGACCCAAAGGTTGTTATTTTTTCTTCCCCCAAAAGTGTAATACACATTGTATTTGATTTTCGTTCATCCAACACCTTTTATAATTACATGTAGATGTACATGTAAATAAGTTTATCTTATAAATTGATTTACACTTGTATACATGTACATAAATATCAGTGCATAGTTGCATACAGTATAACAGACTTGTTGAAAGTTCAACCCTTTCAGGTGTTCACTTCAAAGTTGGTAGTGAAGTTTTTTAGTGGAATGCGATGATTTTGATTTTGAATTTTATGTGAATATTTTGGGTTGATATCATGCAGCTGTTGTCTCTTGTGATATTTATTATGTATGTTTATATATATATATATCATAACATTACGCAAAAATACACCTGCAAATGCAATGACTATTTCTTCCGTTGCTTACATAGTATTAGTATTCAGAATTAGGCACGGGAGATATTGAAAAGAATTACTTCAAGACTGTATCAATCAACGCTGGATATGACGTACGGTATTTATAAATTGTTGAAATCATGCAATCCCTAAATGTCCTCTTTTGAATGAAATCTTGTGAATCACTATAAATGTGGAGTCGGATGGATATGAAAGAGGTTCCTTGTGCCATACATCAATTTTATTGCATAGACTAGACTATGTGCATGCAGAAGTTCACGATTTTGCCATAAATAGATGCAGTAGTATAGGACATTTGCACAGCAGGTCCTTAGTGTAGTTCCTTACATACAGAATGTAGATTTGATAGTGCAGGACTGTCGGAAACCCTTCTGGGTATTTTGTAGAGATGTATCATGTAGAGAGGTGTTTCTTGGTTTGGAAAATAGTCAGAATACATTAAATCTACATGTACACCAACAAAAAAAAAAAAAAAAATCTTTTTATTTTTGATACTTGTATTCAGCTGTTGGTAAGAGTACAACTCTGAATGAAACCTTTCAAGGGATGTTGAACTCATTACACAAAATGTTACATGAGCACTCAATGCATGTGCCTTGTTTTGGCTGCCCGGAGACAATGTCGTTACATGTACCTGTATATCCATTTTTTTCTTTTTATATGGAGGGGGGCTTAATTTTTAGTTTATACATAATGTATTTAGAAAATTTGTAAAACGCATTCTGTAGATTCTGATGTTATAACATGTATAAAAGTCTTATTGGTGCAATGTATGGAGATAACTATTGATATCAAGATGGATTCTTCTCAGAAATGATTTTATAGTTGGTTACTCTGTAAGGGCCTTTTTCTGGGCAGCCGATAATATTTTATTTTCTTATGTAATGTTTTATTTTGGGGAGGGGAGATGAAAGGTTCTCCTAATCAAGATCAATTGATTTGTTATCATTCAGGCTGTATTTAGAGTTCTGTGTTTACTAGAATTGCAGTTATGTGCATGGGTGTAGTAGATGGTATGTAAATTTGTTTCAAGAAAAATGTTGATATATTATGTTCAAGATTTCTCTACTAAATTATATGATTGATGGAGTCCTGAATACATGGTTTCCTTACTGAGTGTAGAATGCTTTGAGCACTATTGAATTTAGCAAAACATCTATTCCAATGCTTTGAATAGAGAAATAATATATAATTTATTAAAATCCAATTATGAATAGGAATCCAATGACTGCTAGATATAAACAAGGTTGTGGAATACGGAAGTGTTGATTAATGGTTATACTTGAAGGAGTAAGAAAATGTACTTTCCATAATTATCTCATATTTTGGGTGAATCAACAAGAAAGATATAACAAGATACTAATAGAAGTTAGCTTAGGAATATTTGTGTTTTTTTAAATTTATTTATCTGTCTCCTTTGAATATCAGTTGGTATGGCCAGCTCTCCTAATGTATACATTTGTATCTTGGACAAAAGTGTTTTGCAACAAACTATTCACCTTTCAAAGCTCTGTTCATGTTGAAAAATTACAAAATGACCATATTAGGAATCGCCTAATTGAAGGGGGACAACTGTATTTAGAAGGGGAAATTTGTCCAGCAAGACACATAACCCCAACCTGCATGTAAGTTGTCCTCTTTTCCTCTTTCTAAACTAATTTGAAGAAATTTTGCCATTCTATCAACTCAATGAATCCAGAACGATCTGCTCCTAAACTCAAATGAGAATGAACTCACAAGTCTTAAGCCTAGTCAGATATGCTGCAGTAATGATGACATAAGTGTGATGCGTCATATTTCTCTATCTTATAAAACAGAGTTAAAGAGAAGGTTGAGTTGTGGGGAGAGGTGAAAAATAATTTGTGAGCGTTATCATTGTAATTATGCAAGTATGGAAGAACATCAGATAAAACATGTCCCCTGAAAAGCATGGCTCTTCAAATGCCTTCATATTCTAAATATTTCATATGACAAGTAGCAGCTTAAAAATGAGGCCCGCTTTTTATGCCACTTGTTTGTGTATATAGTCCCATATACATCTTTCTGTGTACAGTGCTTGTTACTTTACCAAGACTGGGTTAAATTTCTTATCATTTTGATGACTCCAGAACCTTGCAGTACACACCAATACTTCTATGCTACATGTTCTACCTTCTCTGATCGATTCCACACCGTTTCTTTCACAATGCAATCGCATGACCAGAACTCAACTTTATCTTTAAGTGAATACATGTAGGGCCGGAGCTTTGTTGCATGAATTTGCCGTTCATTAACATGTTAAAAACACCTCTGCGTTTTACTGCACCATATCTGAGTTGGCCTTGACATATCCATGTATTTATGTATGTGTTTCTAATATAACTACTGCAACCATTGTTACATGGCAAGATACATGCATGTATATCAATCAGAAAGAAAGAAATCTTGTGTCTGTAGATGTGTATTTATATTTAGAGATATTTATGAGAGTACTTTCAGAAAAGCACTCTTAAGTTTAGCTTATATCCGTGATTATAATGGAATCAGAATCAGACATTACAATGTCAACTTTATATTTGATCAAGGGTGTAGCATGTTTTGCGGAAGATACTCACTAGAATAGATTGATGTTCATACCTACCAAGCCAAGAAGCGCTAATCTGGGGTTCTATTGAAATGAAAATTTATTTATAACTGCCTTAAATGTTATTTTGGATAGTTGCCATTTTGTACAATTTTACCTAAGCCAAAACTATAATGACCAGCCTTTCAAGAAAACTCTGAACTCTCCTATTGCTCTGTCTCAGCACCATGGAAAATGCCAAAAATTTATACTATAGTACAAGAAATTTTGCAACTTGAAACTTGACAAAACTGAAACCACTTGCATAAAATTCTCAAGCATTTCGTGCTCTCAGCAGTTTGTGGTTTTATAATAGAACAATCCAGTCATGCTTTCAATACTCCTATAGATCGCTACATAAGCATCAGCTAATTATCTAATTGATCGACACCATTCTATCTAATTTCTATACCAGGGATACTTTGCCCACTTGTACATGTATGTGCATGTAGTGCATTAGCTGAGTAGATTCGCATTTTACCAATACCCGGTATATAGTTTATTTCATCTTCTTCACTATTTATCAATTTTAATATTCGTTGAGGATTCAGGGACTCCGGTCATTCAAGACTTATTATATTGAGATGATCATTGTATCTGTATAATAAACATCTGTGGATAAATAATTAAAAATTAATCTACAATTACTACTTTTGGACAGGCAGACTACCGTAAGCTACCAATCATATTAATTGACCGCATTCAATAACAGTTAGCTGAGCTCCATTGGGTATTCAGTGTTATGCTTGGAGTTGGTCGAGTGAAAAATACCCTTTAAACAGTAAACATGTTTTCTTCCGAATGTGATCAGTTATATGGTTTTGTCTTTCCTTGAGTACTTGAAGTAGGAAAGAACCAGGATATATATGTGATCTCAATATGAATAATGATTGTGTTCTCAAGGGCGTATTTGGTTACGTTATAAACACTAGTATCCTTGATATGTCAAATAACCATATGGCATAGTCTCAAATTATCAGTCATAGCTCTTTATTCTGAACTTTTGTTACATCCAGAATCGAAATAGACTTGTGAACTTAGTCTTATTGACATGAAACAAAATTCTCAAATTATTAAAACCTAAGTATTCCCTATTCCTCAAGATATTGAACACCCCCAACATCCCATATGCAGAATAAAGACCCTTATTCTGTGTTTAGAATAATCACCCTTTCTAACCTATTTAAACATGAATCAACAAAAATTAAAATGTTAAGTCCCTCTTGGTGACCATATGGTAGGATTCTCATGGGGTGGAGATGGTGAACACTGTTCATGAATGATTCTGATGACTTGGGTGATAATAATATTTGTAAAGCACTTAAAGACAGTATTTTGTATCAAGCACTATATAAATCCAAATGTATCAGATTGATGTTTTATTTGAATTAGAGATAAACAAACCACTAAGCACAGGATATATATTTTTGGTATAAACCATTGAAATACATGTATGTCAAATTTTCAGCATATCAATTATAGACACTTTAAACCAGTTGCCTTATTTGCTTAGCATATCATTTATGTACTTTGATAGTGTAGTGGTATGGTATGATGAAAGTACTCTGGTCTGGGGCTGTTTCCTTTGCTATGTTTCATTTTCTGTTCACTTTCATGCAAACACTAGTTATATGTCAATTGGGTTAGGTATGCTGTGTGTGCAATGTAATTGTACAATGCATCTAAGTTAATAAAGTACATAGTGAAATATATCAAAATAATGTTTGCGTAATATCCTTCGACATCTTTCTTTTCTGTACTCTAAATTGTGAAGTGCTTTTATAACTGAGAGAAAAATGTGTGGTATAAAATACGTACCGTGTGGTTTTTATTGCATCCTGCATTGAATATTGAGGGGAGGAAAACCAACTTCCTAACCCTAAGCAGTTAATTAACTCACCCTGAAACAAAACAATGAACAATAGATTAAACAAGTACTATTTATAAACCAAAATGTAGTAGATTAAAGTTATTGTTAACATGTTATTCAGCAAATCAACATACTACAAAAACAATTCCTTATTCATGAAAACAAAACTGTATAACCTTGATGAAAACAACAGACAAAACAAAAACATAAATGCATCTTTGTTACTGACCTTGTTTCCCCAAACCTGCCTAGAGGCAATAAAGCTATTAAAATAACTGAGACCATCAGGCCACAGTAATTATCTTTCTTCTACCTTAAGGTCATTTGCTTGGAATCTTTGAAATCAATTCTGTTTTAGAGATAAAAACCAAAACTATAGCTTGAAAATCAACTTAACCATTCTGAAAGTGCGAATTGTATGCAAGCTAATTTATTTGTTTTGTTTTATTTAAATTTGATGTGTATTTCCAGCAAATTGAGTCCATAAAAAAGATAAAAAATAATAATACATGTATATATTTATGAAGCGCAGACACTTTTATATTCTACTACGCTGCAAGGTCTCCTGATATGCTTAATATCTAGAACATAAAGTTAAATGAAACGATATTCTTTTTGTTTTGATTTAAAAGACTATCTATCTTAGAGCAACACCATCAATGCTGAAACTAACCTTTTACGTTACCATAAGTAACAATACAAAAGTCACAATTATAAATGTATTAAAGGAACAGAAAAAAGTACCAGCCACTTAATTTGATGACAGCAAGGGAATGGATTATATTTGTGTGGAGGATATGCAATCATGTTTTTGATCTAATTTATGCTTTCCACAAGCAAGAAATTATAATTCTTCTTTTTAACGTCATATAATAGCAAAGATATCACTTAAATCAAGGAATCGTTAATATTTTGACATTTTTTCCTTAATTTCACACTGATAATGGCTGAATCTAATCTGAACTTCTAGCGATCGACTGAGCGTTATTATAATGTACATTGGCTAGGGCGTAAGTAAGAACCTACACAAGTTAACCAGGCTTTAGAACTGTCCAACACTCAAGGCGATAACCATGCTAGGTGTTGGACTGTTTTGAAGATACAGTGAGCAGATAATTATACTAACGCCTCAACAAAATGTGATGCATATTTTTTTGTTTCATATGGTGTTGACTGTAGATCTGTCTCATTTGATAATTACCCTCATCTCAATTTCCATTCACCAAAGTACATCTAATTGTAACTTGCAGCAATGATGTTTCATCTATCACAAACATTTGTGCTGAAGTATATTAAAATCATTTTTATTTGCTTTCTTTTCTTGAATTTACTTTATTCATATTTGCCCAGAATTACTAAATTTCTCAAAATGGCACAAGGAGTGTAAATTTTGACAGATGTAGTGCACTAAATACAGATGTTCACTATTAATCAAATGTTTAATTATAACCTGCATAGCCTGTGAGCCTGTCCCAAAATAGTCACCCAATTTCACCCATAAGATTTGACCCTGAAAATTACTTAGACGTACCATCTAATTCATTCACCAAAAGGTTGTCAGCCTGACCATAACTTTCGGGTTTAGCCTCGATCTAGAGCCACCCTCTCCCACTAACCCCATGCAAAGCCAAGTAGATCTCACCTCATCTACCCCAACCACCAAACTTTGTCAACAGGAAGTAGTATGACTGAACATCTTTACAAAACACAAAATAACTGCCCCCAAAAAAAATAATCCCCCCAAATTCCTATTCCCAAATTCTAGCTGCACCCCCGAGAACAACTGAAAAAGAGTCATTACTTCAAAGACAGGGGGCCCGTTATTGGATTTGTTTATCAAAGATGAACCACTGACATTCTAAAGGGAAGAGATACTAGAGTTGTTGGTTGCTACCCCATCCGCCACGTAAATGGTCGGTTTTATGCATGCTGCGCTGGAAATAAATAAGAGATGAAGTTTTGACAAAAGACTAAAAGCGGTGACTGAAATATTCTGCTTCTACTTTAGAAAATTGAAACCGACACTAAATGTGTAGAGGTTGAGAGGGAAAACTCAATTATGTAAGTACCAAGATATATAGAAAATAAGAAAGAAGTGAATTAAAAACAAAAAGGTTTCATAAGTTCATAAAATCATGACGATTAGTGCAGATCTTACGTGCCAGTGAAAGTGTGTCTTCCATCATGCCCCACATAATCATATTGATGTAGAGTTTACTATTCTTTTAACTTGCTAATTTCTACTTTTTTTCTCTCTCTGTTCAAATTGATAATGAAATAGTAACTTGTTGATTTATTAAATATTGTGATTTTTATGAAAGTTACTGTTCACTCGTCGTCTTTCAGATATATTTTCTCTTTTAAATCTGTTTTTTCTGAGCTCATTCCCATACCCTTTTGCTTAGTCTTTTCTTTAGCAATGCTTGGTATCTTTTAATGACTAAAATGACTCATTCATCGATGAGTGTATATGATATCGTACTCAAGGATAGATTATTCCTTTATTAACTTTTCAGTACGATAGACCTAAGATTTGTTTCCTCAATGAGGAAGAAGTAAAATTACAGAAGTTAAATTTCTAATCACACTTTAAAAGTTTAATTGAGGAGGCGCGATAGCTCAGTGGGTAGAGCAGTGGTCTCGTAATCCGGCGACCCGGGTTCAAAACCAAGTCGATGCGCTAGTGCCCTTTGGTAAGGAATTAATCCTCATTACCAGGTCCCTCGGAGAGGACCTTAATCCATCGGTCCTCTGGTTGCTTACTAACGAGCATTCATGCTTTCTTAGCAGTCGGGTAAAATAACCACTACTACTACTACTACTACTATTTCTTTTAAAATCTTGGAGCAAATCTGGTTGTAAGGTATGTGATGGCCTTGATTCTACTCTTGTCTTGCCCTCAGATGATATAGGAGATACAACCGTGTTCAATGGAGGACATTATCCCAGCATCCCTGGAATGTTTAGACCTGGAGACGGGGATCCATTGGAGCTCTCTTCCTGGATCCAGAGCCATAAAATGTCTCCTGAAAGAATGTGCTTGGCAATGTTTCCATGGCGACAGACATCTTGCCGAGCAGCAGTCTGAAGAACTTCTGGATGTGACGTGGGAGAAGCTCAACACAGGTATGGATATAGTTTCTATCTTTGACTTGGAGGCCCAAACATTTTCATTTTGGCCTTGCAGCTCCTTTTGAGTCTTGTAAAGAGTCATGACTCATTGTCACGTGAGAGACTTTTCTTTATTTTTTATTATTGCTACGGACACACAAAATAAAGGGAAATAGAGCTTGTTAATTAAAGTTAAATTGTAACGTTTAATTTCCAATCATTTCTCCTGTTTCACACACTTTGTTTTGGCTTCAGTAATAATACAGTATGTAATTAAACTTATCTTTAACAAAATAATACTGGATGGGTAGTTTCCGTCTGACATCGACGCCGGTCACAGCTCGTGTCGTCCACTTGGCCCTGGCCTCCGCAGACAGCGTCTTTGCTCCACTTGGCCCGGTAGTCGCCCGGATTCTTGACCTCCGCAGACTGAGATACGATGGTGTGCGTCCCGATCCCAGACAAGAGCTAGCCCCGACGAAAGCTATGGAGAACCGGGTGGCAGTTGAGCTAGCCTCTCGTCCCGACGTGGAATTACCCTCAGATATTGACTTTAATTGCCGACTTCTAACATGACGTTAAGTCTATTATAGCTTAGGTGGTTCTCCTCGATTGCAAAAAATCCACCTCTTAATATACCCTACGGTTACTAAGTAAATTCTAAACACATGACTACAAATATTTTGAGAGGAAATGATCTTACAAAGGAAAATACTTGTATTGAAAAGAAGCTTCCTAAATGTGTGCTAAACAACAGATAAAACATGTACACTGAATTAATGACTTCCCCAGGCCTATTCATAGGGAACAATACATCTTGGCCTGAAAAGAAAACATCTAACCTTAACATCTTCACCTGACCTTAACAAAGAACACTCCAGACCAAAGAGCGAAACAAATAAATTTCTTTCCTGACACTCATCCAGATTGATTGCAACTCTTGCGATTAAAGTCTGTATATCTTTAGTACAAGTTTACAATTGATTTCAAGTTGCAATTAATTCGGATCAATCTTCTTCTTCTTCTTCCTGAAAAGTGCAGGCTGCATGCAATGAAGATTAACGCACTGTGGGGTGATGCGCGCACAGTCAGTAGTACGCAGACAAGAATTTCTGGTGCAGGTATTTACATTGTATAGTGATGTGCGGTTAAAAAGTAGCTTGTCTGCATGCTAGACGGTGCCATTCCTCAATGCCGCTTTAAAGGCATCGAGTGAGACAAACTCTCTTGGGTCTTTCTTCAGAGAGTTCCATTCTTTGCTGCAACTGTTCCTAAGATGGAGCCTTGATAATGAATTGAATTCTGAATTGTGTAACATGTAGTTCACCCCCAGTAGATTGATTGTCGGGATCAGCAAATTAAAGAAACAAACACAAACCTGTTTGAAATCACATTTATTGAAACCACAATTCATATTAGACCATGTGCTATGCATGGCCGTTTGGGCTCTACTACTAAATATCCTCATTTTATCATTACCCACATCTCAGCTTTGTATATTTGCTGTGAAAATCCCATTCACTCCTGTCATTATACACAGAGTTAATGCTCTTCTGGCTCCAAACAGAAAATATTTTCTACAAGAGAGCATTTTGCAAATGTCATGTTTTTGTAGCTTCATAAACATTTAGAGTAAGTCTTTGTTTGATTCTTTGAGATATGTGTATTCTATTATAACCTCAGTATGTGTGTGTGTGTAATTTGGGTTTTTACAGATAAGTATCAATCAGATATGATTATTTACGTCTGGGGACCGACCTTTAACGTCACCATCCAAAAGACGTGACTCGGTCTCAAACCGGGGTCTGCTGAGTCATTTTGTAGGCAAGACAGAGCTGACCATACCATGGACGTTACCGCTAGACCAACTCACATCTCCCTAACCTGAATTCAAGATAACCTTAAGTTTCGTAAAGGCAATTTTTTTTAGAGGCAGTGACAATGTGGGAAGTATATGTACATGAAATTAAGACATTTAGCAAAATATGCACGACTTAAAATACCTGTTGATGAGAACATTTTTCTTGTTGCATCTCTTTTTCAATATTTGAGCAAACTAGATTGGTATTTAGCTAATATATGCATTGTAGAATATTTTTCATTATTTTAAATTCATTGGTTTCCATAATGTTGTTCTTATATATATACTCCAGGTCACTGGAAGGATGTAAGGATTGCATGGAGACATGTATTCTCCTATGCCTCTCTACTCAAGGTGCTGTGTATCTCTAGCAAGAAGCCTCAAACACCTCAGATCTTACAGGTATGCAAGACACCCCTCTTGTGAACATTCATTGATTGCAAACAAAGACCACCATTTTGTGTGCTTTGCAAATTGCATAGCTTGCATTGATGTTTCATCTGTTTTTATTAAAAACCCTTTGGCAAGTTGAGAGTAAGGTTGGCCCATTTGTTACTGACCACATCTTAACATTCTAGTACACACCTGTACATCTGATTGTTGTATTATGCTAACAGCCATGCTGGAGCTAAGGTAAGATAAAATATTGAATAGAATTTAATTTAAATTGTTTTGAAAATCCACTTGGCAGCCCAAGAGTTGAATTGCATGGAGTTTACAAAGTTAAAATCACAAGAAACAAAATGTCTTACAAATATATACATATATCATAGTCATATATGAAGGAGATAAACATAGAGAGAGAGAGAGGGAGAGAGAGAGAGAGAGAGAGGGGGGAGAGAGAGAGGGAGAGACGAGACAGGAGAGACAAGACAGGAGAAACACAAATATTGAGGCAGAGGTGAGAGTCTAGGGAAGAAGAGATGGTAACTTATATAATACGTTAGTTAGAAGCTAATGACAGATTTGATGTGAATCTATGTTCAGAACTCCACAATACTTGGTACATATGGTACCACAAATGACTACATACCTTGAACTTGCCCTCTTTATGAACCTTCATAGAAAGCTGGCTAGAGTAGAACTACAAAACTTGTCGAATCAAATTCATGCATGTTTGAGAGAAATAGCAAAAAGAATAAGAAATTTACATGTATTTCTTGTGTATGTCCTTTGTATCTTATGAAGAGGAGCTTCATAAATGTAATATTAATATTATTATGTGTGAATTTTTTTTAATTTGAGATCATTAAAGAGAATACTGGGAATCTCTTGTTTGCAATTCGATCATGATGTATGATATTGAAAAGATAATCAAAGATTAAGTGTAAGATTGTGACTTTGTGCCCCCTACCTTGATTATTCCTTGTTGCACTATCATACAAGTCATTTGTTTTTTCCACACAGTGGAATAAGCTACCCGGAACTCTCTGTAACCAGCAACCTCTCAAAATCTTGACCATCTATAAACTCACTTATTCTATTATATTGGAAAGCACATTAAAAAAAAGAATCATTATTTGTATTTCATCAGAAGGCACTATCAGCCTGTGATCGAGGATTGCTGATGGGTGCTCCTATCATGAATGGGATCCTAACACAGCTTGCATCATGTCTTCATGCAGTAGGAGGGGTTGCCATGGATACAGACTCGAGTGATAGCCGGGAATGCAGAGAAGATGATGCAGATGGTATAGGGCTCAAAGGACAGGTTTGTGAGGATTAGAGATTCTTTTTAGTTTCTAATCAAACTGTGTCTCCTATGATTAACTTTAATACTCATATGGTTCCATTGTGCAGGTGGTAGAAGCGCGTTGCAATATTCTGCTAAATGTGGACATGCACTAATGTGTTAAGCAGAAGGCTGTCAACATCAAAATGCTTGCAACTTAAAAACATTTCAAAACATATTCAAAACTACTAAAAAAATCAGGTACCTGTTTATACTTCCGGAAGAAATGAATTTTTTAGCCTCAAAACATTTTCAAAACTCATATTGTTGGGCATGATTTACCGGCCATGGGACAGAAGAGGTTCAGTAACCTTTAGCTGTGACCGCTCTTTTCAATCTTTTCACAGAAACGCAAAAGAATGAAACTTGCTCATCACCCTGAGCCCATTATCCATGCAGACCATGAAATACCCAGAGTGGTGACCCCTTCTCTACATGCTTTCCTGCTTGATAATATGGAGAAAGAATCACCAGTCCTCATAGAGGAGGCCATGAATCACTGGCCTGCTAGAAGTCACAGACGTTGGAGGTATGTCGGTGGTCATGACCTTTGCTAATCATTGATGAATGAATGAAGGAAGATGATACTCAATTGAAGTATTTTGATTAGCATCATGTATTTCATTATAGACTTGATATTTACTTAATTTTTCCTGCATGATAAGCAGGCTATGTTTTATCTTTCAAGTATAAATTAACATACATTTTTTACGCCAGAGTGAGGCGCGAAGGCTCAGTGGTAGAGCAGTGGTTTGATAACCGGGAGGTCCCGGGTTGGAAACCAATTCGATGCACTAGTGCCCTTTGGTATAGTATTAATCGTCATTACCAAGTACCTCGGAGAGGACTTGAAGCCGTCAGTCCCCTGGTTATTTTCTTACAAGCATACGCATGCTTTCTTAGCAGTCCGGTAAAACAAACCAACTGACCAACCCATCAACATTAAATAAGATAATAAATTGTACCACACAAGCTCCAGGAACATCTATTCAGCCGACAGAACACTGTATTTTAACTTAACCCTAATGATAACCCTAACTGTAAACCTAATCTTAAACCCAACGGCAACCCAACCCCTATCCCCATATCTTTGATGAAAATATTGCCGGGAGCGAATTTGTTTAAATCACTGTATTGACAAATTTGACCATGCTGAGATGAGTAATCTTTGTATTGTCTGTATGTTATTAATTATAGCCTGTCTTACCTACGTACGGTAGCAGGGAAGCGTACAGTACCGGTTGAGCTTGGATCCAAGTACACAGATGATAGCTGGTCGCAGTCATTGATGATGCTTCAGGACTTCATCGATCACCACATTAGCATTGAGAAGGTATTGGGGGAATCTAATGTACAAATTTGCCAATCAACTTGAATTGTTTCAGTATAGTCAAACCTGTCTCAACGTGTTTTAGGGTAGTGGTTCATTCATGTGACTTTAATTAATCAAGAGGTTGGGGTTTTGATTTCCCAACCTTACATGAATATACTATGGCAAGACACTAATTTACATTTGCTGCTCTCCACCCAGGTGTAGTAAATGGCATGAATCTATTCCTCAAAATTAAAATTATAGAGCACCTTGATAGTAGCTGTGCTAAAGCCAGGGTAGAATTGCTGGAGCACAAGGAATGTTATGCATATGACAGAAATGAGCGTTTTAATACAAAAACATATTTTCGTCATGTCGTTACCTCTTTCCACCTCCCATCTTTTCTGTGACACAGGATTCAGGGTTCAGCCCTAGGGTGGGGTACCTAGCGCAACATCAGCTGTTTGATCAGGTAAAGCTTTCATTCGATGTAGAATCGTTCTGATGTGTTTTTTGCATTTTTTAAAAACTTGATATATTTACATGTGTATACACTTTAATGTACTTTTATTGTTTTGGAAAATAAATTTACTGAAATGAGAGAAAAAAAATATAGCTGAAGTATATGGGAAGTAGTTTACTTCTTTTTTTCCTTGAAAGGAAATGGGGTATTGCAATGTACAAATGTCCAGGTATATTCAAATTTGTATTAATTTACTAAGGATTTATGGATGTGGTAAATGTATGTTTGTTATTCTCTATGCTTTGTGTA
This sequence comes from Mesocentrotus franciscanus, assembly GCA_037976565.1. Taxonomy (NCBI): domain Eukaryota; kingdom Metazoa; phylum Echinodermata; class Echinoidea; order Camarodonta; family Strongylocentrotidae; genus Mesocentrotus; species Mesocentrotus franciscanus. The sequence continues at coordinate 31,225,042 of CP137678.1, read as the reverse complement.
GATGTCACTTATAAATGTATGACCCTTGATCAGCAAGTTTTTACAATCTGAAACTCATTATTCTGAGATGTTTAAAAAAAATCAATATATACAGGGGTATATATATATATATATGTATTACAAAAGAAATTAGACTAAGAGAATTTCTGGTATATTTAAATGGTCTGTATATTGTAATCATATCACATACATTGTAATTTCAAATGCAGATTAAAAATCTGATACTTGATGGTTACGAATGGTCTGTTTCTTCTCAAACAGATTCCAGAATTGAAAGCGGACATTTGTATTCCAGATTACTGTTGCCTGCATCTACCAGATCCCTCATCTAAGGTTCCGAGAAATAGAATAAATCCATCTGAAAGTGATGATGGAAGGCAGACACATCACAACAGAGAAGATGAGAAAAGGTTTGACACAAAAGAAAGGTGGCCAACTGAAAGTAATATAAGCAAGACTATGACAGACCAGAAAGAGGAGAATCAGGTGGACATTAGTTTGAAAGATGGAGTGATGGCAGAGGAACAAAAAAAGGAGAGAAAGAAAAAAGAAGGAGAGAATAAAGTGATGGATAGAGGGAAGGAACAAGGCATTGAGAGAACATTATTAGGACAAGGAAAAGATGCTTATAAAGAGGAGGAGGGAGAGGAAGAGGGGGAGGAGGAGGACATTGATATCAATGCTTGGTTTGGGCCTGCTGGCACAGTCTCACCTCTGCACTTTGACCCCAAACACAACCTTCTTTGTCAGGTGAGGGAATTACCTATATTGCTGTCATGAATTTTAATCAAACTTGGCAGCAAGGGAATGTAAAATGTAGAATTTACAATGATATTGATGTGGTCTGAATCATTTGAAGTGATCACTGTTACACACACTTTTCATCTTCTTGCTTTTTCAATAAATTGAAATCGTACTAAAAACTCAAGTTGTTTATAAATGGTATTTATGAAATATCATAAAAATTACTCCAAATAATTTCTGCTCTCGTCATCTTTATTCTGTGTAGAAATCATCTTGACGCTGGTTACAGTTTGAGGAATTTTCAATCAGAAGTTATTTTTTTCATGTATTAATTTAAAAAGTTATTTTCTATTAAATGATTTTTTCGTGTTGTTACCCATTATGATGTGGTGTACAATGTGCATATATATGCATGATGTACTGCTTCAATTTTCTTGTGACATTGAATCCTTTCTTTGCTTGATATAATACCAGGTTGTTGGTAAGAAATACATCCGACTATACTCCAAGGATTCTACTCCACTTCTGTACCAACATGAGGGATTACTCTCAAACACCAGCCAGGTATGATCAGGATTTTATTCATTTTATTTATTGTAAAAATGTACCAATCCCCCCCCCCCAAAAAAAAAGCCCTGGATGTTAGGGGTTCCATATCACTGTACTTTATTTTAAATGGGTGCTTAAAATATTAAAGAGATACTGCAAGTCTTGATTTCACTTGCAATTAACATAGTAGCGACTTGTGAGTTGACTAGTTGATGCAGCCATACAGGCTCGCATAGAATGTGGCCCACTCAGAAACCCAACCGAAGTCTGACCTGCATTGCGTGTGTGAGGTTTGATCTTATTCTTTATTTTCTTCATGCTACTTAACTGTTAGCCCATAGAATTTAGAGTAAACCACAAAGCCTGTACAAATGTACTCCCATTGGGTTTTTAAATGTGTTTATTTCTTAGAATGAAGTTTACTTTAGAAAAGCCTCTGCCACTGAAAGTTAGTTGAGGCATTTGACATACAATGTATATCATGGTGGAGTTTTGGGGGGTCTATCCTGTGATCTCGGTGTCATTTGAGGCATTGATTTCAAACCTGGTACAGTCAAACCTGTCTATAGCGACCACCCAAGGGAAACACAAAAAGTGGTCTTTGTAGACAGGTTCCTTTAGTACATGTTTCAATGAGAAACCATTTTGAAGGGAAAAAAATGTGGTCTTTGTAGACAGGTGGTCACTAAAGCAGGTTTGACTGTAACTGTACCACGATGTCTCTTCTGTGAGATGAGCTCATTTTTTTTTATTATAACATATTTATTTTATGAAAGCAAGATCCATTTTTAGGACTGCTTTACACCTTGGTCCTGGTCTTTAAAAAAAACCATGAGTACCGGTATATCAACATCAAAACCATTAAAAATAGGTAGAATAACCAAGAAGAGAAATCAAGGTAACACAAAGTATGAAAAATACAACAAATAAAATAATTTAGAGTTAAGTTGGTTTTACCCGACTGCTAAGAAAGCAGGTGTATGCTTGTAAGTAAGCAACCAGGGGACTGACGGTAATGAGGATTCATGCCTTACAAAAGGGCACCAGCGCATCAAATTGGTTTCAAACCTACCGGTTACAAGACCACTGCTCTACCACTGACCCACCGCGCCTCACCTAAGTATTCATTCATTTTATAGATGATGATTTTGATCTTCTTTTCTCTTTGCAGGTAGATGTTGAGAACATAGATGATGATACGTTCCCTTTGTTCAAGCAAGCACCCTACCAGGAATGTATCCTATCTGAAGGAGAGATGCTCTATATACCACCTCAATGTTGGCATTATGTCAGGTCACTCTCTCTCAGCTTCTCCGTCAGTTTCTGGTGGAGATGACCTTCGTAATGTACACTAAAAGAGCAATCTAACCTTTGCAATAAGTTCATTTGCGTGAAAGCAGAAAAAATACGATAAACAGAATAGCGATAGTTTGAATTTAATTGGACCAACAATAATAAGAGAGTTATAGATGTTTTAAATATGAGATTATTAAATCTATGGGAATCTCAAATTGGCAATTTGTTCAGTGGATTGTGACGTCACGGACAACTCTCCCTTTTGTCATGTACAAAACTATCAGTAATTTTTGCTTTTCTCTCGAGTGCCTTCTCCCTTGGGGCACTACTCAAAATGTATTATTGATGGCATATTATTATAGGTCCTCTAAAAAGGAAAGACCCTCCTGAGTCATACATTTTGAAAAATTTACATTTTAGTCATTGTGTGTGTTGAAAAAAAATGGGAAAGTCTTCTGGCATTACATCACAGTGACATTACAGATTGAGCCAATTTGAAGTGCCTATACATACAGTGATTACAACTTACAAATATTTTTAACTGTCTTTTTTGTCTGATATTTTTCAAACTTTCCCTAGTCTGGTTCTCTCATTTTTTTGCTTTCTTTTAGAGCAGTTGTTTATTAAGATTGGATTTCCCTTTAATAAATACAATCCACAAATGAATCCTTTAACCCTGTATGCATACAGTTGATTGAGTTCATGACTTCATGTTCATCAGTCACATGGAAAGTAATTGTGAGTACATGTAATAATATATAATATAAAACTAATAAAAAGAAATCTTGTGATGTTATCACATCAATACAGATCTCACTTATAAGCTAATACAGAAAGAGCTGTTTTGTATGTTATTTTGGCTGAGTGGATTGTGAAATAAACGAGACAAGATGCAGAGGATGACGAGGAAAAAACCTTGAAAGAATGGGAACATCATGGAAATAAAGAGATGCAAGAGAGCGATAAAAAGATGAAAGGAGGAAATGCTGGCATACTTGAGTGCAACAGAGAGGAAACAGTGATTGAGAAAGGATAACTGAAGACTATTGTAGCACAGAGGGATGAAATGAAAGCAAGAGGACTATAGTTGATTAGAGAAGGATACAGCAACTACAGAATGCATGATTTCAGGGAAATTGGCTTTTCATAATTATTCTGCAGAATGCATATGTATATATACGTGTGAGAGAGAGAAGTGATTTTCAGTGCAGAGATGAGAGATGACTTGATCAAAGTTTGTGTGATGAGTGAGTGAAAAGGAGAGATGGAGAGAGAGGGAGAGATAGTGAGAAGGGAGGGAGAGAGAATTAAGATGAGAGGGAAGGAGGTGAGAGAGAGAGAGAGAAAGAGGGAGTATAAAGCAAGAGTTGGAGGTTTTGAACATGTATGAAACAAGAGATGCTATTGAAAATACTTGAAGAAAAGGACCTACAAATAAAAACTAATTAGGAAAGCAATAACCTACAATATTTTAAACCTGTTTCTAAAGGCCTCCTATAATCCAAAGAAAGTGTCCACCTTTGGTAGACTCCTAGTCCAAAACACTCATGAATACAAGAAAAGTATCACATATCAAACAATCACAAGTCTATTTCAGAGAGCAAGAACATGTCCTTCTCTTGAACCCGTTTCCAGTGGCTGCCCATGAAGTGTCCACTTCTGGCAGACTCGTAGTCAAATACACTCATTAAAGGTAAAGACCAGTATTGGAAACGCCCCCCTCTCAAAAAACGAAATGGAAGCTCTCATTACCAATCATGTGAAAGAATATGTTTTGACTAATACGTGATGATACAAATTTTGCCGGGAAACCGCCTACTAATTTATATATTTGGTAAATTATTATATCTATTGGGACCAAATAGATATCGCGCACGTGTCGGGTAGTCCCATATACATCTTTCTGTGTACAGTGCTTGTAACTTTACCAAGACTGGGCCAAATTTCTTATCATTTTGATGATTCCAGAACCTTGCAGTACACACCAATACTTATATGCTAGATGATCAACCTTTTCTGATCGATTCCACAACGTTTCTTTCACAATGCAATCGCATGACCAGAACTGGTCTTTATCTTTAATACAAGTAGGGCAGTTACAACTAGAGCATCAAACACAAATCGAAACAATCACAAGTCTATTTCAGAGAACAAGAACTTGTCCTTTCTGTTTATTCTTTTGTTGTTGAGATCATGTAAAATGTACAGTGTCAAAACAAGAAACAAAAGACCACATACTAACTACAAAATAATACAGGCAATATGAATGTACAAAAATGTTCAAATTCTGAATAGAAAAAAAAAAGTTTGATATATCATAGCAGGTAGAAAACAAATCATCTTTAAAAATGTAAATGTCTTGTGTGCTGTGAACAGTCCTTATTCAGGCGAAATGATGAATTATAAATACATGTATACATACAGCACTGTTCTTATCTCGTGTCTATGAATAGAGTATTTACCTCATTTACACTATGATATTCTCTCTCCAGCCACACTAGATTACCTTGATGTAGGTCTGTTGCATGTTGAACAGTTTTATGCTTTGAGTCACGTCAATGCAGTCATTCTTTCACATGGCATTGTAAGAAACAAGTCTTATAAATGATTTACAAGACAATTCCCAAAGCATAAATTTATCCTGAAAGGAATTGCAAGTTTATCATGCAAATGTACTGACCTGATAAGTTTGAATGTGTCTCAGATTTCTAGCCATTTTGAAAATATATGTGATACAAATGCCAGGCTGGGAATGATAACTTCTGAAATCTGCAATATTGACATTTGTACAAGTCTAATTTCATTTTTTTTCTTTTGAAAAATAGAAACGTTGAACTAAATTTTTGTATATGTGTCGCTTGTGAATATAGCCTCCTTTTCTTTAAACTATAATACCTGATTTGCGTTTTTCTATTCATCATTTGTCTCAGTAAAAAATGTCATTTCTTCACAAAGAGAGAGAGAGAGAGATAGAGAGAAATCCTTTACAACAGGTAAAGTAATATTACGAAGAAAAGAAAATACCAATACCTCACCAACTTACTACTTGTACATGCACCATATAAAAAATTCCCAATATTCCTAATTACATTATCTTGTACACACTACATTTCTACATCATAATTTAACACGTCCATCACTCCTTCAAGGTTGGTTATTTACAAGGGTGAAAGAATGTAGGAATGATTCATGTGATGTACTTCACAATTTCTTCCTCAATTCTCCAGGGGGGTGTTTCACAAAGACTAAGATCGACTTTAAGTTGGACTTAACTATGGCAGGCCGTTCATGCCACTCTCACTATTGGTCTCTCAATTATGATCTTCAGATAATATTTTTCCTTCAATAATGAACTTTACAAAAATGTAAATTCTGTAGATTTGTGACCACGATTTATACATCCCTTGAGAGACCAATGTCAGTAAATGGTGAGAGCAAACAGTGGCATGAATGGCCGGCCACAGTTAAGTCTGACTTAAAGTTGATCTTAGTCTTTGTGAAACACCCCCCTGAAGCATTATATTCATATACAGGAATATGATATTGTCTGTACAGAGCTAGAAGGGCATTAACTCTGTTAAAGTAACAGCCTTCTGGCACTAAACAGACACTATAGTCAAATCTGTCTTCGATGGCCAACTCGCTTTAATAAAAAGTTATCACAAATCTAGGAAGAAATATGTGTTGTACAACCAGTCAAGAAAAGCTACTAGTGTACACCTTTTCCCCTTGCAAGGCCTTTAAAGACAACCGTGACTGTATTTTCTTGCAGTTCGATGAAGAATGTGAACATCTTAGAATGAGGGAATAACTGAAATCATCATTCTATTCAAGCCAGATATAAAAAAATAAGTCAGTTGATCACCCCTGATTTCCTCAGAAAATATACACAGGCCCTTGTGACTGCTGTCATAATTCAACTTGAACAATAGATAAATTGAAAATGATCTCCCATATTTTTTTCTCATAGAAAAAAGGGGGTAGATTTGTTTTTGATGTTGATAGCATATGCACTAAGAATATGGCATTCTATGACTGGTCTATCCTATAATTTATCATACATAAGTCAATTTTGATCAGGACCTTATTTTGAGGTACTTATTTACATTCTTTCCAAGGTCACTTGATGGCATATTATACCAATTATTCTTCGATCTTCAATCTGATGGTGAATAATGCATGGTCCTATTAATTTGTTGAGTGAGCAACCCAGACATTAAGAGATTTAACTCCATGACCAGACTACCAGAACTCACCGTATACTGTAGCAGCTATATTGAGAAGTAATTAATTCGATATTAAGTAATTTTCAAGTCTTATAAATAAACATCATATTAACAAAAATGCATGTAGCATCGTCTCGAACGAAACTCATTTTAAGAATCGGGGTCCCTGTCTGAACGTCCAATTGTAGAAAATAATATAACTTATTATCAGTGTGGTTGACCAGCTGTCTTGTCAAGTGACCTCCTCAAAATGAGTTTCTTTATACAACATTTCTTTCCACAATGTTGTTTTCTAGTGCTCCTTTCGCTATACAATGATACTTTATACAACATTTCTTTATATGAGTTTCATGTAAACTTCCTAATTTCTGAACAGGCTGATAGAGAATTTTGGTCCCTTGAGTGACAGTAGGAAAATCAGCGTTTCTCACAGCACAGCACTGCATGCTGTTGAGTAAGTGTGTATCCCGATTATGGTTCAGGCACTTGGATACGAGGTGCAATCAACCATCAAGAACTTTCCAAGAGTTTAAATATAGAGGATAGAAAATCACCGGACAGATCAGATATACCATGCTTGAACCATAAAGACACTACTTTAGAGCTGATTGAAGTCATTTTGGCAAAATTCTGAGATAACCACCACATTTCTATTTCAGGTGACAGATGTACTGTTTTCAAGTGTCACACTTCATGTTATGAAAAAGTGTCGCATTTTTCATAACAGTTATGTCCATCTTTCTACTTTAAAAAAATGAAAAAGAACTGGTATAACTCTTTACAAACAATGTTTGTTTCATATTTAGATGATGAAAATATTTTTACATCCACATCAACAATATTGATTTCTTCTATTCACTTACTTTCAAAGAAATTGAGACAACAAAGTTTGTATTCAAAACGTCATAGCCTAGTTCATATACGACGTGGCAACACAGCTGCATTTTTTAAAATCAAGATTTTAGTGTAATGTGCTTCACATTCCTTGTAGTTACACAGAGCTCAGTGAATACACATAGGACCTTTGTTACAAAAAAAACAACAAATGCAGCGGTTAACAACTTCATTTCTGAACAAAACTACTTTTACTACAGGAGAGTTCAGATGGGTTATTAATGACATTACTCCTAGAAAATGAAAGCACCCACATCTCTGTAAACTTAGAGGGTATCACACATCTCTAATGAGGTTGTGTGGTCCATTGGATAAGTGTCTGGACTGTGAACCACATGGCATGGGGTTCGAATCCCTATCACAGCAATAATGTCCTTTGGTGAGACATTAATGTACATTTGCCACACACTATCGAGATGAGGTGAATGGGTACCTGGCAGGGATTTATTCCTTATCATGAATGAGCCCTGTAATGGCAGCCGTGCTTAAGCTGGGGTAATAATGATGGAGTGCCAGTCTGCCAGACATGAGCGCTTTACAAGACTCCACTATAATGATTATTATTATCATGCTTGGCTTGGAGTTCATCCACTGGAGTGCACCTTCAAAGCTATGTCAAGGAGATCAGAGGGGTTGCATGGTTTACTTTGAATAATCTTATGTCACACAAGATGGCATGGATTTGTACAGTTCTTCTTGGACGTGGCATTACACATGACATTATTCACGGTATAACATCTTCAAAATCAAGTCTTGAAGAATGAGGGGATTCTAGTCCATATCACACAAGATTGGTGGGGTTTCTCTAAAGTTTATCCTGGGATGGTTGTCATCAATCTTGCTTCTCAGCAGCAGCAGCAGCGGTAGGAGCAGAGACAGGGTCTGCAGCTGGATGGGTGGTTCCTGATGAGGGGATGGTGACTGCTGGAGTGGTTCCCTCGATGGGGGCGCTCACTTTGGGAGCAGGTATGACCAGATCAGCTGGAGACGCTTCACCTTCACCTACAGATGTCAAAGGTCATAGAAGAAGGGATGGTTACAACAGAGGGAGGCATTGTCTTCTCCTCCCTATCACTTTTGTCTTTAGTGATGTGATAATTGTTCTAAATTGAATCACTCAATCAGAGTGTATATTTGAAAATCCATGTTGAAGTTCTTTTCAGTTGCTGGAGCTGATCCCAGGTAATAATATCCAACGTTCTTTGGAAGTGCACAAACATGTTATATCATGTGATAAGCTTGATACAAAACAGGCTATCTCATGAGATGTTATCAAACATCTTCTTTTTTAATACAATTCAATAAAAAAAAAAAATCATTATCTTAAAACCCCATGAATATGAGATGGCTTAGAAAAAACCCAGACAAAGCATGTATATTTGATGTGTGCATCAGAGCGTATATTTGAATAACCACATTGAAGGTCTTTCAAGATATTTTCATCACTTGCAAGAGAGATGTGTGGGAAAATGTTGCAACCAACCACGGAGCTGGGGGAATATACCTTGATAGATACAGCATGGAAGAGGCTAAAGAGAAGGTCAAGTTTACGGAAAGGTGACTAAATTATGGAATTAATAACTGAATTTTCAAAACTGGGGGGAAAAAGGCTGATGACCCGAGGAAAAACAGAGCGTTAGATCGGAAATACCCCTAATTTTATATAACAAATATTGAATGCATTTCATTGTTCAATATAACATAAATTCATCCCAGAATTCAGAATGCATTTTTTTTAAACCTCGGCCCTTGGCCCTGGTGAAATATAACATCACTTGGGAAATTGTGAATTGTAAGTTAATATCAAACTCCAGACCATTTAACATTGGTATGATATTTGCCAACATAATCCAATATTCATTTTTGCTGGGTAAAAAGACAGAAATAATTGTATTGGGGATACACAAGAACCAAACATGGATAAAACACTGACCTGGTTCTTTCTCAGCTGGCTTTGCCTTGCCTTCTACTGGCTTGCTGGCTTCTGGCTTGTCTTCACTGTAAGGTAAACAAACACACGGAGAACATTCAATCAATTACAGTCAATTGCAAATACAGTCAAACCTGTTTTAGCGACCACCTGTCTATAACAACCACCTGTCCATAACGACCGCTTTCTGTGTTTCCATTGGACGGTCGCTACAGATAGGTTTGAGTGTACAAGGAAAACGGGAGAAATTGAAAAGGGAATGAAGAACATGGCATGGGAAAGTAAGGTAATACAGCGAGTCCAATGTATTTAGTCATTTAGTGTCTCACACGTTACCAAGTAAAATGATCAACTTCAGAAGTCCCATTTTCCTTGACATTTAAAATCCAACATTGGTACAAAAGGTAACATGACTCTCCAATGCTCAACAATTTTATTTCTTACATTTGGTACAAACACACAAAGCATGTATATTTGTTGTGTGCATCAGAGCGTATATTTGAATAACCACATTGAAGGTCTTTTCAGATACTTTCATCACATGCAAGAGAGATGTGTGGGAAAATGTTGCAATCGACCATGGAGCTGGGGGTAAGACTTGAAAGAAAAAGCAAATTAAATGAGTGGCAAAATTGTGGGAGATGTGTACAGGAAAGACGCTGCTATGGCCCATTGAAGATTACTGTCCCTACTGTAACCAGACCTGAGCCTTGTCACATACATATTACACACAATAGCTGAACATAAGTAAATCATTCTATGGTATCACATTATTGACTGATGAGAGAACAATAAGACCCAACAAAGCTTCAAGTTATAGACCTAGAAGTCACTTCACACACCGATAATCCACTTCCCTTAACATATAAGTGAACCATTCTAAACTAGATGGAACTTCAACTGCGCGCAGTCGAAAATGATGCCTCCGCCATAGAGCAATTTTACAAACCAAAATGGAAGCAATTTTTAAAATTCAAGTTTGATTGTAATCCATCTGTTGGTTCTAATGATAACGCGATCACAAGCTATTTTGAGATACATAATGAGCCCTGTGACCTTTGACCTCGTGACCCCAAATCTAATCAGTTCATTGACTCTGCAAGATACATACATGACCCAAGTTTGGCGGTAATCCATCAATCGGTTCTTGAGATAACGTGATCACAAGCTATTTTGCATACATAATGAGCCCTGTGACCTTAGACCTTTGACCTCGTGACCCCAAAATCTAATCAGTTCATTAGCTCTGCAAGATACATACATGACCCAAGTTTGGCGGTAATCCATCAATCGGTTCTTGAGATAAAGTGATCACGAGCTATTTTTGCATACATAATGAGCCCTGTGACCTTTGACCTCGTGACCCCAAAATCTAATCAGTTCATTAGCTCTGCAAGATACATACATGACCCAAGTTTGGCGGTAATCCATCAATCGGTTCTTGAGATAACGCGATCACGAGCTATTTTTGCATACATAATGAGCCCTGTGACCTTTGACCTTTGACCTCGTGACCCCAAAATCTAATCAGTTCATTAGCTCTGCAAGATACATACATGACCCAAGTTTGGCGGTAATCCATCAATCGGTTCTTGAGATAACGCGATCACGAGCTATTTTTGCATACATAATGGACCCTGTGACCTTTGACCTTGGACCTCGTGACCCCAAAATCTAATCACTTCATTAGCTCTGCAAGATACATACATGACCCAAGTTTGGCGGTAATCCATCAATTGGTTCTTGAGATAACGCGATCACGAGCTATTTTTGCATACATAATGGGCCCTGTGACCTTTGACCTTGGACCTCGTGACCCCAAAATCTAATCACTTCATTAGCTCTGCAAGATACATACATGACCCGAGTTTGGCGGTAATCCATCAATTGGTTCTTGAGATAACGCGATCACGAGCGGGACGTCGTGCGTGCGCGGACGGACGGACAACCCGAAAACATAATGCCTCCGGCTACGTTGTAGCGGAGGCATAAAAAGTCTAAAATCTTTTAAGTGAGGGGAATACAAAATATCTTACCTCTTTTTAGGTGGAGGTGCAGGAGTTGTATCCATGGGAACAGCTTGTGGCTCAGCAGGTTTAGGTTCCTTTGATGCATCACTTGACTTTGCTTCTATGATAGCAAATAAAGTAAGGAAGTATGATTTATGATTTAAAGCCCGTCTGCACTAGTTTGGCCAGGAGAGATTAGACCTCCCAGCATGGTCACTGACAGGTGGTTATCTCATCAACTCAGCTCTCAATTAACATAAGAAAAGAGGATCATGAGGGACCAACGGGCACCGCTTAGGCATTGTTTTCTATATAGAGGGAGCAAGTAGCTACAAGTAGTGCAGTGGGGCTTTAAGCAATCTCAAAATTCACAGTATCTCACCAAAATACCATAATACAATTCTGGCAGTGTTTACCAAATGTGAAATTAAAAAAGAAAGTCAAATTTTATTTTTTCAACTACTCAATGGCCTATTTTGTTAAATAATATAAATTACAACAAGCCTCACCTTACATCATTTCATAAACTACCAGGGTAATAACATCCAACGACCTTAGGAAGCGCATAAAGACGTTATATCATGTGATAAGCATGATACAAAACAGGATATCTCATGAGATGTTATCAAACATTTTCCCTTTAGTCAGGTGGCTTAGCGTCAAATTTATCGATTATCGTTACTTGCCGGATAAAAGCACCATTTTTGGTACAGGGCTTCCTTAGGACGTACTAAACGAAATTAGGCTAGGAGCCCTCGGCAAAAATTTCAATTTAAGGGTGTGGGGCGGGGGTCTTTGGAGCCCCAAATGATTTTATAACATTGATTTGTTGTTGTACAAATGCCATTTTGGTACAGGGCTTCCTTAGGACCCACTGAACGATATTAGGGTAGGAGCCCCCGGCAATAATATCATATAAGGGTGTGGGGCGGGGCGTCGCCTCGTAGCCCCCAAATAATTTAGAATGTAATATAACATTGATTTGTTGTTGTACAATTGTCATTTTTGGTACAGGGCTTCCTTAGGACCTACTGAACTATATTAGGGTAGGAGCCCCCGGCAAGAATATCATATAATAGTGTAGGGCGGGGGCGTCGCTTCGTAGCCCCCAAATAATTTAGAAGGTAATATAACATTTATTTGTTGTTGTACAAGTGCCATTTTTGGTACAGGGCTTCCTTAGGACCTGCTGAACGATATTAGGGTAGAGCCCCGGCAAGAATATCATATAAGGGTGTGGGACAGGGCGTCGCCTCGTAGTCCACAACTAATTTGTAAGGTAATATAACATTGAGTTTTTGTTGTACAACGCCATGGGGCCCCCAATCACACATATATGAATATTTATGCCGGGGGCTCCTACCCTACCATCATTCAGCAGGTCATAATGAAGCCCTGTACCAAAAATGTCGGTTGTACAATAACAACTCAGTTATATTACCTTATAAATTATTTGTGGGCTCCGAGGCGACGCCCCTGCCTCACACCCTTATACGATATTCTTGCCGGGGGCTCCTACCCTTATATCATTCAGTAGGTCCTAAGGAAGCCCTGTACCAAAAATGGCGTTTGTACAACTACAAATAAATGTTATATTACCTTCTAAGTTATTTGGGGGCTACGGCGACGCCCTGTCTCACACCCTTATATGATATTCTTGCCGGGGGCTCCTACCCTTATATCGTTCAGTAGGTCCTAAGGAAGCCCTGTGCCAAAAATGGCATTTGTACAACAACAAATCAATGTTATATTACCTTCTAAATTATTTGGGGGCTACTAACGCCCGCCCCACACCCTTATATGATATTCTTGCCGGGGCTCCTACCCTAATATCGTTCAGTAGGTCCTAAGGAAGTCCTGTACCAAAAATGGCATTTGTACAACAACAAATCAATGTTATAAAATCATTTGGGGGCTCTAAAAAGACGCCCCCACCCCCAGACCCTTAAATATAAATTTTTGCCGGGGGCTCCTAGTCTTATATCGTTTAGTAGGTCCTAAGGAAGCCCTGTACCAAAAATGGGGCTTTTATCCGGCAAGTAACGATAATTTCACTAAGCCACCTGACTACTTTTAATACAATTCAATTTAAACAAATATTATCTTAAAACCCCATGACTATGAGATGGCTTAGAAAAAATCTGACAAAGCATTCATATTTGATGTGTGCATCAGAGCGTATATTTGAAAAACCACATTGAAGGTCTTTTCAGATATTTTCATCACTTGCAAGAGAGATGTGTGGGAAAATGTTGCAATCGACCACGGAGCTGGGATAAGATACCCTGATAGATGGATAGATTTGCGGACTACAGCATGGAAGAGGCTAAAGAGAAGGTAGAGTTCAAGGACTTTAGATCATTTCCCTCTAGCATATTCCTTTATTCATTTGTTAATATTAACAGTTTTTGTGCCTTTACAAATATGTGAACTGTTTTTTTTTTATGTAATATGTAAGGAAACAAATCAAATTTCCATTGATATGGAATATAATGACATTGAATTGAAAATATTACGAACATTTAAACAAAATATGCATTCATTTGTTAATTGGCATGAGAACATTTAACTTCCAACTAAATTATTAAAGACCCAAACGCTACCAATTTCCCCACCTTTATCAGCCTCTTTGTCTTTAACTAAATCATTAATGACCCAGCGCTACTAATTTCCCCACCTTTATCAGCCTCTTTGCCTTTAACTAAATCATTAATGACCCAGCGCTACCAATTTCCCCACCTTTGTCAGCCTCTTTGCCTTTAACTAAATCATTAATGACCCAGCGCTACCAATTTCCCCACCTTTGTCAGCCTCTTTGCCTGGGCTGTCGTCAATCTTGGATCTCTTGGCCTTGTGCGATCTATGATCACGTCTACCGCCCTCGCCCTGAAGTCTACCGCTCTCGCCCTCATCCTCGCTATCTGAGAATTCATCGTCACGGGAGATGCGCTTGTCCTGAGCCATGATGGAGATGCGTTTGTCGGGATTCTCCGCCTCGTCCTCTGCGTCGCTATCATCCGGGATGGCATCCTCTGGGATGGGCTGCATCTGGACTCCCGGTGCATGGGGGATCATCCGCATGTTCTCATACAGGCGAGTCCTGGATGGACACAATGAGTGATTTCAAGTTGGATGTTAGTGTTAGTGTTTAGAGCAGTCAAGAGCTCTTAAATCGAGCTTAAAATTTGCAGATGAAATTAAGAGCCTGATACAGTTATCAATATCGATAGCTTAACACCAACATCGAACTGGAAATCAACATTTGCTTAATCCCTAGGGTCTATTGTTAGTGAATAGGACATTTGTACGTAAAATATTAACACCAGCCACAAAAGTCGGTTCAGCAGACGACAATTTTGCAAAATCGATAACACTAGCTACCGGAAGTTGACGATATTCAGAGGTCAAAGCCTTAACACCAGCTGATTTTCATTTAGGTGTTTAGGGCTGGTGTTAGTGTTTATTAAACACTGACACCAGCCCTAAACACCCAACTTGAAATCCCTCAATGGCAACACTTAATGATCGCTTCAAAGATTCACTTATTATAGACTGTTACACCACAAGTAGAAATAATGGACCAGTTAGACATATTCAATTGAGACATTCTACTAGTATAAAGGTATCTATTAACTAACTGAAAAAGCCCGACACTTTCTCTGCTTTACATGCTGTATTTTGTTTTTGACAGCAATTTTGGGGATTACAAGAAAAACTTTCTTGATCTTAATTGCTATAATTTCTGCTAGAATTGATATTCTAGCCACTGTTTGTGAGAGATACAACATTATGGGCAAAAAGCACATGTACATAAAGAATTCAACAAGACATGCATTTAAAGTCATATTCTGACATTGGCATCACCCCAAGACTCTCTGAGAGACTAGGGGTATTTCTTGATGTTTTGTGTATTATCTTACAACTCAAAGACTATGAGATGACTTAGAAAAAGCCTGACAAATCATGTATATTTGCTGTGTGCATCAGAGCGTATATTTGAAAAACCACATTGAAGGTCTTATAAGATGTTTTCATCACTTGCACATTTGGATAAGCATCATAAACAAATTTCTTGCATTTTGAGCGCACCAGAATTGAAGATTACTTTTACATAAAGTATTTGTAAGTTTCTTCTATAAGATCATTATTTGTGAACAGAAAGCACTCTGGAATAAATCTATTCTTTAAAGCTTTACATTGTTTGGGTTCAAACTTTCTGAGTTTCCTGTAAGCTAAGGACCCCGGACCATCTCTCTCTCATTATTCCCTTGAGTGGCCATTCTACTAGTACAAAGTTAATTATTATCGAACTGAAAAAACAGAGACTTTCTCTGCCTTTCAAGCTATATTTTGTTTTTCATATCAATTTGGGGGATTAAAAGAGCTATTTTACAACTTTCTGGATCTACATTGCTGTCTGCTAGAATTGACATTCTAGCCACCGTTTGTGAGAAACACAACATTATGGCATAAAGCACATGTACATAAAGAATTCAACAAGACACACATTACAGTCATTATCTGACATTGGCATCACCCTTAAGAATCTCTGAGAAACCAGGGGGTATTTATTGATGGGACTACGGGTTTGCTGTGTCCAGACTTGTACACCCATTAATGGTATTTATGACCTTCTCCCTTGAAATGCAATTAAAAACAAAGAAACAACAACAAACCCCCACACCAACCTATGAAAGCCCCTCGTCCTTCAATCTAACTGAACTCACTTGATTTTGTCGAGGTATTCTCCTGTGTTCTGATTGGTCATGTTAGATGGACTAATATGAAGCTTGAAGTCAGGTCCAAAGTATTCAAAGTAATCATTGTATGGCAACTCTGAAAAGAGGGATACACAAAATTATAAATGCAATACTTGGCACAAACAGGGGTAAATTAAATACAGCCCCCCCCCAAAAAAAAACTAGATGGATCTTCGACTGCACGCAGTTAAAAATGATGCCTCCGCCATAGAGCGATTTTACAAACCAAAACAGAAGCAATTTTTAATCAAGTTTGATTGTAATCCATTAACAGGTTCTCAGAATATCGTGATTACAAGCTATTTTTCATATATATACATGTATGACCCTTTGATCTTTGACCTGATGACCCTAAAATCTAATCAGTTCATTGGCTCTGCCAGATACATACATGTCATGAGTTTGAAAGTAATCCACCTGTCGGTTCTAATGATAATGGGTTCACAAGCTATTTTTGCATACATAATGAGCCCTGTGACCTTTGACCCCGTGACCTCAAAATCTAATCAAGTCATTGGCTCTGCAAGATACATACATGACCTAAGTTTGGCGGGAATCCATCAATCAAATCTTGAGATAACGCGATCACGAGAACGGGACGTACGGAATGACGAACAACCCGAAAACATAATGCCTACAGCTACTTTGTAGCGGAGGCATAAAAATCATTATCTTAAAACCCCATGACCATGAGATGGCTTTAAAAAACCCTGACAAAGCATGTATATTTGTTGTGTGCATCAGAGCGTATATTTGAATAACCACATTGAAGGTCTTTCAAGATATTTTCATCACTTGCAAGATCACATGAAAATTAAATAACTGGGTTAAAAGTTTTTCCTAAGTATCTAACTTACCGTTAGCAATCTCAACTCCCAAGGCTGTGGATGTCTCGTAGGTCCAGCATCTTGCGACATTCCGTATCGTGTAACCACCTCCACCCATTAGCAATAGGGGCAGATTATACTGCTTCATGAACTCCACACATTTAGCATGACCTGCATGGAAAAAAGAAATACATTACATATTTGTACATATTTAGAAGTTATCAAACATCTTCCTTTTTAATACAATTTAATTTATATAAAAAAATCATTATCTTAAAACCCCATGACTATGAGATGGCTTAGAAAAAATCTGACAAAGCATGTATATTTGTTGTGTGCATCAGAGCGTATATTTGAATAACCACACTGAAGGTCTTTCAAGATATTTTCATCACGTGCAAGAGAGATGTGTGGGAAAATGTTGCAATCAACCACAGAGCTGGGAGAAGATACCTTGATAGATGGATAGATTTGCTGACTACAGCATGGAAGAGGCTAAAGGGAAGGTCGAGTTCTATCTATCTATCTATCTATCTAAGTATCTTCTCCCGGTTCAGAGGTTGATTGCAACATCTATCCATTTCACTCTATCTTCTGCCATTCTGGTGCACTCTTGCAGTTTTAGTCCACTCCAGTTCTTGACATTCTCTTCCAAGTTGATTCTGGGTCTCCCTCTTGGTCTAGTTCCTTCCACTCTTCCCTCCAACACATCCTTTAAGAGGCTTTGGTGCCTTTTAACATGACCAGGTCGAGTTCACGGAAAGGTGAAAAATAATTTGTGAGCTTTTACTTCTTTTCATGTTAGTGTGGAAGAGTATCAGGATGCCTCTTCAAATGCCCTCATATCCGAAATATGACAAGTAACTGCTAAAGGTTGTGAACCCCAACCTAATGCCACATGTTAGTATAGTCCCATGTAAACATTACTGTGTACAGTGATTGTGACTAATAGCAAAACTTGGCCAATATCTTATCATTTTGATGATTCCAAAACCTCACAGTACACACCATTATTATCTATATAAGGCGTCCAAGTGGTACAATAAATCAGTGTATGTAATATCTTTAGCGCAGTACCCGGATAACAGATCAATATTATTTTCGTATTGCTCTGTCATCCGGGAACTTAAACTGTCGATACAATATTGCTTGAGTCAGCCTGATTTAGATAATAATAATATTATTGTATGGCTTTACTTTTGTGTGATACTATATAAATATTGCTCTCGCTATGACAATATATTCTTGTATCACACTCAAAGCCATCCAATATTATACAATTACTTATGTGCTACATGATCGACCATTTCCCATCACTTCCGCACAGTTTCTTTCACGATGCAATGGCATGACCAGAACTCATCTGTATCTTTCAACACAAGATTGAGCGTTAAATACCTTTGAGTGTAAGATTGAAGCATCCGAGCCTATCTCCTGATAACGAATCTGCTCCACATTGAAGACAGATAGCACTGGGTTGATACATCTCCATTACTTTACACATGATCTACAGACAAACAAAAAACATGAATAATGTAGAGGTATTGTTGAGTAATGTAGTAGGTTGAGTTCTGGGGAGAGGTGAAACAAAATTTGTTAGCGTCTTTATTGTTATTATGCAAGTGTGGAAGAACATCAGAGAAAAAATGTTCCCTGAAAAGCATGGCTCTTCAAATGCCTTCATATTCTAAATATGACATGTAACAGCTTAAAAATGAGGACCACATTTTTATGCCACATGATTGTGTAGTCCCATATACATCTTTCTGTGTACAGTGCTTGTTACTTTTACCAAGACTGGGCCAAACTTCTTATCATTTTGATGATTCCAGAACCTTGCAGTACACACCAATACTTAATTGCTACATGATCAACTTTTTCTGATCGATTCCACACCATTTCTTTCACAATGCAATCGCATGACCAGAACTCAAATTTATATTCAAGTCACAAGGTACAGGGTTCAATTCCCTACCACGACACTAACATCATTTGGCCAGATATCAATCTACATTTGCCGCACTCGACCCAGATGCAGTAAGTAGGTACCTGGTAGGATTTGTTCCTTGAATGCACTGAGCACTACAGTTGCCGGAGCTAAAATACCAGGGTAATAATATCCAACGTTCTTTGGAAGCGCATAAAGACGTTATATCATGTGATAAGCGTGATACAAAACAGGATATCTCATGTGATGTTATCAAACATCTTCCTTTTTAATACAATTCAATTAAAAAAGCAACATTATCTTAAAACCCCATGACTATGAGATGGCTTAGAAAAAATCTGACAAAGCATGTATATTTGGTGTGTGCATCAGAGCGTATATTTGAATAACCACATTGAAGGTCTTTCAAGATAATTTCATCATGTGCAAGAGAGATGTGTGGGAAAATGTTGCAATCAACCACGGACCTGGGAGAAGATAGATTTGCTGACTACAGCATGGAAAAGGCTAAAGAGAAGGTAGAGTACACGGAAAGGTGACAAATAATTTGTAAGCTTTTACTTCCCTACCAAGAGGCTAACATCATTTGGCAAGACATTAATCTACATTTGCCCTCTCAACCCAGGTGCAGTAAGTGGGTACCTACTACCTGATAGGATTTATTCCTTGAAAGCACCAAGAGCAACAGATGCCTGAGCTAAAACCAGGGTAATAATATCCAACTACTTTTGCAAGCACATAAAGACTTTATATCATGTGATAGGCGTGATACTAAATAGGATATTATAATTGATTGGCTTTTCTTTGCGAACAAAGATTTTAAAAGGTATTATTTGATCTGTACAAGCCTGCTGGTGACTGACGAGCCCTATGTAGGATAGACACGTCTTGCCACAGCAGGTGTAGGGGTAGGTCTGACAAGGTGTTGATGTTGTATTATTATTATAATTATTATCTAACACATAAGTTAACAGGTACTGCCTGAAAAGTATTATCCTCTTGTCAATTTACAAGGATAAAAAGGTAGCATCAATTTAAAAAAATTTAATAAGCAAGCTTGAGGATAATGGAAAACTAGCTTTGTACATGTAGCTTTGGTTTATATTACTCAGATTAAAAAAACTCCTCTCCTTAATTCTACTGAGGATACACCCCCAAAAAAAAGTTATTGCATTCCATAGGTCAACACTTTGAATAAAAACATAATATAACGAGTCTTCTCAAAGTTTCCCTTAGAAATAAATGTATTCATTGTTACATTATATACTGACAACCAGAAGGGCTTTAGCCCATATCCGTTTAACATGGACTTAATCCCTTCTGACTCTCGAGAGAGAGTCAAGATACAAATGTCTAGAAATGAAAGACTTACGGGTTTGAAGATCTTGTCATAGGATTCATCATCAATGCCGTCTCTGAGAGGAAAGTTGACTGCGTAGTACTTCCCTTTGCCTGCACCAATATCCTGCAAGATCAAAGGAGAAGGAGAAATATTCAAATGTTGCAAAATAAGGAGAAATATGCCTCTGATATTTTGATTCAATCAGAGTCAATGCACTTCAAAAGGAAGTATGCAAGTCGTCTTCATTAAAGAGCAATCCAACCTATGTAATACCTTCATTTGTGTAAAAGCATGCAAATATGAGAAACAGAATGGCAAAAGGAAATCTGACAAATAACAATAAAACAGGGCTCGACACTAACATGCACCCAGGACACATAGGTGCCCAAAATCTAAGTCTGGACCTCTAACATGTTGAAGTTTTTACATGGGGCTCATGCATACAGACTGTAAAAAGTTCATTCTGGACCTCCTCCCAAAAGTGAGTGGGGCCCTGAATCAAGTTATGACTGTTTGAATTATGATATCACTAAAGCTATGCAAGTCTGAAAGTGGAAAATGTAAAAGAATATTAAATACTTTCAAAATGGCTAACACTACATAGAAAGACCCTAGGCAAGTGTTGCGGTCTTAACTGACCCTTTCCCCAGCAATGGTAACCAGCAGCTTCAAAGGTGATTACAACATCAAATGAAAAGCACATAGCTCAAAGACCCTGCACTGTTAGTAAGTTTTCACCACACTTGAAAGAAATCTACCATTGTTTTCATCATCATAATTGCACTTTTGGAATACGACAATCAACTTTAGACAGATCCCTTAAATACGCATAGTAGTGGGCTCTCATGGGGAATTAGACACCATTTGGGTGTTTACCCAATCAGTTCTATGACCAAAAGGCCTTATGTAATGCTCTGCGTTTTCCATCAATCGCCTCATATGGAGAATCATTATATTACATTTCCCTCAACTGAAGACAATCCGAGAGACTGGGGGTATTTCTTGATGGACTACAGGTTTGCTGTGTGCGAGACTTGTTCAACCATTAATGGTATCTCCACCAAGTCTGGTGTCAGCGAATTATGACCTACTGCACATGGAAACAATAAACAAATGGTAAGGACTTACCCTGAGATCTCCTGTACCAGGGAAGTATTCACCATACTTGTGAAAGGATACAGTCATAACACGGTCTGTAGTATAGAAGGCTTCTTCTACTCCGTCACCATGGTGTATATCAATGTCTATGTACAAAACTCTCTGATGGTATCTGCAAAGAGTAAAGGTGTGGTCAGATATCATTTCACTATTGACCAAAATGAATAAGAAGGCTTTTACTAAAGAGAATCCTGTCCTTTCCTGACCACCAAATTTGTAAGATGCCAACCTTGATAGCAAACTACTCTAGAGGAATGCAGAAAAATCAGAGTAGTAGACTGGTGAAAGTTTGAATGAAATCGGATACATGAGAAAGTTCTAATCACTATAGGTATGGGCTCTTCAAATTGGCTGAAACTGTAATGTCTCTGTAATGTAGTGGCAGACAACTTTCCTATTTGTTCCATCACACAAAATGATTGAAATCTCAAATTTTTCAAAAAAATCTGACTCAGGAAGCTCTATACTCTTTAGAGGACCTATAAAAATATGCTATCCAGAATATATTTTGAGTAGCGCCACAAATATAGTATTAGGGTTGCAATTTGGGTTTTATCTTATGGTCACATCTAATTGTTGTTGTGTTGGAACCCAGGTTAAGTTTGGACTTTGACAAGTGTTTAAACTTGAGCATGGAGCAAATGTTGCTGAAGTATATGAAATGTACAAAGATTGAAGGCTTGGTGTTAAGATTTGTCAAACTATCTATATAAAAGCTCATGAAGCTCTATCAAAATATTTGGTTCTGAATGACATTCAAACCTTCCAACCCAACATGAATACATGTCGACTGTATGTACAATATCTGTGTTTTCAACAATATCATCAATGTGGATTACAATTAAATCACGAAATACAAATCAACACATTACAAAGTAACAATAAAATGATGATTTAACTGATATACTTAACACCATTTAAAAAACTCTTAATCTCAAAATGCAACATTAAAGTATCTCTGAAAAATAGTGTAGTATCCAAAATCTCTTGATCGTACATGTGTTTTCAATTCTGAAAAAGAAAACTCACTTGAGTAATTCCAGGATAGCCAGGACAATGTCATTCACATAGCAGAACCCTGATGCCTCAGATTTCTTAGCATGATGAAGACCTCCAGCCCAGTTGATTGCTATATCTGTCTGTTGTTTGTTGAGTTTAACCGCTCCAGCTACAGAGCCTCCTGACGACAGCTGACAGAACTCGTAGAGACCGTCAAACACAGGACAATCTTCACCTACGTTGACTGTTTGGAAAGTAAATCACTTTGTTATTGTATCGGGTTACCATCATCTTGACAAACATTTCTTCAAGTCTTGGATTATGTCCTTC
Organism: Mesocentrotus franciscanus; assembly: GCA_037976565.1. NCBI lineage: Eukaryota > Metazoa > Echinodermata > Echinoidea > Camarodonta > Strongylocentrotidae > Mesocentrotus > Mesocentrotus franciscanus. The sequence goes on along the minus strand of CP137678.1, from coordinate 31,202,030 downwards.
TGGAAGAACAGGGCATCGTTTCACGAAACTGTCATTATAACAATAAGTTCACCGACGTCCCATTGAAACAAGTGTTAAATTTATTACAAATATTTCAATGAGTTGTAGGCTAACTTGTACTTATGACGGTTTTGTGAAAAGCTGCCCAGATATATCTGAACATAAAATATATTTGTTAAACAAATCTAATATATACAGTAGGCTTGCGGTTGCACCATGTGAGAGAGAGGGAGGATTGGGGAGTCCTGAAAAGGACTGTTGGTGTAGTCTTGAAAAAGACTGTTGGTTATCTTTCTTAGCTTATAGTTCTAAGGAGGACTATAGCGCCGGTTGGAGAGGATGGGTGGTAGGAGTGGCTCGACGTTTCGAACAGGCTGACTATCTGTTGTCAGGAGTGGGGAAAAGCTGGCGTGCGAGAGCTCAAGTCACTGAGTTGCGGACGTGGGGGTACTATACGTGACCGTGTGGGCTTGAGTCACCGGGTGTGTATATCTACATCACCATGCAAGCCGATACTTATAAGCAGCATCAAATCTAATATAGTCATGACTCCATTAATGACTCCATTAAACACACTAAATACGGTCAAACCCCGACATAGTGACCACCTCTCTATGAAGGCTACCTGTCTATTGTGGTCATGTACATGCATGTGTATACAATTATGTTGCATACCCTGCCTATAGTGGCTAATTTGTCTGTTTTTCTTGGGTGGATCTTAGGGCAGGTGTGACTGAACATATTATACCACTTAGTGACTGGTTTGGCAGTGCGTGTTACGACAAAAGTAAATAGATAGACTTACATCTTTGCATCTGTTTAGTGTATTCTGACATGTTATCAGGTCTGATGGTCCTCAGGAATTTGACGTAGTCATCGCTGTGGTATTTTGTCATCTCCTCCATCACTGCCTTATGAGGTCTCTGTGAAAAACAAATCAAAGACAGTGAAACCTCCAAATATAAATATAATGGCATACGACTTTCAGAAATGTAAAACATTATGCAATTACAGAACGACGGTTACAGAAAGTTATTTCACAACGATAACCCTTTGCTTGAAGGTTTTAAGTTAGCAATTCAAGTGGTTTGAAGACAAATTTTGCACAATCAATCAACCACTTTCACAGGTAACATAAAAAACAAGCAAAACAAACGAAGAAATGCAATAATAGGGCATACTTTAATCAACATGTACATGTAATTTAGACAAACATTATTATTGAACATGTGGGACCAGGGCACAAGTCCTCTTACAGAAGGGAACAAAAATGCTCCCAGATATCTAACAATTAAACATGCAAGATGAATTTGTTGACAGCTTTTCTTTTTATACATTGTATTTTCCACTGTAGTGATTGCAATCAGGGATATAAATTGATTTATCAAAACAGCTGGAAGAGACCAAACATGTTGGAGCCTTATACACCTGTAACTTTGCCCTTAAAAGTTCTACCGGTAAATAAGTATTATCTTTCAAAATTCAAAAGCCATTGGAATTTAACCTTTTCATTTGTTTGGCCTGCAAAGGGGACATAGTACCTTTAAAGGCATCGTTTAACAATGTAAAATCTGAGATACACGGCCCTACGTGTTATCAGTGTCTGTGATATGGTGTAATAGAGTACCGAAGCTGTGACATCATAAAAATCCATTTTTGGAATTTCTCAATTTTTTCTTCATTTTCCGAAAGAGCATCAAAAATAATGTTGAAATGTCGAAAACCAATTGAATATGTAAAGTATTGGCCGAGATATGACCATCTGAATAAATAGATTTCCTATAGGAACTCAGTGTTATATTGCTCTGGCTCCTTATGTTATGAACCAGAGCAATATAACACTGAGTTCCCATAGGCAATCCTTTTATTCAGATGGTCATATCTCAGCCAATACTTAACCTATTCAATTGGTTTTCGACATTTGGACATTATTTTGAATGGTCTTTCGGAAAATGAAGAAAAAATTGAGAAATTCCAGAAATAGATTTTTGATGTCACACTTCACCACTCTATAATGAAGCCCTAAAAAAATCACGCTTCAAAATAATCAAGAAGTGCCTCAAAAAAGTAAAAATCTTTGAGTGACCGGTTTTACCATACTCGTTTTCCCCAATAGACTGTAGTGTTATGAAAACCGTTAGGAAAACGCAAAATTTGGTTTCGATTTCCAACCATAAATATCTTGATAATCAGACAGGCGATCAGCTTGTAAAAGTCATGGGGTTCCTGACTGACCTAAAGGTTTATAATTATCATTGCAGCATGAGCTAAATCCAGGATTTTGTTTCAGAATCAGAGACAAAGTTACCGGACCCCTTTAAGGGACTAACTCAGAGGACGAGTGAGACAGCTTCATTAAAAAGGGGGGGAACCGTGAGGACAGAGTGATATTTTGAACTCTGCCATAAAATGATATCATCTTAGGTATAGAGTACTAACAACAACAACACCCTATTCCGTCTGTACAATAAGATAATAATAATAATAATATTCCGCTTTTATATAGCGCTTAATAAATCTACGATGTCTCTAAGCGCTCTACAGATATACTATTACCCCGGTCATTGGATTCAAGATACCTTCAAAGTGTAAAACATAGAGTTGAGATGGCCTGAAATCGGGCAAAAGCCTGATAAATGATATCCCAATAGATGCATGTGATAAGATCCAATGAATGAGAGAGTACTTACATAGATTTCCATCTTTCTGTAGAGTCCATAGTTGAGGATGAGGTTATGAGTCATGCGAATTCTATGTGGTTTCATGGGATGACCTTGCCCATAGTAATAGTTCCCAACGTCACCTGAGAAAATTCAAAATACATATAATATAATTATCATTTCATCTCTTTTAATACTAATATCAATGATAGAAGAGTCTTGTAAAGTGGAACATTGCCGCTCCTGGCGCTTCATTAATATTACCCTGGCTTTAGCATAGCTGCTATTAAATATTTCTTACTTGCACTGTATTTAAAATTCATAAAATTTTCATTATGTAATTCCAATTGCGAAAAATGGCTTACTATACACGAATCTATCCAATTTCATCACAGAACCAGTGAGTTGTACTGTTCAATGTATTCGACCTGTAATCTATGACATGACCTGGCCGATATGTTCCGGGTCAACGTACCAAAAAAAAGTTGATGGTCAATCAGATCATTTGTTTGATATCGGGTTTATGAATATTAAAATATCAATGGGTCAGCCGGGTTGGACTTGTACGTAGCTATTGGACGTTTGAAATTTAAAAAATGAATATTCATTATACTCATATCAAGATGGCTGACAACGAATAATGTTAACAAGTTTTTCTCGAATTAAAAATTAATTTAGGAGCTAAATGAGCAAGCTATCGTAAGTCAAAGTACATATTTCAGTTTTTGCAATTTTTTACAATAACATGGAGTGTAATATTGCAGCCAAAGTGGATATATGAAGACGTAAAGAGTGAACAAATTGTAGCATCTCATTCATCTCGGTCCAGCCGAACCGACCCTTTCCTTCCACTCACTACCCCATACGATGTACTTCAGGCTCTGTATAGAGGCGGTCAGTGGAGCCGGATGTAGTCTCAGCGGAACAACCGTCGATATCAGAGACTGAAGCTTTCGGTCTACTCTTTTTGCATGAAATCAATCAAAAATGCAGTAATTTGGGTTGCCTTCAGAATTTAAATAATAATAATAATAAAAGTTTATCCAGCTAAGCCTCATCAGTAATTCAGGATCAATGCTGTTTTTCTTGAGGGTCCATCAGTAATTGCCAGGTACCCACCTACATCTGGGTGAATACTGGAGTGGCAAATAAGGATTAATCATGTCTTGCCAAAGGATGCTTTTCCTTGAGAAAATCTGTGAATATATATATATATTTTTTTTTTGGGGGGTGGAGGAGTTAATCATAACAATCAACAGTCACACATCAGTTCAATTTCTGACAAGAAAGACCTCATTATATCTTTGCTTTGAAATGTATTTAAATTCGCTCACACAATAATTTGTTAAGATTTAGGGCAGCACACGGACGTGCGATACCTATGCTATCTTGCAAAATACCCGTTGGCTCAGTGTCATGTAGTGATCGCCAACTTGCCTACTTCACGAACGACGGAGTCTAGTTGTGCCGCGCCCGATTTATCCCGAGTTTCGATTGACTGTTTGTAATTTAGTTTTAAAATATCAAATTTATTGATATGTGATTAATTGAATACATTTAAATATGCAAATTATTATGGTTCTGTAAAATATATTTATTTACAATTTAATCTTGAAAGTTTTATTTGATATTTGATGGGAACTTGAAGATTATGTTGAGTATTATGGTCAATGTCCGGGGGTTGTTAGATCACGTTTAGCGAGCACGCAACGTACGCGTACATGACTTCACTTTGTATGCCCTGTACCTACACTGCAAATGTTCCTGCAGACTTCCTATGACTGTATTATGTACGATTAATGGTATTACGCGTTGTACTCCGAAACCGCTCCGATGTACACACTGAGTTTCCTTCGGAGATTATGGCGATGTCCGCGTGCTGCCTCCTATATACCTAAGCTTGTGCATCTTTAAGGCGCAATGGTTTGCTTCCCATGTAATGTGTACAGAGTTTAATAGTTCCGCATTGATGTCCCTAGCAGCTACACCGCACGCACAAAATCCATATATGCATAATTCAGGAGGCAGCTACACTCATAAGCAACAGCTCATCGCATGTGCATAAATCTCTTCTCGCATATAATGCACTTTACACACACTCGCACTTGGAAAAACTAACATCAACCGATAGCTAAACATGTCAAGAATCCATACAAATATTTCACAATATTTCACAAATTATACAAAATCAGTCAAATTTACTGTTTTATAATAGATCTAGATCTAGTCTAGGTCTACATTTTTTTTCCTTCTTTTTTTCTTGTTTGTTTGTTTGTTTGTTCTGTGTGTGAGTGTGTGTGTGTGTGTGTGTGTGTGGGTGTGTGTTTTATATACTGTTGCAGATCTACTTATTGTGATAAGAAAATTGACACGAAACAGGTAAGAAACAACGACTTTTAAATCATGGCCATTTTTTTAACAATTGATGAATATTTACTTGATTTTGGGTATGTTTTAGTAGGGTATCTCTACGCCGGAGTTACAGCCTTACGGGGTCAAAGTAGGGATATGATTCTGAATTAGCGCCCTCTAGATCTAGACCTACAGTCCTACACATTCTCTAGCTCTGTCAATGTCATAACTCATAAAGTCAATCCGTTAAGTCAATCCTCTTCTAATTTTTATTTTCGTCTGGTGAACACCGTCACTAGTTTAGGAAGATCAGACTCAGAGACATCTCCGTAGTTGGCAGACAGAGTTATGATTGTCTTGATTCGAGAAACGGGACCCAGGCACCTCATCTTGATCGTTTCCGCCTACGAAAGCCTCTGCCTTCTCGTTGTGGGCCTAGTACCGCGCGCTTATGAACTCTGCTTCAATTATGCTTGTGTACAATTTGTCAATGGCTATGGCTATAAGACTGAAGCCACGGACGATCCTCTCAATTCAAAGCCGAAATATCAGGTTCATTTCAAGTTTCAACAAATTCTAAGAGAAAAAAAGCACACATCAAATAATTCTATGCATCATTATCATCAAGTATTTCGTAAACTTTACGTTTTTATTCCAAATTAGGCTTACCATCATAATAATAGCAGACCCTTTTCTTTGTAGCCGTAGACGCCATGCCGGTTGATCTTTCTACCGCCGACAAAACACTGCTTAGTCCCATACAAGCATACGCGGAGAACTCAAGAACAATGAAGAACAACGTAGAATCAAGGGGACGCTGCTCCGCACTCCGCTTCTAAATACACATTGATAACAAGCGTCGATGTGCAGTGTCAATGGTTCAGCGAATTAAATAATTCATTCAGCTCTGTGACTGGCGCGCGGCGATCAAAGTGGGGCGGCCTGTTGATTTTGTTCCCGCGGCCCCGCTTAGGCTCAATTCATTTCTGCCCCCCCCCCCCCGATGATTCCTAGATCACATTTTTGTAAGATATTTTGTACTAGAAGTTCAATGGCACGCGGGGGAGGAGGTTCCCCCAAATAAATGGGCAAAAGAGGAAAAGGGACATGGGTAAAATAGCCCTATATAGGCCTTTAGCCAACACACGTTTAAATATTTGGCCTATGTACACATGTATATGCAATATAATTCGAATCCAGGAGGGAGCGAAGATCTCATTTTAAGAAATAAAAAGCGGTGGAAATAATGGAAAAAGCGTGTTTGAGGAAGAAAACTGCCAATGCCCACATTTCTTGAAACATCCCAGAGTACAGAAGAGGTACTTATAAATTGCACTCAGCACTCCAAATCCTTTGAACTTTCTGCACTACTAAATGTCCAATCACTTTTGTCCAGTTAGTATACCGAGATACTGGCCAAAATTAGAGGGGGAAAATATTCACAAAAAAGCACCCTTTCGGCTCAAAATGTATATGTAAATGTCGTTTTTGTGGAAATCAAATTAATAACTCGGGTTGCTATAACTTTTCACTAAAAAAAAATATAAGCCTCTCCTTCGCACAGGATATTGTCCTTATGCATGGGCAAATCTCTAGAAAGTTTTGAAAAAATGAACCTTTCCGATTTTGATATATGGAAAAGAACGGCTTTTGATAAAATTCAATATATCGAAAAAAATATCACGTTTTTTACTTAAATTTTCGATTTTAATTAATCCCAATCCCGTTGAAATTGGTATCAAAATGAAGATAATTTATTTTTCTTTCATATGACACCAAACTCATGGTGGTTTAAGGTTTCCTTAAAATATTATTTACAAAATACTATTTTTCGTCAAAAGGCCCGCTTTTTTGGGACGCCCCCTCCGATTTAGGGGTGTCCGCTACATGGTGTGCTTAGTTTGTGTGGTAGTGGCAGGAAAACCTCTCTTTTCTGACTTTGGCCCTCCGCTTAGATCCTCAAAAGTTTCTTTTGATTTGATTTGATTTCTGCATTTTTCCAAATATAACAACTGAATAACAAAGAACATATAAACGTAAGGTATAATACAAAATATACGAACAATAATAACGTCATGTCAAAATGTTTTTTACATAATTATATACATATTATAACAAAACTTAATATATCTATAACATATAATAAATGCAAAGTATTATCCGAACTATCTGTGGACAAAGTGCAAGAAACCGCAGTCATAAGCAATGCTTGACTATTATAGATGGCGGCCTCAAAAGAAAAATCTTAAGGTGAAATTTAAAATGAAAATGTGTTTATACGATCTTTGTGTATGAGTTTGTGAGTGTGTTGTATGGTGGAGTGGAAACAAATTTAGCCTATTCAATAAAGGAAGCAAAGAATACGAAATAGAATACGAAATATGCAAAAATGAGTTGCAATGTGACCAAAATTTGAGATATCAATGATAATAATAATTTTGGCCCTGTGTAGCCTGGGTCTTACGTTAGTTTTATCCATTGACACTACACTTTATCAACATTAATTTTATTGATGGAGATTAGAATATCTCCAATTATAATTTTTGTTCATGAAGGAATAATTTTAATATATTTCACACGTTTTATTTCTCTTTCCTTTTTGCTCGTATTAATCAAATTATTTTTGATTACTTGTTGGTACACAACACACGCGTGACAAAGTAATTATTCTCTAAAGCGCCATGTGAAAGAACATAACAGTAGACAAAAGACTTAAATATCTCCTGATATGCAATCAGAAACTGAAAGTGTTTTTCCTGAATAACTCTTGGATTCAGAGATAACTAGAAGCCTGAAGCCTGAAGCCAGAATAAAATAGACGAATGTAGTGGTTTATGTCTACTTTTTTGTCTCATTCAAAAACATAGTAACAGAAAATTAATCAATTCTCTAACGTAAAACTCACACTCTATTCCATACTAATCGATGAGTTTCTCTGTTGGCTTCAACATAATTTGTAAATAGTCTATTACCATAATTCACGCATTCTGAAGGTATTTATTATTTGAAAACATAGTTTTTGCGGAACAAGGCATATATACTAAGAAAACTACAGTTTGTATGAGTGGCATACGTATATACCCCTTCACGAGCGTGAAATATTGTGTTTTATTTATACAAACAGAGCATATATATTTCTGGTTTGATGGAACATTTTACATCACATTCACTGAGATCCGACAAACAATTTTTAAGCAATTTAACATATCCTTGTTTCACTTCATTACGTAGTCCCTTTACTTTTTATATTTTTTAAAATTCTTCTTCCGAAGTTGTCAGAAAAATATGTAGCATGCTTTCATAACAGCATCTATCCATTCCCAGGATACATATTAAATCACCTACATGATAATAGTACTAATTTCAAGTTCTAGCCATAGGCTATTATTTTACTCCATGCAATGAAAATGTAATGTGCGAAAAGAGATAGGAACACCCAAAGCTTGTATAGACAATAAGCAGGAGCTAACACACGTTCAAATCAAAATATATCATGCAACACGGCAAACTCAGCTAAGATTTAATTGCAGACATTAATCTCCATTACGTTGGACGTAAAAGTAGTTTCTCATTTGTTTCATCCTGCCTTTATCGATATTTAAAAATAACAGTGCAATATTATTGTTCATGGCCTTGCAGCCATACGCATTAAAAGACTTAATAAACTGTGGGTTTCTGTGGCAATGTCAGTGAAATTAAAGTTAAAATAAATAGTGTAGTACGAGTGACATTCGAATGCCTATAATGAGGTTTCGAATAGCAATTATAATCAATTGCTTCGATATCACGTGATCCTAACAATGGCAGAAAACATTTAGCCTGATTACTGTATGTGATTCATGTCACGAATAATAATGACATAAGCTTTTCTTTTTTCTTTTAAAACAAGCTACATCGTCCGTTATACATTCATCCAATCGCATGGGAATATGAAATTTTTCACTTTTATTTCTACAACCTGAATTGCCTTTCGCCATGTTCGCTTTTGTTTGAGAATACTTATTATTCTTTTTTTAAATCCTTTTCTACACGATTACAATCATCACAATACTTGTGAGAATCCAATATTATAATTCTATTTTATGCTATACTCCATGTGAATTCAATATGAATTGAATTGAAATAAATTGAGTCTATTCTGAAGATACGGGTTATGGTGGGAAAGACAAAAAACAAAACAAAGGCCTTAAAATGTTTTTAAATCCGTTTAAAATATCACAACATTTTTATATGATAAGATATTCTAGACAACAGCAAATCATGGCTGGCCAAAATGTATATCTTTCTTGAATAACGTATAATCTATGCTTACAATATGCATGAATTGGCTGGCATAGAGAGAAAGATGCGCAGTGAAAGTGATACCTATAATTTGTTTTACTTGACAAGAGAGCCCTGACAATAACAATTGGTATTATAAATTAGTTCCACAAACTCGACATGCTCGAGGTCCATAATCAAGCTACATGACATTTATCAGCATATTAATTAACTGGTTAATGATTTGTCTTTGGGTATTATATTACCGATCTGTCATTTTGGTTTAAGTTGACGACCTTTCAATAAAAATACATATAACCGTATCTTGCAGTAGCTCTCTTGTTCACATTTCCATTTCTTCAGCATTTTCCCCCTAGAACTGATATCGCACTATGCCCAGACATCATACTTCTCACTTTATATCTTATATTACACTATGTATATTTTCCTATATAATGCTTACCTGTGCTTGTATCAAAGCGGATGAGACTAATTGAATACATTTTATACAAAATAACAATGACACAGATAAACGACAAGGTCAGTGTTACATTGTATGATTTTGGAATCATGATTTATTATAACAATCTATTAATATACATTCTACATTATATAACGTTATTACACCAGGTAGCAAAGTCACAGTGACGTACACGACAGTACGACAGTCAACAAGAACGACAAGAAAACACAATGTATAAAAATGAAAAATTGGCAATCTATAGAATTGTAGCTTTAGTGGTGTCACGTATTGGAATAAAGTATGTTTTAGAGGAAAAGGGGCCCTTTGTTAAGGAGGGGGTAGTTGCATTCTTGTTTTATTTATATTTTGAAGACATTGCAAGGCTAATGATGAAGTGGATAAACTTCTTTGACGTAAACTGAATATGAAAATAATACTGATTGGCAGTTATCTACGTAACTAGTGATGGATATTGTTTTTCTCCATAATGATAAAAATATAAGAAAAAGACACTCATCTTTCGACATCAGTTATAAATGTTTTATGCGGATAAGCTGGAGTAGTCCATATTTTACAATGTAAAATCCGATTCACTCTTGATTTAGATTGTATCAGCACTTAGTATATGCAGTTAAATGTACATGCACAATGATCATTGTACGATTTGAGTGATTCCTTTTTCATGCCACAACATGCCACATAATTATTTTAACATAAATCATTTATCATCTTAATAAATGCAGCTATGTATGATATTAAACACATCAGTTCCCCTCCACCTTAATGTAACCCTCATCTTCCCTGTTATCCTTTTCGGAGGATAGTTCTGAACTTTGATTTCCCGAACGGCGTAATCGCGTTGAATAGTACACTTTGGGGGCTGCAGGGTCCGTTGAAAGCCCCAAGTCATCTCGATGTACAGGTCCGGATATGTGTGCAGAGAAACCTTTGCTGTCAGATCTTCTTGAAGACCCACTCCCACCCTGGTAGACTGAGATAGGTATACGGGAAGAATAATAAATTTTACTCTTAGGGGTTGGTGAAGTCTCAGTTTTTCCCTTGGCTTGCCATTTCGGTAAACGCGAAGAGTAATACACATTTGGTCCAGGACTTGGCAAGCCTTGAATATCAGGTTCTGCAATCAGGTAACCATCGTCACCTACTCTGCTCGCCCTAACTGGATCCATGGGTTTACGTTGGATCATCTCAGGGTAGTAGTACTCGTGGTACTCGTCAGATGGTCTGCTCCTTAAAGGAACCTCCTGGCCCATGACCAAATACTCGTGGGCTAGTACGGTACCTGATGTAGGTACAGAGCTTTCGCCAAGGTCGGGCTCTTCGTAGATGCCATCCTGCACTTCTGTACCCGATGCGGCTGGAAGCTTTGGCATTGCCTTTAGTGGCTGGTATTGCGTAACTGTTGCCACTGGAGCATCTCTGTCTTGAACACGTTTATCCTGAACGCTCATCCGGTGACGCTCCGTGTTAATTCTTTCTCTATATTTGTTAGTTATAACTGTTACCAATACGCCTGCAAAAGCTAATATTATGACAATGGCTACTACAATTGAGTTAATTGGGCCGGCATGAACAGGAACCAACGGATCTGTAGAGAGAAAAGAAGAAGAGATGATAAGTATAGACATATAGCTCAAACTTTTGAAGACCTCACAAAGGTTTTTTAAAAAAGGATTTAACTTAGGTTATTTTAAAGACATTATCAGAGTGACACTATTAATTTGAAAGTGAATTAATCATAATTCTATAAACATTGGAATGTGGTTCTCTTGGCGATAAAATGTTTGTTTTCTTGTCTTGTGTACTTTCTGTGCACTTTCTGACAAGGCCTATAACCTGAAAAACGAACTCACACAATGTATAACTTTATATCCCTTTATTTATGAATCGAATGGCATCTCAAAATCATCAGGAGTCAGATAATAGTCATATAATAAAACTAACCAAATTGTGAAATCAGGCGTGGAAATGAATAATTATTACTTATTTTCACTTACCAACGGACATTGTATTCTCTTTCTCTCTTACTGTGTCACATGATGTGTTGCTTGGTGTTACAGAAGGGTGAACTTGGGTGCAAAAAGGAAAACATTTTATATCATGGTAATCACATTTTCTTGTTTGATTATAATAACTATCAAATTTAAATAAAATACTTTCAGAAAATACATGCATGTTAGCAGTGTCACAAGGCTGTAATCATATCGGTATTTGTTGACAGATCAATGTCTCTCACAATCTCCAAATTAATTTCCTTTCAGTTGAGAAAGAAAATACGCCAGGGAGACATTCATAACCAACTCGTATTACTATTCGCAAGAGTATGCTTTCACATTTGATAGGATAGTATAGACATGAGTGAAAGTTAGTGTACAAGACACTATTATCTTGTAGCAAATACTTGGAGTCAGTGGCGTAATGAACAAAAAAGTTTGGGGGGGCTGGCAGACAAAAAATCCGCATCACCCACTCTTACATGCAGGCCACGCTGAACGTTTTTCAAAGGGGATGGGGGGTAAAGTATTTACGATCAAGTAGAGCGTAGTGTAAATTGGCGTGGGGTCTAGGGGCATTTAGTTACGGTCCAGATGAGCATATTTTGATACCTTTTTCATGACACTGGCAGGTCACTAATTGGCGTGGGGTCCAGGGGGCTGAGCCCCCTGAAACTCAGGGATTTGAGGCATTTTATAACGGTCAGATGAGCATATTTTGATACCCTATTTGTGACACTGGCAGGTCACTAATTGGCGTGGGGTCCAGGGGGCGGAGCCCCCGGAAGCTCAGGGGTTTAGGGGCTTATGCCCCCTGGTGGGGTCGAGGGGGCGGAGCCTCCGGAAGCTCAGGGTTTTAGGCATTTAATTACGGTCAGATGAGCATATTTTGATACCCTATTTGTGACACTGGCAGGTCACTAATTGGCGTGGGGTCCAGGGGGCGGAGCCCCGGAAGCTCAGGGGTTTTAGGCAATAAATTACTGTCAGATGAGTATCCAGGAACCTGACTTAGGGCCATTGGTTGGGTCCAGGGAACAGAGCCCCTGGAAGCTCAGGGTTTTAGGCGTTTAATTACGGTCAGATTATCATATTTTGATACCTTATTTGTGACAGTGGCAGGACACTAATTGGCGTGGGTCCAGGGGGCGGGGTCCAGGGGCGGAGCCCCAGAAGCTCAGGGGTTTAAGGCATTTTATAACGGTCAGATAAGCATTCAGGGGCCCGCCTTAGGGCCCTAGGTGGGGTCCAGAGGGCAGAGCCCCTGGAGGCTCAGGGGTTTTAGACGTTCAATTACGGTCAGATGAGCATATTTTGATATCTTATTTGGGACACTGGCAGGACACTAATTGGCGTGGGGTCCAGGGCGGAGCCCCTAGAAGCTCAGGGGTTTCATGCATTTTATAACGGTCAGATAAGCATTCATTCAGGGGCCCGCCTTAAGGCCCTGGTGGGTTCGAGGGGGCAGAGCCTTCGGAAGTTCAGGGGTGTTAGGCATTTAATTACGGTCAGATTAGCATTTTTAATACCTTATTTGTGACACTGGCAGGACACTAATTGGCGTGGGGTCCAGTTGCGGAGCCCCCAGAAGCTCGGGGGTTTTAGGCATTAAATTACCGTTAGATGAGCATCCAGGGGCCTGCCTTAGGGCCCTAGGTGGAATCCAGGGGACAGAGCCCCCGGAAGCTCAGGGGTTTTAGGCATTTTATAACGGTCAGATAAGCATTCAGGGGCCCGCCTTAAGGCCCCTGGTGGGTTCGAGGGGGCTGAGCCACGGGAAGTTCTGGGGTTTTAGGCATTTAATTACGGTCAGATGAGCATATTTTGATACCTCATTATTTTGTGTCACTGGCAGGTCACTATTCTTTCTTTCTTTCTATTTCTCTTTAGCAGGGCGGATCTAGCTTTTGCTAAGGGAGGGGCGGTTTGACCAAATGACAATGCGGAGCATCGTCCACGAGCCGCGTAGCGGCGAGGCGATTTGGGGGCTATTTTGAACCCTCGTAAGTGATGTTTTCCTGGCATCTACTAACACAATGGAGACCACAAAAGCAGTGCTTGATAACGTCTTTTAAATCATTAAGTAACAGCTAAAACAATTTGACCCAATGACGATGCGGAGCATCGTCCACCAGCCGCATAGCGGCGAGGCGATTTTGGGGGGCTATTTCGAACACCATAAGTGATGCGGAGCATCATCCGCGAGCCGCGTAGCGGCGAGGCGATTTGGGGCTATTTTGAACCCTCGTAAGTGATGTTTTCCTGGCATCTACTAACACAATGGAGACCATAAAGCAGTGCACGATAACGTCTTTGAAAATCAAGTAACAGTTTAAACAGTTTGACCCAATGACGATGCAGAGCATCGTTTACGAGCCGCCCAGCGGCGAGGCGATTTTTTGGGGCTATTTTGAACTACCGTAAGTGATGCGGAGCATCGTCCACAAGCCGCGTAGCGGCGAGGCGATTTTTTGGGGGGCTATTTTGAACCCCCTGGCCCGTAAGTGATGTTTTCCTGGCATCTACTAACACATTGGAGACCATAAAAGCAGTGCATGATAACGTCTTGTTAAATCAAGTAACAGTTTAATACACAGTTATATCCAGAGTTATCATGTGTTTGGTTAAGTTACCAGATGAGTTGAATATCTTCTCACAATATTTGCACTTGAAAGGTTTCTCTCCAGTGTGCGTTCTTTCTTTCTTTTTTCCCCTTTTTTGGGCGGCCCAAGGGTGTTAAACCCCTAAACCCCCGTAGATCCGCGCCTGTTTAGTATACTGTTTTCCAAAAAGTGGGGCGGATCCCCGTCATTCTGCGGGCCCTGCTAAATAAGCATATTTCTTGCCTGACTGTAAATTTAGGAATTTGTAATTTTCCAACAAACGCATAAAAAAGTATAATTTAATAAAAAGTGAGGAAAAATCTCGGATTATTATGTCATTTCAGCAACATTTGTAAATCACCGGTATCGAATTAGAAATGATCCACGTTTGAATTTTATTGTGACACTGGCAGGACACTAATTGCCCCCATCGGTACGCCTGTGCCCCCTTGTTGGCGGGAAAATCGCAAATGACCTCCCTACCTATCTTCTTTCTCTCTTTCTTTCCTTACCTTTTCCTCCCCTTCCCTTTCCTTCCCTTCCTTTCTCTCTTTTAGGTTTGCTAGGGAGGCAAGGGCCTTTCGCCCCGATCCACATGTTGTTGGCGGGATTAAACGCTACTGATCTCCCTTCTTTTCACCCTTTCTTTTCTTCTTCCTCTTTTTTGTTCACTTTTAGCTCTCCTCTTTCCTTTTCCCTTCTCTCTTTTTTTGGCGGCGGCGGGGGTTGAGAGGCAAGGGCCTTTTGGCCCCCCTCCCCGCCGATCCACAACTTGTTGGCGGGAAAATTGCAACTGATATCCCCCTTTTCTTTTCTTTTTTCTCTTTTTCCTTCCCTTTATCTCCTCTTTTCCTTTCCTTCTCTCTCTCTCTCTCTTTTTTCTTTTTCTTTGCGGTGGGGCAAGGCCTGCTCGCCCCCTGGATCCGCACCTGTGGAACATTCCCTCCGGAAATGACCCTCCTCGCCGCATCCAAAACAAACCCTGAGCGCAGGCGACTGCGCATTCCCCCGCGTACCGCCTAGAGCTGCCGCGATATAAGCTCTACTCTAGGCCGGACATACGGGTATCCAGACTTTTCGCTAAACTGGATATACGGTTATCTACTAGTACTAGTATTACTGTTAGTGGACACCAAGGCCCATATAAAAAAAGAACATTTTGCTCTTTTTTTTTTTTTTCCTCGCTATTTGGGAATATGTCAGTTTGCAACAGAAATGGAGAACCGCGCATTTTGTTGAAAATCATGTGATATATCACGAACATTTATAAATCACTTGTATGGAATTGAAAATAAGTCATGGTTTAATTTTATTTGGAGGGGCTACCGCCCCCCAAGCCCCCCCACCAGTACGCCAGTGCTTGGAGTGATAAATGTTGTTACACGATGGAATCCTATAAATTGAAATACAGGATCAGAATGAAGGGATGATATACATCACTGAGAAATGATGTTTCATCTCTTAAAAGTTGTATACAACCATGCAGATAATTGTTAAGATTCGTTATCAGCAAATACATTGAATATGGGAGGAAAAGGGTTCTGCTTTGAATTACTAAGAATTTATATTTTAATTTTATGATATGCGTTTATCCTGCACAAGTCATGTATGAATAATAATAATCAAAATTCTAATTGGAATTATTGAATACACAGATGACTTTAACAAAAAATTAGGACCATGATGCCTTACCGGCATAAACAGAGGCTCCATCATAACCACCACAAAATCTTGTCAAGTCCCCTCTGCAGGGCAAGCTACATCTCTTGTCATCCAGTTGCTTGCTCATACAGGTCAGTTCACAGGAGCAAGAACATTTAGAGCGATTGTAAAGACCTGCCACTATAAATCCATTTTCTTTACATGTTGCAGTGCAAGAGTCGGGTGTGATGGACTCTGAGATATTGACGACGTAGTCGAAGTGTAAGCATCCTTGAGCAAAGCAACCGATGTAATCACCATCTGTAAAAGAAAAAGGGGTCTTTATCTCTCTGAAACGAGTAATACTTAAGTAAATATTTGCTTCGCACTTCATTATATCAGAAAATGATACTCCCTATTTCGTGATATATTCATTTGTAAGTAAAGCTTCATATTAAATATTCATGCACAATTACATATGGCACGTCTATAGATGCTTTAAATTTGTTCATTAGCTGCTAAGAAGAATATATGGGCGGTGGACAAATATAATAGTTACAGTTTTATTTGCAAAACATAAACAGTAAGATTTATTTCTGTCTGATAATGTATAGTTCCTATTATATAGTACTGCTAACATTTCTACAGTGCAGGTTGAAAGCAAAAGTTATCCTTTAGTAGCCTACGATTTTTTTTTAAAAAGAAGTATAATTTGTTTTAAATCTATATTATCCACTGATTCTACGTAGCCTAGAATCTTTATTGTTCACTGATTGCTCCGATGTTGTTTAAAGATTCAACTCCACAAACTTGACGAAAGTAAACCATGGAATACATTTTATAAACGTCATATAATGTTTTAGTTTTTAGTAAGCATAAAACAATATAATCCACTTTAGTAAAGTGTCGTGCCGTAAAATAGCATATTGTCAACAAATGTATAATATAACATTTGAAATTCAGGTAGCTAATATTGACTTGAGCAATGTGACACTTACCTTTGGCAGATCTCTCATCTACTTCGTATGCAGTATATGTGGCGTTTTCATAACCTAAAATACCGTTTACACTTAAACTTAGGGCAAATATGAAAAGAAGAAATCCAAACATTCTGACAGGTAAGCTCCGCAATACTTTTTTATGATAAGGTGGTTGCACTTTCAAAACTAGACACAGTAGTTAGCAAAGTCATACGAAACGTTTAAGCAGATATGTCCTCGTTGTTGAAGTATTGTTTTTAGCAATGATTTAATCAGTGAGGTAATGTAAGCCAGAAACAACTGGAGGTGTTATTCCAGATGCGGACTTAAGTTGTCTCTAAGATAGCATCAATGACTATGTGATGAATATTATTTTACTACTAGTAGTATTGACTACTTGATACGAAACAAAAGTTAATAAATTTGGACATCAAGTGCACTTTCAAACATTAAAGGTACTGTTATAAAATAAATTGAAACTGGTGGAGCAGTCCACCCCCACACACACATACTTAATGCAATACTAATATATTGATTCTAACATAATATAATATATTTAATCAGTAGTATCAATCCAAGCATTTAAACGCTTCTTTCAGAGTAACCCCCTCCGATGATTTGTTTTAAAGGCAACAATTTTATACTTGGTTTTCTCTTTCGCCTCTCTATTCCTTGTTTCTTTCTCTTCCCTATCCTCCACATTTCTGTTTTTCTTTATGTATATTAAATAACTTCGTTTGTTTGTTTTTGTTTGCTTGTTTATCATTCTAATCATATATTAAAAAGTATTTTATCAACAATATGATTTTTATCTTGTGGATGGACCACTTTGAAGACCAGCTTTTAGCTGAAAAGGGTGATTCTTCCCATATGTGGAAGAAGAAAAGAAAAATATATATTATAGAACACAAGAGAACAGGCAGCAATGAACGAATGAGTAATAACAAACATCACAACTCTCTTTAATAAAAGGCTGTCTTGGCTAAAATAACATAAAAAGGCGCGCCCTCTCCTTTGAAGTTCTCTCTACCATTCTAGTTGTGTTCTATATCTCAAGTATAAATTTATTAATGATAATTCCTTTAAGTCATACTTCGTTATGGTATTATGAATAAACTGGTAATTCAAAGTCAGCAAAGAAAATACACATGAGCTCAATAAAGCCATAACCCATTAATAGTGCTGGCCTTTATTATTAAACTTTTAAGTTGGCAGTTCGATACATTTCACGGGGTTAGCGTTTTGAAATCGCCTTTTTTTCTTCAAAAATATCCAGATATTTATCGTAGCTTTAAAGCGATACGGAACTGATGCATTTTCAGCCACAGCGTACTGTTTATTGCACAGCGCCATTTCATGGTCAACTTGCTATACTCTCGTCTCATACGTGTTATAATCGAAAATTTCATCAGACCCATTTGCTCCTCGTCTACAAATGTGCATTGATGCTCCCTTTCACACTTGTTTTGCTTAACCCCGTACTTTGCTTAGCCCCGTACTATCCTTAACCCCGTACTAACTTTTTTGGCTTTTCTCACTGCAATTCGTTAGCCCCGTACTAGCCATAGCGTGAATATTCATTAATTCGCTCCACTGCGTAGTCCCGGACTATTTTTCGTTTCTGTTCTCATTCATTTTGCTTGGCACCGCAATTGCGGAGTTAGCACCACAATTGCGGGGTTAGCCTTGCTATTTTGCAGGGCCAGCTAACCCCGTACTATAGGTGGGGCTAGCCCACTTTGGTAAAAACGTGTCTGAACAGAAAGTGGAATAAGCTTAACCCCGGACTATAGGTAGGGCTAAGACCCCCCTTTAACCCCACCTATAGTACGGGGTTAAGCAACATTTTGCCAGTGTGAAAAGAAAGTGGAATAAGCTTAACCCCGGACTATAGGTGGGGCTAAGACCCCCCTTTAGCCCCACCTATAGTACGGGGTTAAGCAAAATTTTGCCAGTGTTCAATCATCCCATTAACTCTGGACTTACTTTCTATGAGATTATTTCTGATTTTAGATGTCATTTTCTAGCAGCGTCACGATGGTGAATTGTACTAGGAGTTTTTTTTTACGGATAAAGAGGAATCTACAATATCTTTTAAATTAAAAAAACGAGATCTTTGTTTTTGTTAATGATCCTGTTGTTCCTACATACAAGTTTAAAAAAATTCACGGGTGAATGTGCTTTAATAGCAATAGATGTCAGGGGGAAACATTAATATTTTGTTAAAGAAATTATTGATATTCTGTACCTCGATGTGCCAATTCTATTACTTGTAAGCATTGTGGCTCGATTTGATGCACATGTCCATATAACAGGAACCATTTTGTTTTCATTATATTTACGATTCGTAATTTTGTCTGAATTCCCCGTTTGTACGTATTTCTATACTCCTTAATCCCTTTCTATTTCACCCTTTCTCACTTCCTGCGCTCTCTCATTCTACCCTCCTATCTCACAACTAATTCCCAGTATGCTTATGAAAACTGTTTTTTCAATTATCATATGGTTAGAATGTAGGCCTATTGCTTATGCGTCAACACGAGGTACAACATTCTCCCCCAAATGTATGTCTTCAATTTAGCATACATATAATGTAGTGGAATAGTGATACATCATAGTACATGCATACTTCAAAATTAACTTTCTTTTTTGTGACCTCAATGAAAGGTGATTTCCGTTGTTAATCGCAAACAGGATATCATTGTGTGCAGAGTTACTTAGAGTAATAGTCTGTAATAGCTTGAAGTGTATTAGGGTCAGTGGCGGATCCAGGGGGGGGGGGCGGGCCCCCGCTTGAAAAAAAACAGGTAAAAACGCCCCTTTTTGTAAAAAAGAAGAAGATGGGCCCCTCCTGGCGCTAAAGGGGAGGGGGTGGTGATTGGAAAAATATAGCACTTCCCCCGTTGAGCAAAAAAAAAAATGAGTGCTCACTACCCCCCACTGTGCGAAAAATCGACCTGCACGATTTTCCAATTTTTGCACGAAGTGGGCCCCTTTTTTGGCCCCCTCCCTTGCCGCCGGCTAGATCCGCCCCTGATTAGGGTATTCTATACTGGAAGAGATCACATGCCAGACATTTCGTCAAGTGGGCGATAAAAACATTTACATTACATGTATTCTTATCGATCCGGCGTGGAATAAACCATTCTTTCTGTTTCACCTTCAAGATGGCTTCGAGTAGTTTAAAGGCGTGGTCTTCTAGTACTCCTGCAATGTTTCCAGTACTGCTTTTCTTCTTGACAGTCATCACTGTCAAAGGTGTACGCGTTGTATCAAATGTTGGTGAGAATATTACTCTGACTTGCAATCCGGATAGACTTACTGGGAATCTGTATTGGAATAGAGACAATCAACTTGAACAATACTACTTTGCGGCGGTCGATGACAATCATCCTTCAGGTGGAATATACACTCAATACCGGGATAAGCGTTTATCGCAGTTGTATGAAATGAATAGTACTACCAACATTCGATCATTTACGATCTATATCTACGATGCCAGGACAACAGATTCCGCAAGATACACGTGCATACAAGTTGAACCGCCTTATCGCGAGGAATATGATGTACGAGTTCTAGAATGTTCATCTTGCCTCATAAATCCAAGACAAGGTCCGAATCCTCAAGAGGTGGAAGTCAATTGTCATCTAAATAATTTCTTCGTATCCGAACCAAAACCAATTAATATAACACTGAATGGCATAACAGAGAATATAGCCGTTATCGAGGGCAGTAATTTTACTTTTTCAACCTCGATTACAATGTTATATAGCGATATCAAAGTTGATTTTAAGCCGTTTGGTGATACTTCTTCTAACATAACCTGTATTGTACCAGCCAAGCTAACTACGCCCTCATCTATGACGGTTCATACAACATCTGTATCGGGTAAAAGTGCGAATAGGGAACTAAATGCGACAATCCTCATTATTATCATTCTTGGTTCTATCTTCCTAATTATTCTCCTCGCAATAATTCTTGTTCTACGATATAAGAAAACGAAGCGCGGACATCAGACCAATCCTGATAGACTTACACCCAACGGTTCAACTGTTGATAAGGCTACAGTGGAGGGATCTGGTTCCTGTTATGAGTCGATTGAAGGAACGTCGCCAATGGGTCCTGGTGTGAACAATGTATTGCAAGATTCCACAAATGCGAATATTCAGAGTTCGTCATTGAGATCAAGTGGTGAGCTCGACACCGTCCTGTACACATTACCGGACAAATCGGGAATAATCAATCGTGTGGCAAAGTCAATGGTAATTATGGCTGATTTTCCTAACTCCGTCATTACACACAAGGCGATCACCAGTGACAACGAGCTTGAACGAGACCATCCTAAGCAGATGAACCCGTATGAAGAGGTCGATATTCCAGGATCGCGGACGGAAGATGATTGCAGAAGGATCCCGCTCTATGCCACGTCAGAAAAGGAACCGGTAACTAATGATGGTGAGGATATCCCAATGTATGCAATGCCCGATAAAGGACCAGAATCTACAATGAAGGCCGTGAAGGCCATACCAGAAGGGAACGACGGCGGAGAGTTCCCACTCTATGCTATGCCCGATACAGGGCCAGGACCCACAGGGAATAATGCGAAGGCTGCACCCGGACCAGAAACACTACTATATGTTGATGGCGAGAAATTCCCGCTTACTGCCATACTCGACAAAGGACCAGGTTTAACAGAGAATAATGTGGAGGCCACACCAGGACTAGGTCAAACAGAAAATGGCTCTGATGCGATCCCACTCTACGCCCTTCCCAGTAAAGGACCAAGATCTACTAAAGATGAATTCTGTAGTGTAGATGCCATGTATGCTGAAGTTAAATGAACCCAAGTAAACATAAGCTTGATAACCAAATTACTTGTACAGTGTATTTAGATCTTGTCAGCGGCGGATCCAGGATTTTCGAAGGGGGAGGGGGGACAAAGAGGACAAAGCCAACGTGTGCGCAATTCATAACCTTTAAGATAGCCGTCTTGAGCGATATCATTTATAATCTATCCCTTGAAACTTGCAAAGCCTCTATTGGTTTATTTCGTTGGAAATCAATTACCCCTCTCACACACAAACTCTCTTCTAAAGACAATTCCATAGAACGAATGGGGTCGAGGGGCCCGCCTTAGGACCCTATCGAATTACAGGTGCAGAGCCCCTGCCAGTGGTCCGCTTTTGAGTTTTTAACCTTCAAGATGGGGTCACGAGCACAGGGCTAACATAATTATCATTTCGATAAAAATTATCTTTTTTCTTTTCTTTCAAAGACAATTTTGATAGAAGTGTTTTGTTCGTCTACAAATCTCCGAGCCAACTCATCGGCAAAGTAATTTGTATGTATAGATTTAAGTATCATGTTGTTATTTTCTGTTTTTTTTTACATAGGCTTAGCCGTCTCTTCCAATGTACGCTCTATCAGATTTTATGTGAACTTTATGTGTGTGTTTGTGGGTGCGTGGGTGCGTGCGTACCGAGATAACTAAGAACTGCATGTACTTTCCAGCTTCCCATTGACGACCATATAGGGGTACGTTTATATAATGTGCACTATTCGCATGCAAAAAGTAGGTCCTCGGTTATGCAGGAAATTTCCAGACCGTCTTCGGGATGTTATATTTCTACAAACTACAAACATGTGTGTCCTCGAACATGTAATAACATACTGATGTGTAAATATGAGTCTTCCATTCATGTACATATTATGTATGCGTGTATGTATAATTGGGTTTTTATGAAAATGTACCCATGCATCATGTATGGTCACGTTTCTCTTGGGAACGATCTTTACCGTCACCATTCGAACTACAGGCATTCAGAGTCGGCTGTTGGCGAAGGCAGAGAGAAACATGAGTAAAGAATGTTAACATCCCCATAACATCGTGATTAAGTTTAGCTCTGATATAGATTCGGTAAGGACATCGATATTTTATACACCAATAGGTAGGACCCTAAATTAAATTGGAAATAACAGCGGCCAGGGAATGACCATTTACTGTTTAGTTTCAGTTGATTTTAATGAAAGCAATTAACTAAGAAAGAAGAAACAGGTCAGTGAAAGTTTGAGCAAAATTAGATTAAAAAAAGAAATAAGAAAGATTTGAAGTTGTAATCAATCAAACATAAATGTTCAACTCTGTGACATGTCTTTCGACGTTCTATCCCATTTCTCTGTACAGAAAATATTATATTAGTTGTTGATGACGGAATAGATTTGTTTCATACGGAAGTTGTGTAAAATTTACGTGCAGTGATTATATCTAGCGTGTATTATCTTCTATAGAAAAAAATAGAGATTTAAGATCAAATGACAGAGTACCTCGAAAGACATGTCAGGAACATTCACATAAATCTGCAACACTGGCTACATCTGGTTGTGATATAGATGAGGGCGGTCTGCGGACTTTAGTTATTTAGTTAACTTTGCCCAAGGCCTGGCAGCACAGCCGGGTGCACCCAGTGTTCATGTATTTTTGTGTGATTTGCAATTAATTAATTATTTTCATTTCTATATTTTTATATCATGTGTTTTCTGCCAAATTAAGTAATAATAATAATGATAAAAATAATAATAATAATAATAATAATAATAATAATAATAACAATAATAACAATAATTTATGTTTCATCGATTACAATTTGTTACTTTTACTTTTTATCGGATTTTAAACAAACCGTCACTGGTCTATTTCTCTCAATTTTATGGTTCTCTAGTAAAAACCAAATATTATCATGTTTTTCGTTTCTTTTATATCATGTATATGTTTTCTGACCAGGCCCTCAACTAAAACACCGCCCTCGGTCTAGAATCATGAGAGTAAGAAAAAGGGGGGACGTTCCCCTACTTCTTGATAACCATCAGTTCGAACGACGTTACGCAAATTATTTACGATGTATGCACATGCTAGAATAGAATCACGAAGTACAATATAATATTAAGCGATTCTGTGTTATATTTTCTATTTTGATAAACATATTATTTGTGATGTGAAACCACCTAGGTCTATTTCGAGGCTTTTACTATTTTTTGATTGATACCTTTCTCTCCACGCTTCCGCATTTTTTCATTTTCTCTTTCTGTCTATTCCCTTTTCTTTTTTCTTTCTTATATCTCTCATATTCGTCGCTCAGAAAGTGACATATTTATACATAATTATTTGCTCATCTTTTCCCGCGTCATTATTGATTTTTATTATATATTATGTTTTAAATTTTGTGTGCAATTCTATCGAATTCGTTCACAATGTGTAATTCTATTTGCTGTACTTATGCTACTTTGATTATATTTTATCCTTTCAACTGTATATAGTCTGATGTATTTTCAAGGCCTCATGGAAGACCAACTTTGTTGAAACCCTGGTGAAATATAATTGAATAAATAAATAATAAATAAAACATGGAATTTTACAACTTACTTTAATATGCAGTATATGCCTAACCTTTAATGTCAGATTGTAGTTACTTCAGTATCAAAAGAGTTCATAAATCACCAAAAATAAAAGAAACTAAATTACATAGGCCTGACTTAGCTCACCTTTTTTGGCAGCTATACAGTTTTAAGTACTTTTAAAGTATTAAAAAAAATTCACAACTTTACACTGCAAATTCATTGTGTAAAGGTGTGTAATAAAAAAAAAGATTACACACCTTTACACAACGAATTTGCAGTGTAAAGTTGTGAATTTTTTGTTTAGACAACTTAACACAACCCCTGTGTAAGGAGTGAACCACCCAATGTTGTGTAAAGTCGTTACACAACGTTACACAACGAATTTGCAGCGATAGTGACATTATCGGCCTCGTTGGCTGTAGTCAAGAAACCATAATATGGACCAAGGTTGAGTTTGAGGAAGAGACAGGAATGAAAATTCAGGCACGGATCCAGGATTTCTTAGGGGGGGGGGGCCCGAATTTAAAATTATGCGAGCCAAATATTGGTACGTAATGGTGACCAGCAGTGGCGTAATGAGCAAAAATGTTCGGGGGGGGGGGTAGACAAAAAATCTTTATCACCCCACGCTTACATGCAGGCCCCGCTGAACGTTTTTCAAAGTGGGTGGGGAAAGGCTAAAGTATTTACGATCAGGTATAGAGCGTAGAATAAATTGGCAGGACACTGGCAGGACACTAATTGGCGTGGGGTCCAGGGGGTGGAGCCCCCAGAAGCTCAGGGGTTTTAGGCATTAAATTACCGTCAAATGAGTATCTAGGGGCCGACCTTAGGGCCCTAGGTGGGGTCCAGGGGGGCAGAGCCCCCGGAAGCTCAGGGGTTTTAGGCAATTTAATTACGATGAGATGAGCATATTTTGATACCTTATTTGTGACACTGGCAGGTCACTAATTCGCGTTGGGTCCAGGGGGCGGAGCCCCCGGAAGCTCATGGGTTTTAGCTAATAAATTACGGTCAGATGAGCATCTAGGGGCCCGCCTTAGGGCCATTGGTTGGGTTCAAGGGGCAGAGTCCCCGAAGCTCAGGGGTTTTAGGCGTTTATTACTGTCAGATGAGCATATTTTGATACCTTATTTTTGACACTGGCAGGACACTTTTTTGCGAGGGGTCCAGGGGGCGGAGGTCAGATGAGCATATTTTGATACCTTATAAATTATGTGACTCTGGCAAAACACTAATTTGCGTGAGGTCCAGGGGGCCGAGCCCCCAGAAGCTCAGGGGTTTTAGGCATTTATTACTGTCAGATGAGCATATTTTGATACCTTATTTTTGACACTGGCAGGACACTTTTTTGCGAGGGGTCCAGGGGGCGGAGCCCCTAGAAGCTCAGGGGTTTTAGGCATTTTATAACGGTCAGATAAGCATTCAGGGGCCCGCCTTAGGGCTCCTGGTGGGGTCGAGGGGGCGGAGCCCCTGGAAGCTCAGGGGTTTTAGGCATTTAATTACGGTCAGATGAGCATATTTTGATACCTTATAAATTATGTGACTCTGGCAAAACACTAATTTGCGTGAGGTCCATGGGGCAGAACCCCCGGAAGCTCAGGGGTTTTAGGCGTTTAAGTACGGTCAGATGAGCATTTTTCTTAATACCTTATTTGTGACACTGGCAGGACGCTAATTGGTGTGGGGTCCGGGGGCGGAGCCCCCAGAAGCTTAGGGGTTTTAGGCATTAAATTACCGTCAAATGAGCTTCCAGGGCCGGCCTTCGGGCACCTGGTGGGGTCGAGGGGGCGAAGCTCAAGGGTTTTAGGCATTAAATTACGGTCAGAAGAGTATCAAGGGGCCCGCCTTAGGGTCCTTGGTTGGGTCCAGGGGGCAGAACCCCCGGAAGCTCAAGGGTTTTAGGCGTTTAATTGCGGTCAGATGAGCATTTTTTTGAAACCTTATTTGTGACACTGGCAGGACACTAATTGGCGTGGGGTCCAGGGGGCGGAGCCCCCAGAAGCTCAGGGGTTTTAGGCATTAAATTACCTTCAAATGAGCTTCCACGGACCCGCCTTAGTGCCCGCCTTAGGGCCCTAGGTGGAATCCAGGGGGCAGTGCCCCCGGAAGCTAAGGGGTTTTAGGCATTTAATCACGGTCAGATGAACATAATTTTATACCTCATTATTTTGTGACACCGTCACTGACAGGTCACTATTCTTTCTTTCTTTCTCTCTTTCTTTCTATTTCTATTTAAAAAAACAATTAAATGGGGGGGGGGGGAGGGGCGGAGCTCGAAGCCCCCGAGCCCCGCCGTTCGGCGGGCCCTGACATGTAGGCCTCTTAATAAACATATTTCTTGCGTGACTGTAAATTTAGGAATTTGTCATTTTCCAACAAACGCATACTTCTCTCTTATTTTGTTGATGGGGGCGGCAACAGCCTGGGAGGCAAAGCCCTTTCGCCCCCCCCCCTCCTCCCCATCTCCTTCTTCCCCCTTTCTTTTCGTCTTCCTCTTCTTTCTTTCCCTTCCTCTCCCCTTTCCCTTTCCCTTTCCCTTCTCTTTCTCTCTCTCTCTCTCTCTCTTTTTGGCGGGGTTGGGGGCAAGGCCCGCTCGGCCCCCCTGGATCCGCGCCTGAAAATTACCCAAATCATACTGGGAGGGTCACATATTTTGAAGGGAAAAGGATGTGGTCATGACAATAGACGGCTTAATTAAGAGTTTTCAACTTATGATGAAGGACCTTTTCACGTCTGCGAATACCGCTAAATGTTTATACGGATTACGCCAATGTGATAATGGTTTCAATTGACACGCGAGTAATGTAGTCCGATTACATTCTAATGTCTCAACTTTAGAGTAATTCATATTTACCTATTTTGCCTCTTTTATCCTTCATTTACTTTTATGAGTAATATTTTTCTATTATTGATTCTTTCAAATGAAATTACGTATACTTCGAGATGATATTGTACTAGAAAAACACATTAAAAAAAAAAAAAAAAACATATACGTACATATATGTTTAGAGTCTAGTTACATGTAACAACATGAATAGGGTCTCTCAACAAAAAAGTCTTTCCACAAAAAGAGGGTTTTTGAGATGAAAAACAATTAGGTTTCCGCATTAAAAGACAAATTTTTTAAAAGGTAAGTGTAACTTATCATTCTTCTGTGCAATTTATACTCCATATTCTCTTTTACCTTCAAATAAGACATGAAGGCTCGGAAATTTAGATCATATTTTTGGAATTTGGATCAAATCGCATATAATGCAAAGCACAAGAATAAAAAATTGATGCATGTGTCATAGCAACTACCCAAATCAACTCCAAATACATAAATAAACTCTGAATAAACTGTCGATTGCCTTATACATTTATCTATGGCATCGGTAAGATTATGTACATTTGTTGATGTTAAACAATAAACATGATACAGTGGCGTACAGATTTAATGGAGAGAAATATGATATTTGAGTAATAAGCAAACTAGAGAGAGCAGTTCCAGTCCAAAATGATGTGCATATATCCTTGACAATTAAAATTGTACACATAATGTTATCATCAAAATGGATCAGATGGTTTGACTTTGGATATCTGGTAAAACCAATTCCAGACGATTTTATTTTCCTTACCATCGCATGTTCGACGATTTTATATTTTTTACAATGTTATTTAAAACGAAAATGAACATGCTAAGAATGATCGAATAAAATCAAACGTCGTGTTTACATAAAGGTGAGTTATGATGCAATATCAAGTTAGCTATATACGATGATATAATCCTTTTAGATTAATTAAACAATTAAATGCTTCACACGACTAACTACAATAACAATAAAGGAGAAATCTGTTATTCTGTATTCGACGTGCTAACTGTGAAATAAATATTGTAATAAAATCAGTGTATTTGACCGCATAATTATCTAACAATAAACTAAATATGTAATTATACACATATTGTGATATTTTCAAACTAAGTTCAGCAATGACACCGTGACTTATTCGCATGATAAAAAGAAAAGTCCTTTAAAAACAGAAATAACTGCCTCGTCTTAATCTATTTTTTAGAAAATAAAGTGTTATTAATATTATATTTTCACAAAATGATTTCCGAAATGTATTTTATTACCTGTGTTGTTCCTTTATTTAAACAAGAAAGTCGATTATTGTTATTTATAATTTGAAACCTGAAGGAAACACTCATGGAACTGAATTTCTGATTAAAAATTTCCTCATTGGGGTTCTGTATAATAAACAAGAATATCCTTCCGTGAGGATGGCATTCCCTTTTCCCCACATAGCATGAGCTTAGATTCTCTGGAGTGACGGGTCATAGCATTTCTTGCAATGAAGGTTGCAGCCAATTGGAGACATAAAGGCGGGGGTAGGTGTTGCAATGAAGATTGCTTCCAATTGGAGACATAATGGCATAATGGAGGGGGGGGGGGTGTTGAAATGAATTTTGCTACCTATTGGAGACATAATCCCGCATTTCATGTTTATTTTTCTTTAATAGGAAAAACAAAGGGGGAAGAACCTATTTAGTCTCATCTTCGCTATATTTGTTCCCTTGCAATGATCTTTAAAAAAATATTATATGCTCAAAAAAGCAATTGTCAAAATATCATCAGTGCTTATTTTTATTACATAAAAACACTATGAAACAAAAAGAATTATGACAACATTTGTCTGATATGTTATTTTTCTTGACGCTTAGGGAATAAGGTTTTTCATAAAAGTCACTTCACGGTTTCGAGATCACGAATAGATTTTCTTCTACACTAATTTAAAAAGGTCATGTTGAAGTGAAAATGGATACGATTTACATCATGATCACTAATCAACATTGGGAAAATGAGATATTCACTCTCAACACAGAAGCATTATGTTACAAACATGTTGAGATACACTAATATTCTGTTTGTATTTTAAAGTGACATACCCAAAGGTACGTTCTTCAAAGATAAAATGATTATGTGATCTTTTTGTACCTTTTAAAAGAACATACAATCTAAGTTAAGTCATTAAAGACCGCATTCTCACCCACTTCCTGGACCGGTCTACATAAGACCGCTCTAACGGTGAGGGTGAAGACACAACCGTGCCAGGAAGCGTACCTCTGGACGGGTCCAGAAGACCACATCGGGTATGTGGTCTTCTCCAGCTCCAGCTCCAGACGTGGACCACTTTAAAGTGCAGTGTGAAGACAAACCGTGCAATAGATCGGTCTAACGTAACGGGAAAATGAGTGAGTATAGGTTTTTACTACACTGTTGCCCATTAATCTGGGATAATTTTAGTTTACATCTTTTCTTGAAGGGATTTTGGATCTATTATTATTCTTTGTACGTAAAGTTTTAATTTTCTCAGAACTCTATTGAATAATTTAAAGAGTCATAGAGATTGATTAATAAAGTTCTGAGAAGATATAAACTTAATCTATCAAGAATAATCCATTTTGTAACATCCTTTCATAAAAAGAGGCAAGAAAAAACATGATTCCAACTTTATATGCAACAGTGTACTACACTACAATGTTTCCCAGTGATCATTATGATTCAGTTAGATTTATGGACCTCAGCGTACAAAGCCTCTTCATCAAGGGCATCATCCTTATTTAAGACTTCGGATTGGCCGCCTGGTTTTGGCTTCACTGTAGGCCGATCCTCTTTAGATCCTGGACCTTTATCAAGCACAGCATAGAGTGGGATAGCAACACCATCATTTCGCTTTCCTTGTCCAGGTGTGGCTTTTATGATGTTCCCTTTAGATCCTGGTCTTTTATCGGGCAATGCATAGAGCGGGATATCAGCGCACTCCTCTGTAGATGCTGATCCTGCACTAGCCTTCATGGTATTTCTTGTGGATCTTGGTCCTTTATCAGGCATTGCATAGAGGGGGATATTTGTATCATTGTCTTCTCCGACTCCCAGGTTTGGCATGTCAACATTCTTATACTGGTCCTTTTGCTTGAATTCTTTCTGCTCATGCTGATGACGATTTATCGAGCTGTTGCCATGAGCACTGGACACAACCATTGACTTTGGAACACGAATTATGATTCCTGTCTTGTCCGGTATGGTATAGAGATCGCTGTCTAACTGATCATCCCCTGATCTAAAACTCGAACTCTGAATAATCCCATCACTGGACTCGTACAAAACATTATTCATCAATTCACCGTGTTGTATTCCCGACGATCGTCCAATCGACTCGTAACACGTATCCTGTACACGATCTGTTGCCACTTTATCATCAACCGAGTCATTTATTTCACCCTCATTACCTTGCTGTCTGTCTCGTCTTTGCTTCAATCGTAGAACAAATATTATCACAATGACAGCAATTATCAAGATAGAACCAAGAATGGTAATTATGGTGATTGTAAGATTGTTTTTTTGTAATACTGTTTTCTGTTCCTGGGTTTATATCATTTCTTGTCTGGTTAGACGTTAAAGTTCCAAAAGTCAAATAAGAAGTGTCCATCATCGGTGACGAAGATGACTTTGGCGTCGAGTCATATGGTTTTATACCTGCTGTTGTGATCGCTGCTGATGTTGTCTCTGATGTTGTCTCTGATGTCGTTTCTGACTTTGTTGCCGATGATTTTGCTGATGCTGCTGCTGATGATGCTGCTGATGTTGTTATCAGTGAGGAATTTTGAGAAAGTTCAGCCGAAGTATAGCTTTGTGGTGTTGTTAGCTGAGCTGGTACGATACATGTTATGGTCGACATAGTATAAGTAAACGGTTGAAACTCAACTTTAATAGTTGTGCCATACATCATGGTAATTGAAGTATTAAAGGTTAAAATACTACCTTCGATGATGGCTGTATTCGTTGTGTCCCTGTTCATTGTAATATGTAGTCGCATTCGTTCGGGTGTATGAAAATTGTTAAGGGTGCAATTCACATCCATTCTTGGTTGTCCCAAACCGTGCGACGCTGATAACTTTACAAAGCAAGTCGAACATCCGATCACACGGACGTCGTATTCCTGAAGATACCAATTGTAATGACTACATGCATATGTTGCCGATTCTGCTCTAGCATCATATATGTACAATTTGAATAGTCCTTGAGATATTTCCGTTTCATACGTTAAACGACTATCCTCATATACCATACCTTTAGGATGAATCTCATTGACGGCTGCAGTTAAATACTGATCGTCTTTAAACCAATAGAGATTGCTTGTGTATGTCGTATTGCAACGCAAAGTTATATTCTCTCCAGCATTGGCTACAATAATGTCACGTGTCACATCATATTGAGCCTCTGCGAATAAAAGCATCCCAAGAACGTATAGGCTAGCTACTGCAATACAGAGAACCATCTTTGATTTAGGCAAAGCCATTTCGATCGAAAGCTAAAGTAGGTTTTGCCACTGAATCCAGAATATGCCCTATATATATATATATATATATATATATACATTTTTATTCTTCGACGCGACGAACACTAGTTAGACCACTGCCTGTACCGTTTCCGTGTCGCGCGTCCAATCAGCTGAGAAAATAACACACCCTCAACGCTAAAGCAGAGATAGGATCCTTTCATTCTTACGTACCATTGGGCAGCGTTTCATGAAACCGTCATAAGTACAAGTTCACCGACATCCCATTGAAACGCGTGTTAAACCTAATACACGCATTTTGATGGGATGTCGGTGAACTTGTACTTATGACGGTTTAGTGAGACGCTGCCCAGAACTCAAACGCTACGTTTTGGGTTGTTCTGGGAACTACTTTTATCTTTACTGATGGGTCCATGGGGGAGAGGCACCTTAGGGACCCTATCGGAGCGCCCGGACGCTTTTGAGTTTTTAACCTTCAAGATGGCGCCGTCACGAGCACAGGGCTATCATATTATTTCGTAAGAATCATCTCTCTTTGTATGTTAAAGACAATTTCATAGAAACGTTTTTCGTCCACTAGTCTTCGTACGGCAGCTTATCAGCATTGTAATCAGTATGTACAAATTTAAATTGCACTTAAAGTTTTTTTGTTCTCTCTCTCTCTCCTTTTCCTCTCCCCGTCTATCATCTTCTCTTCTCTTTCTTTTCTCCCATTTCTTTCGTCGCTCTCTCTTACTTTTTCCCTTTTCTTCGCTGAAGGCTACACACAAAAAAGAGGGGAGACCGCGGTCGATTCCCCTCGCCACTGATTCATACATTTTTTGCACGCATTACGCATAGCTTGCGGTTGGGTTGGGTTTCCATCCCATCAAATACTCAGTTGCCGACCCGTTACTTAGGTGTCTCTCCTTTTTCTCTTTTCTTCTTTTTCACATTCTTTTGTCTTTCTTTTCTTCGTTTTTCTACCGTCGCCCCCTATTTTTTATTACGAGTTTACTTGTTATGATTTTTTCCTCTTTCCTTTTTAAACAGTCACTCGACTATGATTTTTGTTCTCCTTAAGCCTAACGCTGTCTCTTCCAATTTACGCTCTATCGGATTTTATGTGAAGTTTATGTGTGTGTTTGTGGGTGCGTGGGTGCGTGCGTACCGAGATAACTAAGAACTGTACCTTCACTTTAAACGACCATATAGGGGCGGTTATGCAGTAATTTTCCAGATCATCTTCGGGATGTTATATTCCTAGAACCTACAAACATGACTGTGTGTCCTCGAACATGTAATAACATACTGATGTGTAAATATATGACACCTCGAATTATGTATGCGTGTAAGTATAATGATGTGTTAATGGAAATGTACCCAAGATATATGGTCACGTTCGTTTGGGGAACGACCTTTATCTTCACCATTCGATCGGGCGGACATCAGAGTCGGCTGAAGGCGAAGGCAGGGAGCTGACCACTACACCAACTTACATCTCCATTTGCAAACAAGTTTCTAAAAATATGAGTAAAGAATATTAACATTCCCATTACATCGTGATAAAAGAGTACCACTGATTTAGAGTCGGTAAATACAACGAAATTGTATACACCAATAGGTAGGACCCTAAATTAGTTGGTAATAACAGCGGCCATGACCATTCACTGTATAGTTTACGGGAAGTCCACATCCTCCAGCCTGATATTCAGTTGATTTTAATGAAAGCAGTAAAATGAGAGAAACAGGTCAGTGAAAGTTTGAGCAAAATTAGATTTAAAGAAAAATATGAAAGATATGAATATTCGAAATTATAATGAATCAAACATAAATGTTCATCTATGACGTATCTTTCAACGTCCTGTCCCAATCATCTGTACAGAAAATATTATATTAGTTGTTGATGGCGAGATAAATTTGTTTCATACAGGAGTTGTGTAAAACATACGTGGGTGATTACAACTAGCGTGTTTTACTTTTTTAAAGAGAAAATATGAATTTAATATCAAATGACAAAGGACCTCGAAAGTCATATCACGGACACGCCAATTTGTGTTTCATCGATTTCAAATTCAAAAATTCATAACTTTAAACTTTGTATCGGATTTTGAACAAACCGTGACTGGTCTATTTCTCTCAATTTTATGGTTCCATAGTAAAGGCCAAATATTATCATGGTGGACTCTTCCTGTAAATACACCGGTCGAGAAAAAAAAAACTGTTTGCGCTGATGAGAATGAAAGGCAAGGACTGTCTCCGTTTTAGCGTTGAGGGTGTGTTATTTTCTCAGTTGATTGGGTGCTAAACATGGAAACAGTCCAGGCAGAGGACTAACTATAAACATTAGAATAAGAATGGAGGGGTGGGGCGTTCTCCTACTTCTTGATAACCATCAGTTTGCTATACTTGATATTTGCTTTTTTTTCTTCTTTAATTTTGTTATTATTATTCTTCTACCTGATTATGAATGACACTGAGTCAAAATGATTTTCAGGAACTTAAACTCTACAAGCTATGCTTTTGATTAAGTTCCTTTTTTCACATGTAATTTTGAAATTATCTAGTGTAAATGCAATGGAAACCTATGCTGTGTAGATGTCTTTATTGTTCATTAATATCAATTTTTTTGATATGCTATGTTTTGTTAATGTATTGTTTTTTTCATGTGAAATAAAAGAAACTACACCGGAACTGACTTTAAACGACTTACGCAAATTATTTACGATGTATGCACATGCTAGAATAGAATCACCAAGAGAAGTACAATATAATGTTGAAAGATTCTGCATCATATTTCTATTTTGATAAACATTTTATTTGTGGTGTGAATTTACCTATGTCTAGTTCAAAGCTGGCTTTCTATGGGATATGGCATATTTCTTTTTGCAAAGCAACTTTGTTTGTTTACTTTTTACTCCCTAGCTTTTCACTCTTTTGTTATTGGTACCTTTCTCTCCACGCTTCCGCATTCTTTTTTCTTCTCTCTTTCTGTCTATTCCCTTTTTCTTTCTTCTTTCTTTCAAAACTTTCTACTCCCTAGCCCTCTCTTTTTCCTCTTTTGTTATTGGTACTTTCCTCACTCCACACTTCCGCATTCTTTCTTTTTGTCTTTCTCCCTTTTCCCTTTCTTCTCTTATTTCTCTCACATTCGTCTCTTAGCAAGTGACATATTTACAGTTAATAACTAAAGTATTCGTACCCGTTGTAAATTTGATGCTTTTTGTCATTTTCGTAAATCAAGAAATAATGGTGGACTGGTTGAATTTGGGCGTTTGTTGAATACTTTTAGATGTAAGCTTTAATATGTCACATTATCAAGAAACACAAATCGAAACAAATCAAATTTTCACATGCTTAAAAAATTACAAAACTTGGTAAGGGTATGAATAATTTAGTTGTTAACGGATATATATTTGCTCATCTTTTCCCGCATCATTATTGATTTTTATTAATCATTATGTTTTAAATCTTGTGTGCAATTTTATCGAATTCGTTCACGATGTGTACTACTTGTTTGATGTATTAATGCTACTCTGATTGTATTTTATCCTTTCAACTGTATATAGTTTGATGTATTTCCAAGGCCACATGTATGACCAACTTTCGTTGAATAGGCTACCCTGGTGAAATATAAATAAACAAATCTTGGTATCGATGCCTATTTAGAGTAATATTGATAAACTTAACATCAGCAATATCTGGGAATGTTTATATAGAAAACTGTTGTACATCATTTCTTTGTTTTGTTTTCGATGTCGTAAGTTTCTTCGATAGTCATTTTAAGTATTTCTGAGTACTAAACCATGCCTATTATATATGGACTCTTGTTATGGAAAACGATAAGAAACCTGAATATTTTAAATGAGAGTGAAGTAATGCACTTATTCACAGTGGCGTATCCATGCTTGCTTAGCTCGAGGAGAGGGGTCAAAGATCGAAATAGGGACAAAGCCAAGAAAAACATAGATATATAGAAAAGAAGAAAGATACATAAGATCCAAGAGACAAAACAAATGAAACAAAAATATTACGGGAAAATGAAAATTGATGGTCTTTGGGCTGTCGGACTCTAGTGAACCCTCTAAATACGTCACGTAGTGGCTAGAAGGCCCACGAGACCGACATTATCGGCCTCGTGGGCTGTAGTCAAGAAACCATAATATTGGCCCAGGTTGAGTTTAAGGAAGGGACAGGAATGAAAATAACCTGCATCATACTGGGAGGGTCACATGCATATTTAGAGAGGAAAAGGATGTGGTCATGACAATAGACGGCTTTAAAAGTTTTCAACTTATCATGAAGGACCCTTTCCCGTCTGCGAATGCCGCTTAATGTTTATACGGGTTACGCCAA
This sequence comes from Mesocentrotus franciscanus, assembly GCA_037976565.1. Classification (NCBI taxonomy): domain Eukaryota; kingdom Metazoa; phylum Echinodermata; class Echinoidea; order Camarodonta; family Strongylocentrotidae; genus Mesocentrotus; species Mesocentrotus franciscanus. The sequence continues at coordinate 31,165,985 of CP137678.1, read as the reverse complement.
TGTGATAATGGTTTAATTGACACGCGAGTTATGTAGTCCGATAAAAATATCACGTCTCAACTTTAGAGTAATTAATATCAATCTAGTTTGCTTGTTTTACCCTTCATTTAGTTTTATATTTGTCTATTATTGATTCTTTCAAATGAAATTTATGTCCATATATCTATGACAATTAAATTTGTTATCATCAGAATGGATCAGATTGTTTGACTTAAGATATCTGGTAAAACCAATTCCAGAAGATTTTATTTTCCTTATCATCGCATGTTCGACGATTTCATTTTTTTTAACATGCCAAAAATGATCGCATAACATGAAACGTCGTGTTTACATAAAGGTGAGTTATGATGCAATATCAAGTTAGCTATATATACGATGTTATATCCCTTTAAGATTGATTAGACAATTTAATGCTTCACACGACTAACTACATTAACAATAAAGAAGAAATCTGTTATTCTAATTGTGAATAAAATATTATAATCAAATCAGTGTATTTGACTGCATAATTATCTAACAATAAATAAATATGTAATTTTATACATATTGTAATATTTTCAAACTGAGTTTAGCACTACACTGTGACTTATTTGCTTGATATAAAAAGGCATTTAAAAACAGAAATAGTTGCCCCTTCTCAATCTAATATTTAGAAAATGAAGTGTTATTATTATTACATTTTTAAAAATTGATCCCGAAATGTATTTTATTGCCTGTGTTCTTCTTTTATTAAACAAGGAAGTCAATTGTTATTTGAAATTTGCCTGACTACCCCAGGAACTAAATTTCCGTCTACCATACAACTTTTCCGGAAGGTAATCTTCTACCAGGCGGTATACTGCAATACAGAGAACCATCTTTGATTTACACAATGCCATTTCGATCGAAATCTAAAGTAGGTTTTGCCACTGAATCCAGAATATGCCCTTTATTAATATTCTTCGACGCGACGAACACTAGTTAGTCCACTGCCTGGCCTGTTTCCGTGTCGCGCGCCTGATCAGTTGAGAAAATAACACACCCTCAACGATTAAACGGAGACAGGATCCATTCATTCTTACGTACCACTGAACTCTAAACACTACATTTTGGTTTCTTTCGAAGTCCTGTCCCATTTCTTTGTAAAGAAAATATTATATTAGTTGTTGATGACGGAAAAGATTTGTTTCATACGGAAGTTGCGTAAAACATACGTGCAGTGATTATATCTAGCGTGTATTATCTCTATAGAGAAAATAGAAATTTAAGATCAAATGACAGAGGACCTCGACAGACATATCACGGACATTCCAATTTGTGTTTTACCGATTTCATATTTAAAAAATCAAAAACTTTTTACTTTTTATCGGATTTTGAACAAACCGTCACAGGTCGATTTCTCTAAATTTTATGGTTCTAGTAAAAAAAAAAAAAAAAATTATCATGGTGGTAGTTTTCTTTTAATACCACGGACACGTTTGCTGGCGCGGCCCTCAACTAAAACATCGCCCTCGTCCTAGGATCCAAGGAGTAAGAATAGGGGGTCGGGGCGTTCCCCTACTTCTTGATAACCATCAGTTTGAACGGCGTTACGATAATTATTTACGATGTATGCACATGCTAGAATAGAATCACGAAGAGAAGTACAATATAATATTTAGCTATTCTGCATTATATTTTCTATTTTGATAAACATTTTATTTGTGGTGTGAAACTACCTATGTCTATTTCAAGGCTGACTTTCTATGGGATAAGGCATATTTCGTTTTGGAAAGCAAATCTGGTTTTTTACTTTCTATTCCGTAGCTTCTCTCTTTTCACTCTTTTGTTATTAGTACCTTCCTCTACATGTTTCCGAATTCTTTCTTTTTCTCTTTCTCCCTATTCCCTTTTCTTTCTCCTTTCTCTCATATTCGTCTCTTAGCAAGTGACATATTTACAGTTAATAACTAGGTCATTCATATCCGCTGCAAATTTGATGCTTTTTTCTTTTTCGTAACTCAAGAAATAATTGTGGAGTGGTTGAATGAGGGCGTTTGCTGAATACTTTTAGATGTGAGCTTTAACATGTCACAGTCTCAAGAATCACAAATCGGGACATATCAAATTTGCACATGCTATTTATAAACAATTACAAAACTTGGTAAGGGTATGAATAATTCAGTTAACTGATATTTATTTGCTCATCTGTTCCCGCATCATTATTGATTTTCATTATTTATTGTTTTAAATCTTTTGTGCGATTTTATCGAAATCGTTCACAATGTGTAATTCTATTTGCTCTATTTATGCTTCTTTGAATGAATTTTTTCCTTTCAACTGCATATAGTTTGATGTATTTTCAAGGCCTCGTGTAAGGCCATCTTTTGTTGAATGGGCAACCCTGGAGAAATATAAATAAAAAAATAAATGACGAATAAAACATGGAATTTTACAACTTATACAATATAGGCCTAACCTATAATGTTAGATTGTAGTAATTGCAGTATCAAAACGGTTCATAAATCACCCAAATAAAATAAAATAAATTATGTAGGCCTAACTTAGCGTACTAATTTTGGCAGCTATACAATTTTAAGTAGTTTTACAGTATAAACATGGCGGACACATCGATTGCTTTTATATAAATCTAGGTATCGATGCCTATTCACAATAATATTGATGAAATTAACATCAGCAATATCTGATGAGGCTAATTGCGCTGTATGTCATTTCTTTGTTTTGTTTTCGATGTCATAAGAATCGATCGTCATTAAAAATAGAGGAGAAATCTTTTATTCTACATTTAACATGCTAATTGTGAATCAATTATTTTAATTAGATCAGTGTATTTGACTGCATATGATAGATATATAAATATACACATATTTGGTAATATCTGGTAATGCTAAGTGAGCTGCATATCATTTCCTATTATAGTTTTGTTTTCAATGTCATACTAATCTTCGATAGTCAGTTGAAGTCGTTCTGAGTACTACACAAGGCCTCTTAGACTATCGTTATGGAAAACTATAACAAACGTGAATCTTTTAAATGACAGTGAAGTAATGCACTTATTCACAATGGCGAATCCATGTCTTGGTTCGAAGGGAGGGGGTCAAACAGAGGATTTACTAACTTGAGTTTAAGGAAGAGGCAGGTGTGAAAATAAATGTTTTCAAACTGCGATGATTGCATATAAAAACATGAGAAAATATAGAAAAGAAAAAGGTATAAAAGGTCCAAGAGACAGAACAAAGGGACAAAATACTTGAGGGAAACATGAAAATTGTCGGTCTTTGGGCTGTCGGACTCTAGTGAACCCTCTAAATACGTCACGTAGTGGCTAGAAGGCCCACGAGACCTACACTGTCGGCCTCGTGGGCTGTAGTCAAGAAACCATAATATGTATCCCAATTGCATTATCATGTCTCAACTTTAGAGTAATTAATATTTACCTATTGCCTATTTCATCATTCATTTACTTTTACGAGTAATATTTTTCCATTATTGATTCTTTCAAATGAAATTACGGATACTACGGGGTTTTTTTTTATTACAAAATTATGAGCCGTAGAGCATGAACACTCGGAGTCACAATGTCTATTTTATTACAGTTTTTATTTCCTGTGTATCTTTTATTTCTTATATATTTATCGTGTTCATCAAAGTAATCTGGAGTATACTTACTGGTTATAACGGAAAGAGAACAGTCTTACAGAAATGAACGAAATGTAGTGAAAATAATGTACACTTAACTTTCGTAATGTTTTCATCGAAAACCAAAAACAAACACATAAAACACAAAAATACAAACATAATTTATATATACATATATACAGTAGTTAAAGTCCAGTTACGTGTAACATCATGAATAGGTCAATTTGGTTACCAAATTAAGAGAATTTGTTTGTAAAGGTAAGTGTAACTTATTATTCTTGTGTGCATTGTTATACTCCATATTCTTTTTTACCTTCAATAAAGACATGAATTCTTCGAAATTTAGATCATATTTTTGGAATTTGCTTCAAATCACGTAAAATGCAAAGCACAAGAATAAAATATAGATGCATGTGTCGTGGCAACTGCCTGAGTCAACTCCCAATATATAATTAAACTCTGAATAAACAGTCGATTGCCTTATACATTTATCTATCGCATCAGTAAGATTATGTACACTTGCTGATGTTAAACAATAAACATGATACATGTGGCGTACAGATTTAATGGATAGAAATATGATACTTGAGTAATAAGCAAACTGTAGAGAGCAGTTCTAGCACGAAAATGATGTGTATATATCCATTACAATTAAATTTGTCTACATAACGTTATCCTTGGAATGTATCAGATGATTTGACTTTAGATTGCTGGTAAAACCAAGTCCAGATGATTTTATTTTCCTTATCATCGCATGTTTGACAACTTGCCAAAATGATCAAATAAAATCAAACGTCGTGTTTACATAAAGGTAATTTGTGCAATTTTAAGTTAGCTATATACGATTTTTAGATGAATTAAACATGCTTTTAAGACTAACTACATTGGCAATATAGGAGAAATATGTTATCGATATTTAATATGCTTATTGTGAATAAAATGTGTTATAAAATCAGTGTATTTGACTGCCCATGATCTAACAATGGCTAATGTAAATATGCGCATCTTGTAATATTTTCAAACTGAGTTCAGCATTACACTATTGTTTATTTGCATGATAAAAAATACATTTTCTTTAAAAACAGAAATAGTAGCCCCTTCTTGAAATAATATTTAGAAATTAAATTGTTATTATTACATTTTTACAAAAAATGATTCCCGAAATGTATTTTATTGCCTGTGTTGTTCCTTTATTAAACAAGGAAGTCAATTGTTATTTGAAACCCGACTACTCCAGGAACTGAAGTTCTGATTAGAAACTTCCTCAATATCCTTCCGTGAGTGGGGATGGTATTCCCTTTTCCCCACATAGCATTAGCTTAGATTGTCTGGTGGCTGGTCATACCTATAAAGATAAAATGTCCTGATTGTTTCTTGCAATAAAGATTGTTACCGATTGGAGACATAAGGGGGGGGGGGCTCAAGGAGGGGACGGATGTTCAAAGGAGGGGATGGATGTTGAGTTTTAAAAAAAGTAGTGTTGCAATGAAGATTGCTACCAATTTCATGTTTATATATCTTTCAAAGGAAAACTAAACGGGCGGGGGAACCTATTTAGTCTCTTTTTAGATATATTTGTTCCCTTGCAATTATTTTTTAAAATATAATATGCTCAAAAAACTAATTGTCAAAATATCATCAATGCTTATTTTTATTACATAAAAACATTAGTGAACAAAAAGAATTATGACAACATTTGTCTGATATGTTATTTTCTCTTGACATTTAGGAAAAAAGGTTTTTCATAAAAGTCACTTCACGGTTCCGAGATCATGTACATTGTGAATTACTTTGTATCTCGATTTTCTGAGCTCCTAATAGTAGGCCTATACATCGTACGAGTAGTCTATTATACACATTTCCCGGAAGATTATCTTCTAATTTCCGAAGGTCATCTTCAAGTGATAATGGATACGTTTTATATCATGAGCACTAATCAGTATGTAGAGATACACTAATACTCTGTTTGTATTTTAAAGTGACATAGCCAAAGGTACATTCTTCAAAGATGAAATGATTATGTGATCTTTTTGTACGGTTTAAAAGAATAATAACAATTCTAGGTAAGTCATTCAAGACCCCATTTTCACCCACTTCCTGGACCGGTCTACGTTAGAGCGGTCTGACGGTGAGCGTGAAGACATAACCGTGCCAGGAAGCATACCTCTTGGCCGGTCCAGAAGCGACATCGGGTATGTGGTCTTCTGGACCGGTTCACTTCCTGTACCGTTCAAGACTGCTCTAACCGTGCTGTGTGAAGACAAACCGCGCCAGTGGATCAGTCTAGCCTAGACCAATCCGGGAGAGTAAGTGAGAATTGGGTCTTACTATTAAGCCGTTGCCCATAAATCTTGGATAATTTTTGTTTACATCTTTTCATGAAGTGATTGTGGATATATCGTCGCTGATTTTACGAACCGGCATACGAAGCGTTTTTCGTGTAAATTTTCGATTTCAATATTTTTACATATTTTGAATGATATTATAATAATCAACCTTTCTGCAAAATTTTAAGTCATAAAACGCTTTAATTAAAAAGTTATTCGATTTTATAAAATGTGTGCGCTATGTATGCCAGTTCGTAAAGCTCGAGTTAACGCGCGAAAAGGAATTTGTTGATTTTACGAACCGGCACGCCTAACTATAACTAGTCTGCTAGCAGAATAGGATTCACCGAAATCTGATGCTTAAACTTCGAGTCTGCGTGGAACTGGTGAGTTGAGGTTTATTTTGTTCTCGATTCAATGAAAATGTATGCACGTCGTGTTTGAATTATCTATAAAATTGTAAAATAACCTCTCCTAAATTGGTGATTACCCTATGATTATTTCCTCTTTCGCTAACCCAGCCCCACATGTAGCGGGTTATGTTAGTGTACCAGTGTATCGAAGCTACAGGTAACGTGCATGCAAACAATTTAAAAATGTTTCGCTCAATGAACGGGACCCATTAAGTTAGATTCTGGGGTTATCGTAGTAACAACAGACCCTATTTACTTGCTACTAACCTGTGGGCTATATGTTTAGAACTTAAAGTAATGTGATGTGGCAAAACTGGCATGATTTCAGAGATGGGTTCTGTATCTGTTGCTGGGCTGTAGAAATATGCCACTGCCACTGGCACTAGTGACTAGTCTAGCGAGTAGTGAGTACACTGCATCAACATCTACCACAGATCACCATCCCATTTACCTTTAATTTAGTTTCAAATTCACTTGAGACCTGCATAATTTGGTCATATGTCTAAGTCTTTTCTTTGCATCCTTATTATAAGTGGTTTTAGGTATGACCATATTTTGTCAAAGAGTTCAGGTCTTCGGTATTAAAGTCTACGTCTATGCTCGTAGTCGTACTCATCGAAAGCCTTTTCACTTTCAGCAACTAAACGAGGATATTGTGGTGTACGTGGTCACGATTGATTAGTGCAAAGTGAAAAAAATTACTTGAAACAATATAATTATTGTACATGTAGAACCACATGCCTTCACCAGGTCAGGTCTAGCACTTGGTAGGTTTGCCAGTGTTATAGATAGGATTATCAAATATCAGGTTTTGTTTTCTTTATAAACTATTGATATTTGACTTATTATAAAATCTTTATTCAATCATTAGATGAATTTCATCCAGAATAGCCTTGTCCAGTAGAACAAGGACACATCTACTAATTTGGTTTCCTTGACTGATATCAAAAGGAGAAAGAATTCGGTACCAAGGAGAGGCACTTCAGTGAAAATGAAATGGGGCAGCAGGTGGTGGCGGGGAAAATGTTAGCAGTGTCGGAAACCTGGACTTGTACACACCATGGATATGGGAGACATCCCATTACCTGAGCTTGGTTAGTAATACATTTTTTTCCTTTCAGATACTTTCTTCTAGATCGTTAATGCACATCATCCAAATTACTTTCTACAAAGAATGTTAACAATACTGAGTACATCTCATAATTTGCAGTTGGGTACTAGTAGTGTGTGAAATAGATTAGTTGATATGCTTTTTAAAAATTGGAATTATGTTGAGAGGCTATAATTTTTACACTGGGTTGAATTAATGCAATTCACTATTGTTCTTTACCAGAGATTTTGGGAACACAAATGCGGTCCCTTCAACCCGGAGAGGAGGAGGGAGGGTACCAGCCAGAAAAAAAATTATTAGGTGTGTTTATCTCCATAGTAACTTTAATTTATTTGTTTCTGGGTAAAGTGATATTTAAGCAAACATTAGAATATGTTTATGGTGTAGAATGCTTCCAATCCAGTCCATTAATTTATCTCATTATTTCTGTTTCATTCTGAATTACTCAAATGCAAATATTATATGTATTGCTTTGCAGTGATTCAGATATGTTCACGCCCAATGACCGATGATGCTAAGTTTGACTGCCCAAGGATTGACAGCCTAAAAATGCTCCTAACAGAGTTGAAATGCCCTTCAGAGGTCCAGCAAGGATGTAATGTCCCATACATTGACCCCTTTTGATTGAAAACCAGCTGACTTAAAGCTCACAGATTGGTGGTGAGTTATTCCTCATTCTATTTTTGTTTGTAGCTAATAAAGATATACATGTTAATGTTAATGTAACCAGATACGTGCATAATGCTGAGTATTTTTATTGGTTTTGAAGTTTGACAAACATACTTGAAAATAAATGAAATTACCACCTTCCAGTATAATTTTATGACAGATATCATTGTCCTAAATAATGGTAAGTTTTTGAAATATGAATCATGCAATTTTCATTCCAGTTAAAGAAAAGTTATAGTTTTGGGTAATATTCATTACACCAATTAGTATATTTTTAGCATATACTTACATGTACATGTTTGTGAAACTATGAGTTGTGATCAAACAACATTCACAAGTGATTTAGAATATTGTGATAAGAACTTAGCAAGTGGTTACCGGTAGGTAAAAATAAGTTTAAAGAATTACCAGATGTATCTTTCTTTAAATTCTCTGTTGACATTCACATTGAATCTGCTTACAAAGTGAATATGGATTAATGTTATCACATTGCTAATTGTTGTATAACTACCTTTCAGTTTTTATCCACAATTTATTATACATGTATTTGAATTCTGGGTAAACCTGATATGAAGTTGTTGTTGTTTTGTTTTTGGCTGCTATATACATGTACCTACTCCAGCATACATGTACTTATCTGTATATAGTATTCCATGATATTTTCTTGTCTCATTTCAAAATTCCTCTGTTGTATGTTTATGCTCCCAATGAAATGAAATAAATGAATTTAATAAATAATTTTACTTCCAGTGATTCGAATGGCCCCAGTTCTACAAAAGGACAGCCCACACACTGACTGCTATCAGAACGATGGTCCACAAATAATTGCTCAACAAATTGAGAGCCAAGGGATCCCAAACCCATGGACAACACTGAACAGGTCACTGGTTTTTAGGTAAGTTACATGTTTACACCTGAATGCAACTATTGAGTGATATTTAAGAAGTGTCCTTCTATTAAGTTTTTTTCAGGGGATGTCTATTTTTATTACCTTTGGTTAGTGTACAGTGCAGCTTAGAGAAATAAGCTTAGGATTTGCAATTTATGCATTAACTTTGACTGCACTTTCTAAGTTTGTTGAATCATGATGTATGTGTTACGACAACTTCAACACATTCTGTCGATTTCATTAGAATATATTTTTGTAAAAATATCCGTTTGTGGCTTCTACAACCTCATATTCAGTAATTTAGACCAAAGTGAGATTTATTAAATTCAATGAACCATCCAAATAAATAAACCAAGACTGATGTGATATTCATTTCTAAACTGCTCTCAAATTTTGTTTCTCTGTGTTAAAGTTCTCAGACCTGGTGAGGACATCCCAAAGGCAGAATGAAACAGAACCCATGGAGTTGGATACAGACTTTGAGGATGAAGTACACAAAGTGGAATCTGACAAAGAAAACTTCCTGTTAGCTGCTGTTGGTCAGTAATAGCACAGCAGATATTTCACCTGTTATATAGGAATTTGTATTCATGTAATTTGAATCATAACCATTCAAATTATATACATGTATATATATATATATATTACATAATTCTTTTAATTTTTCCAAGGTTTACAAGTAAAAGATATATCAGTAATGTTCAAAATAACATTGTTATCTACACTTGGTTATTCCAAGCCAATAACTAGTACCCATACTACAACATCCTAACTTATAGTATGACTTTATCAGAAAATTACATTACCTTCTTCATGTTTATTTTGTAGCCTTCATTTGCAATCCTCCACCAGGATCTTAAACTGTAATAGGGTTATTGTCATTTAAATTTAACAACTTAATAAAATAACAATTAATCATGCTACAACATTGTATAATACATGACAATTTAAAGAGGTTTCTAAGATTTGACTTACCATCTACTGAGGAAATTACATAGAAGTTGGAAGGCTTTAGAATGAGAGCCACTACCTTTATTAGTTAGACATACATTATGTTAGATTCACATTGTTTAATGCTTTCAATTTCATACAGTAAATCTTCTCCTGTTGGTAGATATTTTCTGATGGGGACCGAAGTGTTCATTTGTGAAATGGCTTTCATTGACAAATTTTAAAGGGATTAAAATGTATTGTTGAAGAATGCGTTGTTGACATTAAATGTATATAGTGGCCTTGCAAACTTCTAATCATCAATTAATTGTCCTTCAAGTGACTGATCTTCACCAATATTTCATTGGGGAGCAATAAACTCATGTAATTAATATTAACAAGTTGGTTTAATTATAACTGAATTACTCTGTATGTATATTCTATTCCCATTTGAGCTTTCAGTGCTTGGCATATCATCTGAATAATTTCTAAAATATATATGATATGTCTTTCTAAACTGATCAGGAAGGGCACTGGATAATCACCTTCTCTTATCCAGTTCATTGTTGATGCTGATTCTTTAGTAATGAGTAATCTAGCTTAGTTTTAGAGTAGATTTCATGTAAAAGCACACTTTGCTTGTGTTATTTGAAAAGGTATTTCCTGTTCTAAAAATGGTATTATGCTGCAGATTCCTTGTGCATAGACTGCAAGAAATGTAGTCAATTATGCATGAACAATATATGAGCTGTCATATGGAGTAAGTAGATATTAGCTCTATCTCAAAATTACAATATTTATATTCATTGCAACATTTAAAGAATATGTCTAATGTGTAATATTTTGTATGCATCATTTCTAAGTCTTCAAGAATCATCTTTTCTGTGGCGTATTGGTACTGATTAAGAAACTTGTTGAAATTTGCCAATGTTTTCAACTTGTCCATGAACCTCATTTTGGCTTCATGATTCCATCAAATGTTATAATTGAGTAAATAGAATGTCTTTATATTAATGCAAATCCATGGACATTTTTGACACCCCAAATGTGCACACGTATGCATTTAGTATAAGTTGCAATCAAAATTCAAATACATGTAATAGGATGAAAATATTATTGTATTGTGCAAATATATTGAGCATAATTTTACGCCGATTTGTAGATTTTTAGCATGCCTCTTGTATTTTTGCTACAATTGTGTTTTCTAACAACTATGCAGCATTTTCTAATGGTAACATTTAATTGGTGTACAAACAATTAACCATTTGTTTGCTCAAAATGAGGATTAAATATGTATATTATCAATTTAAACCATGAATTTCAAAGAGGGAATTTTCTCTTTACTGTAACAGTAAAATATATAACAACACCATGCCCCACACAATTATGGTACCTTGAAAATGATATGATAATATGTAATTTAGATACAATGTACCTCTCTGAATTTAAATTCTACTTTCCTTGAGGTAAAGGGAGACATGACTGAGATAGGAATATATAAAAGGTTCTATGAGATAGAGAGAGATTGGAATGAAGAGAGAGGATGTGTGAAGAGAGAGGGAAGTGCAGTATTGAGTATCTGCCCAAGATGTGGACATTTTGTGATAAGAGGTGGGAAATTACTTGATAAACCATGAAGGTATAACATCAAAGCACCGTCTCTCACAGAAAACTATCCCCAAGCACAAACACCACCCTCCCTGAAAATTACCCCCTGGGACAAGAACCCCCACAGGACAATTTACCCCCAAGAAAGAAGAAAAAAAATCTGCTTTTATTAAAAACCAGCTTATTATCAGGGTCGTCTTCCCCTTTAATGAACTGGGGTAATTGTCCATGGTGGGGGTAGTTTCCCGGAGAGATAATTTTCAGGGGGTGATTGTCCAGGGAGAAATTGTCCTGATACGTACGGTAATGTATTTAATCTACGAATCATATAGCATATGTTACAAACGTTAATCGATTATATGACTGGTAGGCCAACATGAAAGATTCAGAAGAGAACCATTCAGATATAAATTTTAAAAAAGAGGAAAATACGGGATACTTCATGCGAAATAGAGAGAGAGAGAGAAGGGCTAGAATATTGGAAACGAACGAAAACATCAAGAGAAAAAAAAGATGTAAACAAAATATAAATACAGGTTCAAGAGAGATATCAAAGATATACTAACCGTGTGATGCGGTAGGGAAAATATTTAATTGTCCTTGTGACAATTCGTATTGAGAATGTCATTTTAATGCACCATCAAAATCATATGCCGGTTCGTAAGACTCATCAGTACGCGCAGCTACACAAGGCGCAAGTCTTACGAACCGGCACAGGATCAACGCGTGCCGGTTCGTAAGATTTTTCTTAACTACGCGTTCTATGCAAAATGCGCATACGAGTAATCTTACGAACCGGCATACGTATTTGACCATGAATGATACCAAAAGTATTTCGTTTCTTGCTGTAATATTGAGTGCATATGAAAGAAAATATTCAACTCTTATTACATATGTAATTCCATGTTGATTAAATGAAAGTACGGTGTTCAAATGAGCATTTTAAACCGGCCGCTGTCTTTAAACGCGATTATCTCGGAAACTTGTTTTCGCGCTGTGAGGCTTCGTATGCCGGTTCGTAAAATCAGCGACGATATGATTATTCTTTATACATAAAGTTTATAACTTCTTAGAACTCAATTGATCAATTTAAAGAGTCGTACTAGATCTAGAGATTGATCAATAAAGTTCTGAGAAGGTACAAACTTAATCTATCAAAAACAAACCATATTGCCACATTCTTTCATGAAAAGAGGAAAGAAAAATATGATTCCAACTTTATGGGTAACAGTGTACTACACTAAAATGTTTCCAAAAATCATTATGATTCAGTTAGATTTATCAACCTCAGCGTACAAAGCCTCTTCATCAAGTTTATCATCCTTAGCTTCGGATTGGCCGCCTGGTGTTGGCTTCACTGTAGGCCGATTATCTTTAGGTCCTGGTCCTTTATCAAGCACAGCATAGAGTGGGATCTCGATACCATCATTTCGCGTTCCTGGTCCAGATGTGATCTTCATATTGTTCCCTTTAGACCCTGGTCTGTTATCGGGCAAGGCATAGAGCGGGATATCCGCGCCACCCTCTGTAGATGCTGATCCTGGACGAGTCTTCATGGGATTTCTTGTGGATCTTGGTCCTTTATCAGGCATTGCATACAGGGGGGTATTTGTATCATCGTCATCTCCGACTCCCAGGTTTGGCATGTCAACATTCTTATACTGGTCCTCTTTCTTGAATTCTTTCTGCTCATGCTGATGACGATTTATTGAGCTGTTGCCATGGGAACTGACAGATAAAATCTTTGACTTTGCGACACGCTTAATGATTCCTGTTTTGTCCGGTATGGTATAGAGATCGGTGTCTAACTGACCATTAACTGATCTCAAAATCGAACTCTGAATAATCCCATCACTCGAATCGTACAAAACGTTATTCATCAATTCACCGTGTCGAATTCCCGACGATCCTCCAATCGACTCGTTACATGTATCCTGTTCACGATCTGTTGCAACTTTATCATCAACTGAGTCATATATTTCACCCTCATTACGTTTACCATGCTGTCGGTCTCGTCTTTGCTTCAATCGTAGAACAAATATGATCACAATGACAACAATTATCAAGATAGAACCAAGAATGGCAATTATGATGATTGTAATACCGTTGTTTTTAGTATCGTTATCTGTTCCTGGGTTTATATTCTTTCTCGTGTGGTTAGACGTCACAGTTCCAAAAGTCAAATAAGAAGTGTCCATAATCGGTGACGAAGATGACTTTGGCGTCGAGTCATATGGTTTTGTTCCTGTTGTTGTTCCCGTTTCTGACTTTGTTGTCGATGTTTTTGATGATGACGTTGCTGATATAGTTATAAATGGGGTACTTGGAAAATTTTTGTCCAAAATAAAACTTTGTGGTGTTGTTTGCTGAGCTGGTACGATACATTTTACGTTCGACAGAGTATCAATAAATGGATTAAACTCAACTTGGGTTGTACCATACATCATTGAAGTCGAAATATTAAAGGTTAAAATACTACCTTTGATGATCGCAGTATTATTTTGTTCCTGTTCATTGTTACATTTAGTCGAATTCGTTCGGCTGTATGAAAATTGTTAAGGGTGCAATTCACATCCATTCTTCGTAATTGTTCCAAACCGTGCGACGCTGATGAGTTTACAATGCAAGTCGAACATCCGATCACACGGACGTCGTATTCTTGAAGATGAATATTGCCAGCCCGGCATGCATATATTGCCGATTCTGCTCTAGCATCATATATGTTCAATTTAAATAATCTAGGAGATAAATCCATTTCATACGACTGTGTAAAACGACTATCATCATATACCCTACCTTTAGGATAATTCACATCGACGATTGCAATAAAATACTTATAGACTTTAACCCAATAGATAGGCCGATTGCTCGTGTATCTCGTATTGCAACTCAAAGTTATATTCTCTCCAGCATTGGCTACAATAACTTGACGTGTCACACCAAATTGAGCCTCTGCAAATAAAAGCATCCAAAGTATGTATACTGCAATAAAGACGATCATCTTTGATTTAGGCAAAGCCATTTCGATCAAAAGCTAAAGTATCTTTTGCCACTGAATCCAGAATATGCCCAATATTTATATTCTTCTACGCGCGCATGATCCACTGCTTGGCCTGTTTCCGTGTCGCGCGCCCAACCAGCTGAGAAATAACACACCCTCAACGCTAAAACAGAGAGAGTATCATTTCATTCTTACGTACCACGAAAATCTAACACTACATTTTGGGTTGTTTTAGGAACTACTTCTATCTTTGCGGATGGGGGCCTAGGGGCCAAATTAGGACCCCTATCGGATTCCGGGAGCAGAGCCCGTGTCGTTGGTCCAAGAGGCGGAGCTTCCGAACGCTTTTGAGTTGTTAACATTCAAGATAGCGCAGTCACGGGCACAGGTCTATCCTATCATTTCCTAAGAATCATCTCTCTTTCTATCTTAAAGACAATTTCATAGAAATGTTTCTTCGTCCACAAGACATAGTCTTCGTAGGGCAACTCATAGGCAATGTAATTTGTATGTACACATTTAAATTTCATGTTCTTTTTTTTTTGTTCTCTCTCTCTCTCTCTCTCCTTTTCCTCTCCCCGTCTATCATCGTCTCTTCTCTTTCTTTTCTACTTTTTCTTCCGTTGCTCTCTTACTTTTTCACTTTTCTACTTTTTAGGCCACACAAAAGAGGGGAGGGGGTGGGGGACCGCGGCCGATTCCCCCAGTCATTGATTTATACATTTAATGCACGCATTAGGCATAGCTTGCGAAGGGGTGGGGTTTCCATCCCATCCAATACTCTTTGCCGACCCGTTACTCGGGGTAATAATTTTTTTTTAAAGTGCCTTTCCTTTTTCCCTCTTCGCCTCTTTTATCTTGTTTTCTCTTTCTTTTCTCCCGTTTCCTCCGTCGCTCTCTCTTTTTCCCTTTCCCGTATTTTGTTTCGTCCCTTAGATCCGCCACTGATTGTTATAAGTTTTTCTTCTTTCCTTTTTAAACAGTCAATTGGACAATGTTTCTTTTTATATAGGCCTAACGCGGTCTCTTCCAATGTACGCTCGATCAGATTTTATGTGTACTTTAAAGATAAAGACCAGTTCTGGTCATGCGATTGCATTGTGAAAGAAACGTTGTGGAATCGATCAGAAAAGGTTGATCATCTAGCATAATAGTATTGGTGTGTACTGCAAGGTTCTGGAATCATCAAAATGATAACAAATTTGGCCCAGTCTTGGTAAAGTTACAAGCACTGTACACAGAAAGATGTATATGGGACTACGCGACCACGTGCGCGATATCTATTTGGTCCCAATAGATATAATAATTTACCAAATATATTAATTAGTAGGCGGTTTCCCGACTTTTCCGGCAAAATTTGTATCATCACGTATTAGTCAAAACATATTCTTTCACATGATTGGTAATGAGAGCTTCCATTTCATTATTTTGAGGGAGGGGCGTTTCCAAAACTGGTCTTTACCTTTAATTGTGGGTTTGTGGGTTCGTGAATGGTTGTGTACCGAGATCACTAAGAACTGTACCTTTACTGTACTGTACCTTTTTTTTTTCAAAAAAGGGTGTTTTTACCTGTTTTTTTTGCTAGGGGGGCCCGGGCCCCACCCTGGATCCGCCACTGGGGGGACGTTCCCCTACTTCTTGATAACCATCAGTTCGAACGACGTTACGCAAATTTTTTATGATCATGTATGCACTTGTATGCTAGAATAGAATCACGAAGAGAAGTACAATATAATATTAAGCGATTCTGTGTTATATTTTCTATTTTGATAAACATATTATTTGTGGTGTGAAACTACCTATTTTTGGAAAGCAACTCTGTTTTTTCAAAACTTTCTACTCCCTAGCTTCTCTCTTTTCACTCTTTTGTTATTGATACCTTTCTCTCCACGCTTCCGCATTCTTTCTTTTTCTCTTTCTGTCTATTCCCTTTTCTTTCTTCTTTCTTTCTTATATCTCTCATATTCGTTGCTCAGAAAGTGACATACTTATATATATTTGCTCATCTTTTACCGCATCGTCCTTTATTTTTTTTTTTATTATTCATTATATTTTAAATCTTGTGTGCAATTTTATCAAATTCGTTCACAATGTGTTATACTATTTGCTGTATTTATGCTACTCTTTTGTACTTTATCCTTTCAACGTACACGCCTCAGCTGTTGCTAGACACCTGTATATTCCCAGGGCAATTGTGTCAGATGAAGCTGCTGTTTGTTTGTTGATTTTGCTTTCGTTTAATGATATGTACGCCCTGTCTATTTTGTAGTATTTTGTAGTACTTTGTCATTTTTATGATGTATTCGTAGACACATGCGCAGCCCAAGACAGCCCAAGACGGCTCGGAATATGCAATTGATTTAACTTTCTCTTTCTAAGTGAACATGCCTATCTATACTTAATTCTCTTCTCAGTTTTTCTTCATTTACTATTTTTTCTTTCCTATCAACGTTCTGTTATACTATATGTAATTTTTATAACAATAATATAATGTTTTCTCAGTAACTGTGTTAACCTATTATGGGCGTTCCCAATACAAGCTATGCTTTTCGGGTTTTCGCCTCCTTCTCTTATCTGAATTATTTACTGTATACTCTATGTTGAAAATATTGTTTCATATATAATTTATAATTACATACATTGTGTTTCATATTGTACCGTTGAGAAGGAAATAAAGGTTAATAAATACAAAATACACAATTTTCAAGGGCTCATGGAAGATCAACTTTTGTTAAATGAGCAACCCTGGTGAAATATAAATAAATGAATAATAAATAAAACATGGAATTTTACACGTTATGCAGTAAATGCCTAACCTATAATGTCAGATTGTAGGAACTTCAGTACCAAGATAGTTCATAAATTACCCAAAATAAATGAAACTAAGTTATGAAGGCCTAACTTAGCTTATCTTTTTTGGCAGCTGTACAATTTTAAGTAGTTTGAAAGTATAAACATTGCGGACACATCGTTTGATTTTATATGAATTTTGGTATCGATGCCTATTCAGAATAATATTGATAAACTTAACATTAGCAATATCATGTAATGTATATTGAGCTGTATATAATTTCTTTGTTTTGTTTTCGGTGTCGTAAGTACCTTCAGTAGTCAGTTGAAGTAGTTCTGAGTACTACTTAAGGCCTCTTAGACTTTCGTTATGGAAAACGATAATTAATCTTAATCTTTTAAATGACGGTGACGCAATGCACTTTTCCACTGTTTAAGGAAGAGTTAGGATTGACAATAGTGGTTTTCAAACTGCGACAATTGCATATTTACAAGTAAATATAGAAATAGGGGAAAAACAAAGAGAAATATAGAAAAGAAAAAGGTACAAAAGGTCCAAGAGACAGAACAAAGGAGAAAGAAAATAGTAATTGACGGTCTTTGTGATGTTGGACTGTAGTGAACCCTCTATATACATTTATACGGATGACGCCAATGTGATAATGGTTTCAATTGACACGCTAGTAATGTATTCCGATTACATTATCATGTCTCGACTTTAGAGTAATTAATATTTACCTATTTTGTCTGTTTAACCCTTCATTTACTTTTACGAGTAATATTTCTTTATAATTGAGTCTTTCTGATGAAATTACGTATACTTCGACATTATTTTGTACTAGAAAATTATAAGCCGTAGAGAATGAGGAAAAGGAGTCACAATTTTTATTTTATTTTTCTGTGTTACTTTCATTTCCTTTTTATTCATCATGTTTATCAAAGGTAATCTGGAGTTCTGCATGGTTATGACAGAAAGGAAACAATCTTTCAAAAATGAACGAAATGTACTGAAAATAATGTACATTTATTTGTTTTTAATGTTTTCATTGCAAGCCAAAAATAGACACATAAAACACAAAAATAACAAACATATATTATGTACATATCATAATAATAATAATAAATTAAATTTACAAAGCGCTTAATACAATGTTTCTGAGCGCTAAACAAAAACAAGGTACGACATAAAGTAAACATACAGCAATAATAATACATAGTTCTAACAATAACAATTACAGATAATTAGCAAATTACTTTAAACAAAACTGCCCTATAAATTACTATTAAACAAGAATTACTTTAAACTTTCCTTAAAAAACTCTACGGATGGGGATTGACGGATACTAATTGGTAAACTATTCCATAATTTATATATACAATGGTTAGAGCCCAGTTACATGTAACATCATGAACAGGGTCTCTCCACATGTTTATCTACACAAAAGGGTTATCGAGATGATAGACCATTAGGTTTCCACATTTTATAAGGTAAGTGTAACTTATCATTCTTTTGTGCAATTTTATACTCCATATTTTTTTAAACCTCCAATAAAAACATGAAGGCTTGGAAATTTAGATCATATTTTTGGAATTTGCATCAAATCAGATAAAATGCAAAGCACAAGAATAAAAAAATCGATGCATGTGTCATGGCAACTGCCCGAGTCAACTCCAAATACATAACTAAACTCTGAATAAACAGTCGATTGCCTTATACATTTATCTATGGCATCGGTAAGATTATATACACTTGTTGATGTTAAACAATAAACATGATACATGTGGCGTACAGATTTAATGGATACATGATACATGATACATGAGTACATGACTGTAATAAGCAAACTATAGAGAGCAGTTCTAGTCCGAAAAGTATGTGCATATATCTATGACAATCATAATTGTATACATAATGTTATCATCAGAATGGATCAGATGGTTTGACTTTGAATATCTGGTAAAACCAATTCTAGACGATTTTATTTTCCTTACCATCGCATGTTCGACGATTTCATTTTTTTAAACAATGTTTCTTTAAAGCGAAAATGAACACACTAAAAATGATCGAATAACATCAAACGTCGTGTTTACATAAGGTGAGTTATGATGCAATATTAAGTTAGCTATATATACGATGTTATATTCCTTTTAGATGTATTAAACAACATAATGCTTCGCACGACTAACTACATTAACAATAAAGAAGAAATCTGTTATTCTACATTCGACATGCTTATTGTGAATAAAATATTAGAACCAAATCAGTGTATTTGACTACATAATTATCCAACAATAAGTAAATATGTAATTATACACATTTTTAAATATTTTCAAACTGAGTTCAGCACTACACTGAGACTTATTTGCATGGTAAAAAAGGCCTTTAAAACAGGAATAGTAGCCCCTTCTCAATCTAATATTTAGAAAATAAAGTGTTATTATTAATACATTTTACAAATTGACTCCCGAAATGTATTTTATTGCCTGTGTTGTTCTTTTATTAAACAAGGAATTCAATTGTTATTTGAAATTTGAAACCTGACTACTCCAGGAACTAAATTTCCATCTACCATACAACTTTTCCGGAAGGTTTTCTTCTACCAGGCAGTGTAGTGCAATACAGAGAACCATCTTTGTTATACACAATGCCATTTCGATAAAAATCTAAAGTATGTTTTGCCACTGAATCCAGAATATACCCTATTGAATATTCTTCGACGCGACGAACACTAGTTAGTCCACTGCCTGGCCTGTTTCCGTGTCGCCCGCCTGATCAGTTGAGAAAATAACACACCCTCAACGATTAAACAGAGACAGGATTCTCTTATTCTCTTACTCTTAGTCTTACGTACCACTGAACTCTAAACACTACGTTTTGGTTTCTTTCGAAGTCCTGTCCCATTTCTTTGTAAAGAAAATATTATATTAGTTGTTTCATACGGAAGTTGCGTAAAACATAGGTGCAGTGATTATATCTAGCGTGTATTATCTCTATAGAGAAAATAGAAATTTAAGATCAAATGACAGAGGACATCGACAGTAGTAAAAAAAAAAACACATTATCATGGTGGTAGTTTTCTTTTAATACCACGGACACGTTTGCTGGCGCGGCCCTCAACTAAAACATCGCCCTCGGCCTAGGATCCAAGGAGTAAGAATAGTGGGGGGGGGGGGGCATTCCCCTACTTCTTGATAACCATCAGTTTGAACGACGTTACGCAAATTATTTACGATGATGTATGCACATGCTAGAATAGAATCACGAAGAGAAATACAATATGATATTTATCGAGTCTGTGTTATATTTTCTATTTTGATAAACATATATTTTGCGGTGTGAAACTACCTGTGTCTATTTCGAGGCTGGCTTTCTATGAGATATATCATATTTCGTTTTGGAAAGCAAATCTGTTTTATTACTTTCTACTCCCTGGCTTCTCTCTTTTCACTCTTTTGTTATTGATACCTTTCTCTCCAGGCTTCCGCATTCTTTCATTTTCTCTTTCTGCCTATTCCCTTTTCTTTCTTCTTTCTTTCTTTCTTATATCTCTCATATCCGTCTCTCAGAAAGTGACATATTTATATATATTTGCTCATATTTTACCGCATCATCCTTTATTTTTATTATTCATTATGTTTTAAATCTTGTGTGCAATGTGTAATACAATTTGCTGTATTTATGCTACTCTCTTGTATTTTATCCTTTCAACTGTATATAGTTTGATGTATTTTCAACGGCTAATGGAAGACCAATTTTTGTTGAATGGGCAACCCTGGTGAAATATAAATAAATACATGAATAATAAATAAAACATAACATTTTACATCTTATGCAGTATATGCCTAACCTATAATGTCAGATTGTAGTAACTTCAGTATCAAAAGAGTTCATAAATCACCAAAAATAAAAGAAACTAAATTACGTAAGCCTGACTTAGCTTACCTTTTTTTGGCATTTTTACAATGTTACGTAGTTTTAAAGTATAAACATGTCGGACACATCGATTGCATTTATATAAATCTAGATATTGATGCCTGTTCAGAGTAATATTGATATAATTTATTGTACTAATATCTGGTAATATTTATTGAGCTGTATATTATTCCTTTGTTTTGTTTTAGTTGTCATAATAATCTTCGGTCGTCATTAACAATAGAGGAGAAATCTTTTATTATCCCCTCGCCGACGAAGTCGGAGGGGATATAGAAACGCCGCTGTCCGTCCTTCCTTCCTTCCTTCCTTCCGTGCGTGCGTCCGTCCGTAACAAATTTGGTTTCCGATCAATAACTTCAGTAATGTTTGACGGATTTTAATGAAGTTTGATATGAAGGTACATGGTATCAAAATACAGGCTAAGTTCGATTTCGGAGTATGTAGGTCAAAGGTCAAAGGTCATAGCTCATTAAATATGCGAAAAATACACATCTGGTTTCCGATCGATAACTTCAGTAATGTTTGACGGATTTTAATGAAGTTTGATATGAAGGTTCATGGTATCAAAATACAGGCTAAGTTCGATTTTGGAGTATGTAGGTCAAAGGTTAAAGGTCATAGCTCATTAAATATGCGAATCTGGTTTCCGATCGATAACTTCAGTAATGTTTGACGGATTTTAATCAAATTTGATATGAAGGTACATGGTATCAAAACACAGCCTAAGTTCAATTTCCGAGTATGTAGGTTAAAGGTCATAGCTCATTAAATATGCGAATCTGGTTTCCGATCGATAATTTCAGTGATGTTTGACAGATTTTAATGAAATTTGATATGAAGGTACATGGTATCAAAACACAGCCTAAGTTCAATTTCGGAGTATGTAGGTCAAAGTTGAAAGGTCAAAGCTCATTAAATATGCAAAAACACCTAATTATACTTCCTTGCCTAGTAATATAATAGTATAGTCTAATGGAGGTAACTTGTTCTGACGTATATAGGCCATTTGTACCCTGCGAGGGGATGCGACGCTTTGCGTTGACTTTTCTAGTTCTACATTCAACATGCCAATTGTGAATAACTTATTGTAATTAGATCAGTGTATTTGACTGCATATGATATATATAATATACGCGTATTTGGTAATATTTGGTAATGCTTAGTGAGCTGTATATCATGTTCTTGTTTTGTTTTCGATATCAAAATAATCTTCAGTCGTCAGTTGAAGTAGTTCTGAGTACTACACAAGGCTTCCTGGACTATCGTTATGGAAAACGATAACAAAACCCGAATCTTCTAAATTACAGTGACGCAATGCACTTTTCCACAGTGGCGTATCCATGCCTTCGCTCGAGGGGAGGGGGTCTAACGGAGGATCCACTATTTTAGCGAGAGTTGAGTTTAAGGAAGAGGCAGGTGTGAAAATAATGGTTTTCAAACTGCGATGATTGCATATTTACAAGTATAAAAAAAAGAGAAAACATAACGCCAAAGCAAAGAAACACATCAGAAATATAGAAAAAAGAAGAAAGGTACAAAAGGTCCAAGAGGCCAATCAAAGGAAACTAAATATTAAGGGAAACTGAAAATTGATGGTATTTGGGCTGACAGACTCTGTCACACTATAGTAAACCATCTAAATACATGTAGTGGTTAGAAGGCCCAGGAGACCGACATCATCGGCCTCGTGGGCTGTAGCCAATAAACCATAATATGGACCCAGATTGAGTTTGAGGAAGAGGCAGGAATGAAAAGAACCTGCATCATTGTGGGGGGGGGGTCTCATATTTAGAGGGGAAAAGGATGTGGTCATGACAATGGACGGCTCACAAGTTTTCAACTTATCATGAAGGGCCCTTTTCCGTCTGCGAATACCGCTAAATGTTTATACGGATTACGCCAATTAAATGGTTTCAATTGACACGCGAGTAGTGCAGTCCGTTTACATTCTGATGTCTCAACTTTAATATTGACCTTTTTTGGTTGTTTTAACCTTCATTTATTTTTACGAGCTTATTTTTCTATTATTGATACTTTCAAATGAAATTACATAAACTTCGGGATTATATCGTACTAGGAAATCATTAAGCCGTAGAGCATCAGGTATAGGAGTCACAATGTTGATTTTTTTTATTTCAGTGTTATATTTTTCTGTGTAAATTTCATTTCCTGTTTATTTATCATGTTTATCAAAGGTAATCTGGAGTACTGCATGGTTATGCGCATATATCCTTGACAGTTAAAATTGTGTACACGCGTAATCATCGAAATGTATTAGATGGTTTAAATTTAGATTGCTGGCAAAGCCGATTCCAGACGATTTATTTTCCTTACCATCGCATGTCCGACGATTTCATTTATTTTACAATGTTTCATTAAAACGAAAACAAACATGCCAAAAATGATGGAATAAAATCAAACGTCGTCTTTACATAAAGGTGAGTTATGATGCAATTTCATGTTAGCTATATACGATTTTATAATCCGTTTAGATTGATTAAACAATTTCATGCTTCACACGACTAACTACATTAGCAATAAAAGAGAATTCTGTTATATATACACTATGTTCAACATGCTAATTGTGAATAAAATATCGTAATCAATTCAGTGAATTCGACTGCATAATATGATCTAACAGTGACTTAGTATGTAAATATACACATATTTTCAAACCGAGTTCATCACTGACACAGTGACTGATTCGCATGATGAAAAGAAAAGTCCTTTAAAAACAGAAATAGCAGCCTCGTCTTAATCTAATATTTAGAAAATAAAGTGTTACCGTTATATTTATTAAATTTTTACAAATTGATTCCCGAAATGTATTCCATTGCCTGTGTTATTACCTATTACACAAGGAATTCAATTTTCAGTCATCAGTCATTTGAAATTTGCAATGAAGGTTGCATAATGGGGGGGGGGGGTGTTGCAATGAAGGTTGCTACCTATTGGAGACATAATAGGGGCGTTGCAATGAAAGTAGCTGCCAATCGGACTTATCGGAGACATAATAGCTATTCTGTCACGATGTTGAAACAGTAACTTATGCACCCTTAAAAAGTGGTTTGGTATAACCTCAAATACCAAATTACTACAGAAATATTTCTGTTGCAAATATGACAATGTGCATTAAATTTGTCGGGGGGTAAATTACATATTTTCAAAACTAATGCTGTATTTCATGTTTGTGTTTCTTTAAATCATCTTTTTGATATTATATGCTCCAAAAATTAACTGTCAGAATGCCATCAATGCTTTTTTTCTTTTCTTATCGCAATTGGTGATATTCATCACTAAATCTACGTTATAAACTTTCTTTACCAAAGTAATTAAAAAAAAGGGGTTATCGTTTCGCATTCTCCCAAAGCAAGAAATGGTATCTTTTGTGTTTTGTTTGTTCTGCGGATTTTAAACCTTGTTTTCATAAATCTGATGTTCCTCATGCCTTTGCCGAAACTGTATTAATAGTAACATTATCTTTCCATGACTTGTGAAATTAATTCTTCAAAAAACATGAAAGCATTAGTAAACATAAAGAATTATGATAAGCTTTGTCCGATATGTCATTTTTCTTGACTTTAAGGAAAAAGGATATTTCATAAAAGTCTCTTCACGGTTCCGAGATCATACACATTGTGAATGACTTTAAATCTCGATTTTCTGAGCTCCTTATAGTATACATCGTACGAGTAGTCTGTTATACAGCTTTCCGGAAAATTATCTTCTATTGATTTCCGAAGGTCATTTTCAAGTGAAAATAAACTTGAAACTTGAAAATGCATACGATTTACATCATGATCGCTAATCAACATTGGGTAATTGAGATATTCAATCTTAACATAGAAACATCGTGTTACAGATGTGTTGTGAGATCCACTAATATTCTGTTTGTGTTTTAAATTGACATAGCAAAAGGTACATTCTTCAAAGATGAAATGATTATGTAATCTTTTTGTACCTTTTAAAAAGAACATAAAATCTAAGGTAAGTCATTAAAGACCCCATTCTCACCCACTTCCTCGACCGGTCTACGTTAGGGCGTAACTGTGAGTGTGAAGTCACAACCGTGCCAGGAAGCATACCTCTGGACCGTTCTAGAAGACCACATGGCACATGGGGTATGTGGTCTTCTGGACCGATTCGCTTCCTGTACCGCTCCAGACAGCTCTAACGTACAGTGTGAAGACAAACCGTGCCGGTGGATCGGTCTAGCGTAGACCAATCCGGGAGAGTAAGTGAGAACATTGCCTATAAATCTGGGATAATTTTTGTTTATATCTTTTCATGAAGTGACTGTGGATATATGACTATTCTTGATACATACAGTTTATAACTTCTTAGAGCTCAATCTTAGAACTCAATCTATCAAGATAAAACCATATCGCCAAATCCATTCATGAAAAGAAGTAAGAAAAAAAATAGGATTCCAATTTCATGGACAACAGCGTACTACAGTAAAATGTTTCCAGTGATCAATATGATTCAGTTAGATTTATCGACCACAGCGTACAAAGCCTCTTTAACAAGTGTTTCATCCTTATTTAAGGCTTCGGATTGGCCGCCTGGTTTTGGCTTCACTGTAGGCCGATTCATTTAAGATCCAGGTCCTTTATCAAGCACAGCATAGAGTGGGATCTCAGCACCTTCATTTTGCGTTCCTGGTCCAGTTGTGGCCTTCATAATAATCCTTTAAGATCCTGGTCTTTTATCGGGCAAGGCATTACGCGGGATGCATGCACCATCCTCTGTAGATGCTGATCCTGCACGAGTCTTCATAGTGCTTCTTGTGAATCTTAGTTCTTTATCAGGCATTGCATGGTGGGGGATAAGTGTATCAAAGTCATCTCCGGCTCCCAGGCTCCCGAAGGTGCGGCATGTAAACATTCGTATATACTGGTCCTCTTGACGGATACAATCTCTGACCTTGCAACACGATTTACGATTTCTGTCTTGTCCGGTATGGTATAGACTTCGGTGTCTCACTGATCACTACCTGATCTCAAAATCGATCTGAATAACCCCATCACTGGACTCGTACAAAACATTACTCATCAATTCGTGTCATTTTCCAAATGGTCGACTCGTAAAGTGTTTCATGTTCTTCTGTTGCAACTTTATCATCAACTGAGATATTTATTTCACCCTCATTACGTTTACCTTGCTGTCGGTCTCGTCTTTGCTTCAATCGTAGAACAAATATTATCACAATGACAGCAATTATCAAGAAAGAACCAAGGATGGCAATTATGATGATTGTAATACAATTGTTTTTAGTATTGTTTCCTGTTCCTGGGTTTATATTCTTTCTCGTCTGGTTAGACGTTGAAGTTCCAAAAGTCAAATAAGAAGTGTCCATAATCGGTGACGAAGATGACTTTGGCTTCGAGTCATATGGTTTTTTTCCTGTTGTTGTTGTTCCTGTAGTTTCTGACCTAGTCGTCGATGCTTTTGATGACGTTGCTGATATTGTTATCGGTGAGGTACTTGGAGAAAGATTAACCGAAGTATAACTTTGTGATGTTGTAAGCTGAGCTGGTACGATACATGTTATGTTCGACAGAGTATCAGTAAACGGATTAAACTGAACTTGGATTGTACCATACATCATGGTAATCGGAATATTAAAGGTTAAAATACTTCCTTTGAAGATGGCTGTATTTGTTCTGTTCCTGTTCATAGTAATATTTAGTCGAATTTGTTCGGATGCATGAAAATTGTTAAGGGTGCAATTCACATCGATTCTTGGTTGTCCCGAACCGTGCGACGCTGATAAGTTTACAAAGCAAGTCGAACATCCGATCACACGGACGTCGTACTCCTGAATATAAATACTGTTATACCGGCATGCATATATTGCCGACTCTGCTCTAGCATCATATGTAGAATTTAATTAATCCAGAACATATTTCCATTTCATACAACTGCGTAAAACGACGATCATCATATACCACACCTTTAGGATAATTTGCATCGACGGCTGCAATAAAATACACATTGTCTTTAACCCAATAGATATTGCTCGTGTATCTCGTATTGCAACGCAAAGTTATATTCTCTCCGGTATTGGCTACAATAATTTCACGTTTCGCAAAATGTTGAGCCTCTGCGAATAAAAGTATCGCAATAACGTATACTGCAATACAGAGAACCATCTTGGATTTACACAAAGCCATTTCGATCAGAAGCTAAAGTATGTTTTGCCACTGAATCCAGAATATGCCCTATATTAATATACTTCGACGCGACGAACACTAGGTAGTCCACTGCCTGGCCTGTTTCCGTGTCGCGCGCCCAATCAGCTGAGAAAATAACACACCCTCAACGCTAAAACGGAGACAGGATCCTTTTTTCTAACTTACCACTGAACTCTAATACTACGTTTTGGGTTGTTTTGGGAACTACTTCTATCTTTACGGATGGGGTCCAAGGTCCCGCCTTAGGGCTCCTATCGGATCGCAGGAGCAGAGCCCCTGCCACCCGGGGTCAAAGAGGCGGAGCTCCCGGACACTTCTGAGTTTTTAACCTTCAAGATGGCGCCGTCACGAGCACAGGGCTATCATTTTATTTCGTAAGAATCATCTCTCTTCCTCAATTTCAAGAAAATGTTTTTTCGTCCACAAGTCTTCGTAGGGCAACTTATCGGCCATGTAATTTGTATATATGTACAATTTTAAATTTCATGTTCTTCCCCCCTCTCCTTATCTCTCTTCGTTCTCTCCCGGTCTATCATCTTCTCTCCTCTTTCTTTTCTCCTTTTTCTTCCGTCGCTCTCTCTAACCCTTTCCCCTTTTCTACGTTTTAGGACACAAAAAAGAGGGAGGGGGCCGCGGCCGATTCCCCCCGCCACTGATTTATACATTTTATGCACGCATTACGCATAGCTTGCAGTGGGGTGGGGTTTACATCCCATCCAATACTTTGCGCCGACCCGTTACTCAGGGTAGTAATTTTGTTTTTTAAGTGTCTCTCTTTTTTCTCTCTTCTTCTCTTTTACCTTCCTTTTTCTTTCTTTTCTTTTTTATTTTCTACTGTCGCTCCCCCTATTTGAATAAGGCCGCCATGTGTGTGTGTTTGTGGGTTCATGGATGGGTGTGTACCGAGATAACTAAGAACTGTACATTCACTTTGACGACCATATAGGGGGACGTTTATATGATGTGCACTATTTGCATGGCAAAAGCAGGTACTTGGTCATGCAGTACATTTCCAGATCGTCTTCGGGATTTTATATTCCTAGAATCTACAAGCATGTGTCTCCTCGACATTCTTTTTCTGTTTCTGCCTATTTCTTTTGTTTTTCTTTCTTCTTTCTTTCTTTCTTATTTCTCCATATTCGTCTCTCAGAAAGTAAAATATTTATATATTATATTTGCTGACTTTTCAAGCATTCTTATTGATTTTTATTGTTTATTATGTTTTGAATCTTGTGTGCAATTTTATCGAATTCGTTCACCATCTGTAATTCTATTTGCTGTATTTATGCTACTTTGATTGTATTTTATCCTTTCAACTGTATATAGTTTGATGCATTTTCAAGGCCTCGTGGAAGACCAACTTTTGTTGAATGGGCAACCCTGGTGAAATATAAATAAATAAATAAATATTAAATAAAATATGGGATTTTACAACTTATGCAGTATAGGCCTAACCTATAATATCAGATTGTAGTAACTTCAGTATCAACAGAGTTCATAAATCACCAAAATAAAATAAATTAAATTATGTAGGCCTAACTTAGCGTATTAATTTTGGCAGCTATACAATTTTAAGTAGTTTTAAAGTTTAAACATGGCGGACACATCATTTGCTTTTATATAAATCTAGGTTTCGATATCTATTCAGAATAATATTAATACACTTTACAGTACCAATATCTGGTAATGCTTAGTGAGCTGTGAATCATGTTCTTGTTTTGTTTTCGATATCATAATAATCTTCAGTCGTCAGTTGAAGTAGTTCCAAGTACTACACAAGGCCTTCTAGACTCTCTCATCGAAAACGATAACAAACCTGGATCTTTGAAATGACAGTGAAGTGATGCACTTATTCACAGTGGCGTATCCATAATTGGCTCGAGGAGAGGGGGTCAAAAAGAGGATCCACTATTTTAGCGAGAGTTGAATTTAAGGAAGAGGCAGGTGTGGAAATAATGGTTTTCAAACTGCGATGATTGCATATTTACAAGTAGATTATTCACGGCTAACAAAAATAACAAACAACCAAATTTGCGTTTATGTCGTGGCTTTATTAACATTTTGAGATGGACGCTTATTTTGCACATTTTGATTTTCTGGGTGTCATAACAAAATAACACAGATATATTGAATCATAAAAATGCTTACAAATGCTAGGCCCCCCGCCTATGAAATCGAGTGATGCCTAGGCTAAACTTATATACATTAAGTCATTATATCAGCCCCCCGCCTATAAAATCGAGTGATGCCTAAAGTTATAGAATATAGATGTATATATATATATACCAGCCTCTCCGCCTGTAAGATCGGATGATGCCTAAGATTAAAGCGTGACACCCTGAGTTTGAAAATGTGTAGGTACAACTAGGTCCCCCCGCATTCAAATCGAATGGGGGCCGGAAAACTAAATTGACATGCGAACAAATTCGACTGAATATACATTGGCAACCCCCTCGCATGTAAAAATTGAGTGGGGTCGAAAATTATCGGATGACAATTATTGATCAATAAACTTAAACAATATCGTGGAACTATTATGTAACATAATCTCTCTGGAAAAAGAAAAAGAAATAAAATTCACAATAAACACGGCATATACCCATACAAAACCGGGTAGGGGCGAAACCCAATGGGAAAATTCCCCTACGGCCCACTTTCTTTGTGCACGACGCTTATCATTATTATTCTTTAAATTGATGTGCGACCATGCAGGCCAAATGCCCCCGGCTCTGCATTAACTTCATAAAACACTGACCAATTTATTACATAAACCCTATCCGTACCTTTCATACCTGAAACCCTAAATCCTTTCCGTACTAATACGTATACCTTGGCTACTTCGAACCACCAAGCAATACTTAATTTATGCCACTAATATACTAAAAATACTTTTATTGGTAGAGATAATGGGGAGGTGGTGGGAATGTTTTAGACTCCGTAAATTTTTCTTCTTGTCCATTCAAAATGAAAGCCATAACTAGAATGAAAGCCCCTTCGTGCTATTTTTAATTTGCTGGCGGTATTTTCCGCGCTTGCTTGATAAGCGTACATACGCTTGTACATTTCCTTCCAATGTAATACAAAGTATTACATTTCCTAGCGCGTGAATTTCCCTCAAAAATGTAAACAACCTCTTGACCTACATTTTGTCAGCCTGTCAATAAACCCTTTTAAATCGTTGTCTACTCTTTAAATTTTATTATTCACGGCTAACAAAAATAACAAACAATCAAATTTGCGTTTATGTCGTGGCTTTATTAACATTTTGAGATGGACGCTTATTTTGCACATTTTGATTTTCTGGGTGTCATAACAAAATAACACAGATATATTGAATCATAAAAAATGCTTACAAATGCTAGGCCCCCCGCCTATGAAATCGAGTGATGCCTAGGCTAAACTTATAGGGTGGTATTCCGATAGCGCGAACTTGGCTTAACTAGTTCACACTTTTATGGAGTGCCTGTTGCCAACTCATTTACCCCATACAGATTATTTTAATCCTGCAATGAAAAGTGTCAAAAAAAATTAATTTTGCAATGAAATGGGAAGAAAAAGATACTATGAGTTTGAACTGAATTTCAATAAAGTCTTTGGTAGATTATCTTTGTCATGAATATTGAAGGAGGAAGATGAAACCTAGCATTCCATAGAAGTGTGAACTAAAATTCTTGTTTAGTCTGGACTTAGTCCCGGCTTAACTTAAGAGAATACGACCCATATACATTAAGTCATTATATCAGCCCCCCGCCTATAAAATCGAGTGATGCCTAAAGTTATAGAATATAGATGTATATATATACCAGCCTCTCCGCCTGTAAGATCGGATGATGCCTAAGATTAAAGCGTGACACCCTGAGTTTGAAAAAATAACACAGATATATTGAATCATAAAAAATGCTTACAAATGCTAGGCCCCCCGCCTATGAAATCGAGTGATGCCTAGGCTAAACTTATATACATTAAGTCATTATATCAGCCCCGGCCCCGCCTGTAAAATCGAGTGATGCCTAAAGTTATAGAATATAGATGTATATATATACCAGCCTCTCCGCCTGTAAGATCGGATGATGCCTAAGATTAAAGCGTGACACCCTGAGTTTGAAAATGTGTAGGTACAACTAGGTCCCCCCGCATTCAAATCGAATGGGGGCCGGAAAACTAAAATTGACATGCGAACAAATTCGACTGAATATACATTGGCAACCCCCTCGCATGTAAAAATTGAGTGGGGTCGAAAATTATCGGATGACAATTATTGATCAATAAACTTATCAGTACCATGTGATTAGTGATTTGGAGGCATAATTTGACAAATTACCGCCAAACGAGAATATATTTATATATGATCGGCCGCCAAATCACAACGTTGTCATCAAACGATTTTTGTGCACTAAGGGAATATCTATGTTTAACTATTGACACTTTGGTGGAATTAACATTTCAATTGGCCAAATTAACCAATGTACATGTACAGGCATGTACTTTTTCGCCCTTAAGCTAATTTATAACCCTATAACAGACTACAGAGTAAACTTATCTCTACCACACCGGCACATCATTATGCCTAATTCATTCCCCTCAAAGAAGTGACTAAACCGTTAATGCCCATTTCGAAATGAAGCATTCGCAAAACTGGTCATTTACCAATGTCCACCTAAACCTGCCCCATATAACTATTATTTACTCTCCACAACTTTGTTACTCCCAAAATAAGGCACTCTTATCCCAACAACAAAAACATGATCTTGCGGTGCCGGACTCAAACTTTTTGCGGGATTTACATTGCTACCCGAACAGACTTAAACATTGAAATATAAGAACGCTGAAATATAAGAACACTGAACTATAAGAACATTGAAATATAAGAACAAACAACGTGTTTTGTAACATTATCATTGTTTAACTACTTGGATGAACCGAGATAGGACAGGCCCTCCTTCAGGTCAGTGATAAACCTGTCCAAACCCTCATTGGAGAGATGCAATCCGTCCGGCCTATATAAAGCCCTATCCTTATGCCTTATGTCGGAGTGTGGAATGGCCTTTCCCCCATTCCTGCCGACCAAGGCGCGAGCGTATCGGTTCGTGGCCCTCCTTCTATCGTCTAATTTTCCCTGCTCTTCCGGACTACAGCATTTATATTCTACCCGTTGTAGGATGTCAGACCATATTATTGTCGTCTCAGCTGTGTTCGATGTGATTAATCTGTTCACCGCATTCACCATCGCCCTCTTCGAACATCCCTCTATGTCATTCGTGCCCACGTGTAACACTAAAACGGTCGGCTTCGTCAGGCCACTGGTAATCGACTCTAGCCATGCGTTTGTTTGGCCCAAGCGAAGGCCCCGCTTTCCAGCCCAATGGATGACCGTCCCCAAACCCATATCGGCGCAGCCAGTCCGCTCCGCCCTGCGATGGGCCCAGAAAACGATAGAGTCGCCTACCATCCATATTTGTTCTGTGGACAAAATAAGAAAAGAGGACTGGGCAGCATTTTGTATTCCAAAGAACATGCGTTAATGTTTCATAATAATAGATGTGAGCAACTTATAATGGAAGCAACTCGTGTAACAAATAACTCAAGTTCATTAATTGATTTGATTGTGACGAACAATTCCCAGCAAATTCAGTCAAGTGGAGTATTGTATGTAACTCTGAGTGACCACTATATGGTATATTGTGTAAAGGGAAACTTCCTAAGTGTAATGTAATGCATAAATATAGAATGATGAGGAATATAAAGAAACTGAAACCCAACATAGTGCAAAATAATATTGAACGTATTAATTTTGATTGTATACAAGAATATGTTTGTCCCCAAATGGCGTATGGAGCATTTGAAAGTAAATTGAATTATATATTGGATGATATAGCACCCATAAAAGAATGAGGATCAAGAATAAAACATCAAAATGGATTAACCAAACCATCTTAGATTTGATTGAAGAGAAAATGCTGCTAAACAGACTGCCAAAAAGTCAAAAGATGACGCTGACTGGCGCATTTACAAATCCTTAAGAAATAAAGTCACTGCTGTTATTAGGAAAGCAAAACGTGAATATATTGGAAATTGTATTGAAAACAGCTCTAATAACAATACTCTTCTTTCATCTATGCAGCAGTTCTTACCTACTAAGAAGAAAGTCTGCAATAATATTCCACAGTTATTTATCAATGATGAAATTATCTATGACCATAAACAAATTTTGAACGAATTCAATGACTACTTCGTTTCGGTAGGTAAAAATATACAAGCCCAACAAACTTGCCTTTCTCCAGATATGACGTTTAAAAATTATTGTTCTGATGTTTCCGCTGGCGAATTCAATTTTGCCGATGTTTCCGAAAGCACGCCCTGATCGTCGGCGCCGCTGGGGCCCACTCCGACAGGCGTTGACGTTGCCTTCGCCCTTGCCCTCGGACTTTTCCTCGCCTGACTTGGGGGTAACGCTGCATCCGCTCTCGGATTCTCCGCCTGACTTGGAGGTAACGTTGCCCTGGGCGCCGTCTCACCACCCCTCTTCCTCCCGGCCACGGATTTCTTCTTCGCTTTTGGCATGATCGCCAACGTACTCCCGCCAGTAGAGATGCGAACAAGGCCACTAACACTAACAGTTCAAGTTGATAATGATATGGACTCTCCTTTCTAATCAGGCCCAACGACAAAGGCCAGCCCAAAACCCGAGTATAATCCCGCTGGTCGCTCACGAGAAGAAATAATTCAGCGTTATATATCCAACTAATTATTCCAGTGCAGTGCTAACGTTAGTATTAATCCAAATCCTCTAATAATGTTTTAGACTCCTCTAATAATGTTTTAGACTCCGTAAATTTTCTTCTTGTCCATTCAAAATGAAAGCCATAACTAGAATGAAAGCCCCTTCGTGCTATTTTTAATTTGCTGGCGGTATTTTCCGCGCTTGCTTGATAAGCGTACATACGCTTGTACATTTCCTTCCAATGTAATACAAAGTATTACATTTCCTAGCGTGAATTTCCCTCAAAAATGTAAACAACCTCTTGACCTACATTTTGTCAGCCTGTCAATAAACCCTTTTAAATCGTTGTCTACTCTTTAAATTTTAATATAATCATAGTAACAAAGCAAAGAAAAACATAAGAAAATATAGAAAAGAATAAAGGTAGCCAAGAAACGATAATATAGACCCAAGTTGAGTTTGAGGAAGAGGCAGAAATGAAAAAAAACCTACATCATACTGGGAGGGTCACATATTTAGAGGGGTTTCAATTGAAACGCGAGTAATGTAGTCCGATTACAATCTCATGTCTTAACTTAAGAGTGATTAATATTTACCTTTTTCGCTTGCTTTACTTCATTTACATTTACGACTACTTTTTTCTTCTATTATTGATACTGTAAAATAAAATTACGTATACTTCGACTTTATTTTGTACTAGAAAATTATAAGCCGTAGAGAATGAGGAAAAGGAGTATCAATGTTTATTTATTACAGTTTTTATTTTTCTGTGTAACTTTCATTTCCTATTTATTTATCATGTTTATCAAAGGTAATCTAAAGTACTGCATCGTTATGCCGGAAATGGAACAATCTTTCAGAAATGAACGAAATGTACTGAAAATAATGTACACTTTTTTATTTTAATGTTTTTATTGAAAGCCAAAAACAGACACATAAAACACAAAAATAACAAACATATATTTACAAATATATATATATAAATAATAGTGAAAGTCGAGTTATATGTTACATCATGAGTAGGGTCTCTCCACGTGCATATCTAAAATTAAAAAAACAGACACATAAAATACAAAAATACCAATCATATTATGTACATACATACAATGGTTATAGTCCAGTTACATGTCATATCATGAATAGGGTCTCTCCACATGTTTATCTACTCAAAAGGGTTATCGAGATGAGTAACGATTAGGTTTCCAAATACATTTCTTTTTTTTTTAAAGGTAAGTGTAAATTATTATTCTTTTGTGCAAACTATTATACTCCATATTCTTTTTTACCTTCAATAAAGACATGAATTCTTTGAAATTTAGATCATATTTTTGGAATTTGCTTCAAATCACATTAAATGCAAATCACAAGAATAAAATAATTGCATGTGTCATGGCAACTGCCCGGGTCAACTCCGAATACATAATTAAACTCTGAATAAACAGTCGATTGCCTTATACATTTATCTATGGCATCATTAACATTATGTACACTTGTTACTATTAATAAATACACATGATAAATGTGGCGTACAGATTTAATGGAGAGAAATATGATAATTAAATAATGAGCAAACTAAAGAGAGCAGTTCTAGTCCGAATATTATGTGCATATATCCTGGCCAATTAAGATTGTTTACATATTAATCATCGGAGTGTATCAGATGATTTAGGTTTAGTTCGGTGGCAAAACGAAGTCCAGATGATTTAATTTTCCTTATCATCGCATGTTCGTCGACCTTTTTCAATAAAAATAATTTGTTTACAAAGTTTCTTTCAAACGGAAATAGTCATGCGGCTCATGCCAAAAATGATCAAATAAAATCAAACGTCATGTTTACATAAAGGTTAACTTTATACGATTTTATAATCCTATTAGATGAATTAAACATGCTCCACTAGACAAACGTCATTGGCAATAAAGGGGAAATCTGTTATTCTAAATTCAACATGCTTATTGTGAATAAAATTTGTAATAATATCGTGGTATTTGACTGCACAGTCATGATATAACAATAGCTAATGTAAATATCTAGATCTTTCAATATTTAGAACTGAGTTTAGCACTACACTATGATTTATTCCCATGATAAAATCAAAATTCCTTTAAAAACAGAAATAGTAACCTCTTCTTAATCTAATATTTAGATAATAAAGTGTTATTATTATTACATTTTTGCTAATTGGTTCCCGAAATGAATTTCATTGCCTGTGTTGTTCCTTTATTAAACAAGGAAGTCAATTATTGTTTTTTTTAATGTCAAACTTGACAAGTCAAGGACCTGAATTTCTGAATGGAAATTTCCTCTAATGGTTCTGTTTAATAAACAACTTTATCCTTCCGCGAGTGGGGATGGTATTCCCTTTTCCCCACATATAGCACGAGCTTAGATTGTCAGGAGCGGCGGGTCATACACATAGAGATAAGAATGTCTGCCTGATTCTTGCAATGATGGTTGCTGCCAATTGGAGACATAATGGCATAATGGGGTGGGGGATGTTGCAATGAAGATTGCTGCCAATGGGAGACATAAGTCCGCATCTCATGTTTATATTTCTTTAAAAGAAAAAACAAAGGGGGGACCTATTTAGTCTCATCTTCACTATATTTGTTCCCTTGCAATGATCTTTTTAAAAATATATTATATGCTCAAAAAAGTAATTGTCAACAAAATCATCAATGCTTAGTTTTATTATATAAAAACATTAGTGAAGAAAAAGAATCATGACAACATTTGTCTGATCTGTTATTTTTCTTGACGTTTAGGATATAAGGTATTTCGTTAAGGTCACTTCACGGTTCCGAGATCATGACATTGTGAATCACTTTGTATATCGATTTTCTAAGCTCCTAATAGTATACATCGTACGAGTAGTCTTCCTTTCCGGAAGATTATATTCTGATTTCCAAATGTCTTGTGCAAGTGAAAAAGGATACGTTTTACATTATGAGCACTAAGCAATATAGGGAAAATGAGATATACAATCTTAATATAGAAACATCATATTACAAACTTTTTTGTAGAGATACACTAATATTCTGTTTGTATTTTAAAAGTGACATAGCCAAAGGTACATTCTTCAAAGATGAAATTATTATGTGATCTTTTTGTACCTTTTAAAAGAACATACAATCTAAGGTAAGTCACTAAAACCCCCATTCTCACCCACTTCCTGGACCGGTTTACATTAGCGCGTAACAGTGAATGTGAAGACACAACCGTGCCAGAAAGCGTACCTCTCTAACCGTGCAGTGTGAAGACAAACCGTGCCAGTGGATCGGTCTAGCGTAGACCAATCCGGGAGAGTGAGTGAGAATGGGGTCTTACTTAACTGTTGCCCATAAATCTGGCATAATTTTTGTTTACATCTTTTCATGAAGTGATTGTGGATATATGATTCTTCTTGATACATAAAGTTGATAACTTCTTAGAACTCTATTGATCAATTAAAAGAGTCATAAAGATTGATTATAATAAAGTTCTGAGAAGATATAAGCTCAATCGATCAAGAATAAACCAAATTGTAACATCCTTCAATGAAAAGAGGGAAGAAAAAAATATGATTCCAACTTTATGGGTAACAGTCCCGGGTAACAGTGTACTGCACTAAAATGTTTCCAGTGATCATTATGACTCAGTTAGGTTTATCGACCTCAGCGTACAAAGCCTCTCCATCAAGTAATCCTTATTTAAGGTTGCGGATTGGTCGCCTGGTATTGGCTTCACTGTGGACCGATTCTCTTTAGGCCCTGGCCCTTTATTAAGCACAGCATAGAGTGGGATCTCAACACCATCATTTCGTGTTCCTGGTCCAGATGTGGCCTTGATAATGTTCCCTTTAGAACATTGTTTTCTATCGGGCAAGGCATAGAGCGGGGATATCCGCGCCATCTTCTGTAGATGCTGATCCTGCACGAGTCTTCATGGGATTTCTTGTGGATCTTGGTCCTTTATCAGGCATTGCATAGAGAGGGATATTTGTATCATCGTCATCTCCGGCTCTCAGGTTTGGCATGTCACCATTCTTACACTGGTCCTCTTGCTTGAATTCTTTTTGCTCATGCTGATGACGATTTACCGAGCTGCTGCCACGGGAAATGACAGATACAACCTCTGACTTTGCAACACGATTGATGATTCCTGTCTTGTCGGGCATGGTACAGAGTGCGGTGTCTAATTCCTGATTATCCCCTGATCTCAAAATCGAACTCTGAATAATCCTATCACTGGACTCGTTTAAATCATTAGTCATCTATTCGTGTCGTTTTCCAAATGGTCGAGTCGTAAAATGTATCATGTTCGCGATCTGTTACAACTACTTCATCAATCTCGTCATATACATGTTTTTCACCCTCATTACGTTTACCTTGCTGTCGGTCTCGTGTTTGCTTCAATCGTAGAACAAGTATTATTATCACAGTGACAGCAACTATCAAGATAGAACCAAGGATGGCATTTATGATGATTGTAATACCATTGTTTTTAGTATTGTTTTCTGTTCCTGAGTTTATAGTTTTTCTCGTCTGGTTAGACGCTGTAGTTCCAAAAGTCAAATAAGAGGTGTCCATAATCGGTGAAGAAGATGAGTTTGGCGTCGAGTCATATGATTTTGTTCCTGTTGTCGTTGTTCCTGTTGTTTCTGATTTTGTTGTTGTTGATGATGACGTTGCTAATGTTGTTATTGGTGAGGTACTTGGAGAAAGTTTAACCGAAGTATAACTTTGTGGTGTTGTTAGCTGAGCTGGTACGATACATGTTATGTTCGACAGAGTATCAATAAATGGATTAAACTCAACTTGGGTTGTACCATACATCATTGAAGTCGAAATATTAAAGGTTAAAATACTACCTTTAATAATGGCTGTATTCGTTTTGTTCCTGTTCATTGTTATATTTAGACGGATTTCTTCGGCTTTATGAAAATTGTGAAGGTGGCAATTCATATCCATTCTTGGTTGTTCCAAACCGTGCGATGCTGATAATTTTACTAAGCAAGTAGAACATCCGATCACACGGACGTCGTATTTCTGAAGATAATAATTCCAATAACAGCATGCATAGGTTGCCGATTCTGCTCTCGCATCATATATGTACAATCTAAATAATCCAGAAGATATTTCCATTTCATACGACAACTTTAAACGACTACCCTCATAATTTATCTCACCTGTGGGATAATCCTTATTGACGGTTGTAGTGATATACTGATTGTTTTTAGCCCAACGGATATTGCTGTACGTCGTATTGCAACGCAAAGTTATATTCTCTCCAGCATTGGCTACAATAATTTCACGTATCACATCATATTGAGCCTCTGCGAATAAAATCATCCCAAGAACGTATACTGCAATACAGAGAACCATCTTTGATTTACACAAAGCCATTTCGATCGAAAGCTAAAGTATGTTTTGCCACTGAATCCAGAATATGCCCTATATTAATATTCTTCGATGCGACGAACACGAGTTAGACCACTGCCTTGCCTGCTTCCGTGTCGCGGGCCCAATCAGCTGAGAAATAAACACCCTCAACGCTAAAACAGAGACAGGATCATTTCATTCTTACGTACCACCGAACTCTAAACACTATACGTTTAGAGTTGTTTTGGGAACCACTTCTATCTTTACAGATGGGGTCCAGGGGGCCACCTTAGGGCCCCTATCGGATTGCAGGAGCAGAGCTCCTGCCGGTGGTTCAAGAGGCGGAGCTTCCGGACGCTTTTGTGTTTTTAACCTTCAAAATAGCACCCTCACGAGCACAGGGCAGTTCAGTTCAGTTTATTTTATTTTTGCACGGCACCAACTTCAGCTAAAAGCTGTTCTTCCGCTGGTCCGTCTACAATAAAAAAATACATGTACAACTTTAAGATAACACATATCATAACATACAAAATATTGAATAGAAAACAAAGAACATAAGTATCAAGAAGAAAAAAGAAAATGTACAAACCAAGATACGACCACAACCCCCCCCCCCCATCAGCAATTATTCTTTCCAATCAGCGTTTTTTAAATATTTTTTTTAGTTATATAAATAAATATTTAAGCGTACGAAATATTTAAATACTGTCAACTATATAAAATATTGTAAAACTCAAACAGTAAAATGCATTTGATAAAGCTACTACGTGTATTTATATTTCACGTGATTTGAATACAGAAACAGACATATTGTTTAATTATATAAATATATATTTAAGCGTACGAAATATAAATACTATCTGTTATTTAGAATATTGTAAGACTCAATAAGAAAAATGGCATTTCATAAAATTAATATTCATATTACCCGTGATTTGAATACAGAGAAAGACATATTTTTTACGTTCACAGGTAACTGATTTCAAAGATTTAATGCCTTTATAAGATAAGCTCATTTTCTTGAAATTCATATGTGGTTCATATGCGATTGGCTAAGTATCTACTAAACCACTGTAATGATAATATATTCAAGCCAATAAATCGTAGCTAATTCGAAAGAATTGAGTGGTCCACTGTATCAAAGGCCTTTTTTAAGTCAAGGGTCACCACTCCTACAAGATTACCTTTATCTAAACTTTCAAGCATGTCTTTCGTGACGTTCAATAGAGATGTCTTTTTTGAGTGTTTCGGTCGAAAACCTGATTGATTACAACTTATAATTCCATTCTGATCCATGTAACCATTAAGTTCATCAAATATCAATTTTTCAAAAGTTTTAGCTAACGCCGGAAGAATTGATATTGGTCTATATTTGTTCATATCAGATTTTTTCCCCGATTTAAAAACTGGAATAACACGAGACATTTTCCATTGCGGAGGAACAGCACCTTGCTCAAAAGATAAATTCATAATAATAATAATAATAATAATACATCTTAAAGGTTTGAGAATATAAGTCACTATTATTTTCCAAAATTCAGCTGGTACATAATGTGGACCACAAGCCTTCTAATCTTTTAAGCCATTAATAACATTTAAAACTTGTTCTTCATTAACTAGATTAAAACCGAATCCGTCTCCAGGTAAAACAGTATGCACAACAGAATGTGAATCATTTTGACCATGATCGTCAAGGGGCACAATGCTTTTCTGAACTGTTTGCCCAATATTTATAAAATTACAATTAAATCAATCAGCAATTCACTTTTGTCATCAATCACATTATTTTCTATTTCAATGTGGGGTATTTTCACAGAATTATGTTTTTGTGACATTAAGCATTTCAACGATTTCCGTATATCTCCTGCTTTACCATTACTTTCATTAATACTACGAGTGATATAATTTATCTTTGCTTGACGGATACATGCAGTAACCTTATTTTGTAATTTTCTATAACTTTTCCAATGATCAGAATTACCAGTTTGTTTCGCTTTTTTCGTTTGTTCACTTCTTTGTCTTATCAATAATAAAATATCGTTATTTATCCAAGGAGACTCTTTTTTTAAATTCTCTTTTTGCGCACAGGTGCATGTTCGTCAAGTATACTTAAAAGAGTCTTTTCAAAACAATCATAAGCCTCTATTACACTGTTCATGTTTTGTATTTATTCCCACGACAAAGCAGCAACGTCTTCCTTTAATTTCTCGACATTTATCTCATTCATATTTCTCCCTACTTTGTGTCTATGTTCATTTTGTTTACACCCTTTTGTTTTCCCCAATGTACAATAAGCAAGATAGTGATCACTGAGTGGTATTTCAATAGCACTTGCTTGTCCAATTCTATCACGTTCATATATCCCTCCATATTAAAAAGATTGAAGAATAGCAAAATTTGAGTTTGGCAGTCTGTACCAGTTAACAATAATGTTCTTCTTATTTCGTAAAAATCATCTCTCTTTCTGTCTTAAAGACAATTTCATTGAATTTTGTTTTCGTCCAGAAGTCTGCGTGGGGCAACTCATCGGCAATGTAATTTGTATGTACAAAGTTAAATTTCATGTTCGAATTTTTCTCTCTCCTTTTCTTCTCCCCGTCTATCATCTTCCTTTCTCTTTCTTTTCTCCTTTTTCTTCCGCCGCTCTCTCTTACTTTTTACCTTTTCTACTTTTAAAGCCACGCCACTGATGTATACATTTTATGTACGCCTTACGCATAGCTTGCGATGGGGTTGGGTTTCCATCCCATCCAATACTTTACCGACCCGTTACTCAGGGTAGCGATTTAGTTTTCAAAGTGTCTCTCCTTTTCCTCTCTTCTTCTTTTTTACATTCTTTTCTCTTTGATTTCTTCATTTTTCCTCCGTCGCTCTCCCACACTATTAAAAAAAAAAAAAGTTTACTTGTTATAATTTTCAAACAGTCACGTGACTATGATTTTTGTTTAAATACAGGCCTAACGCGGTCTCTTCCAATACACTCTATCAGATTTTAAGTGAACTTTATTTGTGTTTTGTGGGTGCGTGGGTACCGAGATAACTAAGAACTGTACCTTCACTTTGACGACCATGTAGGGGTACGTTATATAAAGTCCATTATTTGCTTGGAAAAAAGTAGGTCCTCGGTTTTAATATGCAGTAAATGTCCAGAAAGTCTTCGGGATGCTATGTTCCTACAAACTACAAACATGTGTGTCCTCGAACATGTAATTACATACTTATGTGTAAATATGAGTCCTCGAATTATGTATGCGTGTATGTATAATGAGATTTTAAAGAAACTGTACCAGACAATTATGGTCACGTGCGTTTGGGGAACGACCTTTATCGTCACCATTCGATCGGGCGTCCATCAGAGTCGGCTGAAGCCGAAGGCAGAGAGCTGACCAATACACCAACTTACATCTCCTTTTGCAAACAAGTTTCTAAAAATGTAAGTACAGAATGCTAACATCCCCATTACATCGTGATAGGGAGTAGCTCTAATATTGATTCGGTAAGGACATCGACATTTTATACACCAATAGGTAGGACCCTAAATTATTGCAAATAACAGCGGCCAGGGAAAGACCATTCATTGTGTAGTTTAGGGCAAGTCCACATCCTCCAGCCTGGTATTCAGTTGATTTTAATGAAAGCAATTAAAGAAGAAAGAAGAAACAGGTCAGTGAAAGTTTGAGCAAAATTAAATTAAAAAGAAATAAGAAAGATTTGAAGTTGTCATCAAACATAAATGTTCAACTCTGTGACATATCTTTCGACGTTCTATCCAATTTCTCTGTACAGAAAATATTATATTAGTTGTTGATGACGGAATAGATTTGTTTTATACGAAAGCTGTGTAAAACATACGTGCAGTGATTTTATCTAGCGTGTGTTATCTTCTATAGAAAAAATAGAAATTTGAGATCAAATGACAGAGGATCTCGAAAGACATGTCAAGGACATTTCAATTTGTGTTTCATCGATTTCAAATTTTAACTTTTTACTTTTTATCGGATTTTAAACAAACCGTCATTGGTATATTTGTCTCAATTTTATGGTTCTCTAGTAAAAACCAAATATTATCATGGTGGTCGTTTCTTTTTATATCATGGATACGTTTGCTGATCCGGCCCTCAACTAAAACATTGCCCTTGGGCTATAATCATGAGAGTAAGAATAGGGGGGACGTTCCCATACTTCTTGATAACAATCAGTTCGAACGACGTTACGCAAATTATTTACGATCATGTATGCACATGCTAGAATTGAATCACAAAGAGAAGTATAATATAATATTAAGCGATTCTGTGTTATATTTTCTATTTTGATAAACATATTATTTGTGGTGTGAAAGTACCTATTTTCGGAAAGCAACTCTGTTTTTTCAATACTTTCTACTCCCTAGCTTCTCTCTTTTCACTCTTTTGTTATTTGTTATTGGTACCTTGCTCTCCACGCTTCCGCATTCTTTCTTTTTCTCTTTCTGTCTATTCCCTTTTCTTTTTTCTTTCTTTCATAAATCTCTCATATTCGTCGCTCAGAAAGTGACATACTTATATATATTTGCTCATCTTTTACAGCATCATCCTTTATTTTGTATTATTCATTATGTTTTAATTCTTGTGTGCAATTTTATCAAATTCGTTCACAATGTGTAATACTATTTGCTGTATTTATGTTACTCTTTTGTACTTTATCCTTTCAACGTACACTCCTCAGCTGTTGCTAGGCACTTGTACAGTGCGTCCCAGAAAAAACGAAACCGAGAAGTATCGATGTTTTATCATAACTTAGTCATAACTATAATTAATAACTATAATTAATAACTTGTTAAAGTACAGGCATGGTTTACACTTAATAGACTTGTTTTTAATACATCAAAGTCAAATATGATGATTTTTACCAAACGTAATATTGATGTTACTAGTGTCAAAATATTTATGAGTGATAATGAAATTAAGCAGGTGCATGTTACTAAATTCCTTGGAGTATCAGTTGATGATAAGTTGTCATGGAGTGAACATGTTGACGTAGTTAGCTCTAAGGTTTCCAGGTGTATCGGTGTTTTAAATAGATTAATTTTTTAACCGCCAAATATTCTTAAAAACCTATATTTTACACTTATACATCCTCATTTCACTTATTGTAATGTTATATGGGCAATTTCAAGCAACTGTAATATAAGCAGACTACATAGATTACAGAAAAAAGCTGTTAGAATCATGTGCAATTTACCTTTTAATTCTCCAACAAGGTCTTCTTTTGTACAGATGAAAATCTTGAATGTTTTTGAAATGTATAAATTATCTCTTGCTATACTCATGTATTCCTGCCACAAAAAAAAAACTCTTGCCTGATGTATTAACAAAATACTTTATATTTAATATGGATATTCATCCTTATTCCACACGGAATTCTCATAACTTCCATATGCCCTATGTTAGAAC
Source organism: Mesocentrotus franciscanus (assembly GCA_037976565.1). Taxonomy (NCBI): domain Eukaryota; kingdom Metazoa; phylum Echinodermata; class Echinoidea; order Camarodonta; family Strongylocentrotidae; genus Mesocentrotus; species Mesocentrotus franciscanus. The sequence goes on along the minus strand of CP137678.1, from coordinate 31,120,987 downwards.
ATCCACATCACAAAACTCTGTATTTTACTCAGGACCTAGGCTGTGGAACTCCTTACCAACTCAACTGAAATTAAGTCCATCACGGAACTCATTTAAAAACATGTACAAGAAATTCCTGTTGACTGATCCAAGAGTGTAATAATCTATGTAGTACATGTATTATCTTTATTCCTTAAGTTCATTCACCAAATTCTCTTGCCCATCTATTTCTTCCATGTTCTGTCTTGTTCACTCTCTCTCTCTCTCAGCCTTGCACTTCCTTGCCCTTCTCTCATCCCCTTTCTCTATTTACCTTTTCATTCCATCATCGCCGTTGTACCGTCTAAGCTGTTTTTGTGCCAAACACCTGATATTGGGGTTGTAATGTAATGTATTTTCTTTTTGTCCTCAACGTTTAGATGGTAAAGCAATTTATAGTGTTCTTGTTTCCAATGTAGGGATGAAATTTACAAGATTTTTAATCTTTCATTTGTCCCAACTCATTTTTAAACCAAGCTTCACTTGTATTTATTGTCAAGATGTTTGTAATTTTATACTTTTGTATTTTGTATTTTATGTGGTTTTAATGAGTGAATAAATTGAATTGAAATGAATTGAATTGAATTGAATGAATGACGCATATTTGTAAAGCTTAGAGTCTACTCTTTCATTTGATGCTACTCAAGTGATGCATATTTCACGCATGAGTGATTAAAAGCAATTTGAAGGAAGGAAACCAAAAAGTCATTTGGCGGGCGGTATCTGAATTTCGAAGAAAAAAATACATTTCTAGAAAGTTCATTTTCTGGACTTTCATATGACACCTGAATCGGGAAAAATGAGCCAGGAATAACAAAGTTCTGCTTGTTTAAAGTAATGCTTGCATTCCCATAATTTTATCAAACAAATATGTTTTCACTGGCTGCCTGCCCTAACAACACAGAAAGAAGACTCCGTTTCGTTGACGATCAGCCATGCATGAATACATTTGATAACTCTCTTTGTTGCTACGGCAGGCAGCCATTGAAAACGATTTCGTTTAATCAAATTATGGAAATGCAAGCATTACTTTAAACAAATGGAACTTTGTTATTCCTGGCTCATCTTTCCTGATTGAGGTGTCATATGAAAGGGCAGAAAATGAACTTTCTAGAAATGTATTTTTTTCTTCGAAATTCAGATACCGCCCGCCAAATGACTTTTTGGTTTCCTTCCTTCAAATTGCTTTTAATCACTCATGCGTGACATATGCATCACTTGAGTAGCATCAAATGAAAGAGTAGACTCTAAGCTTTACAAATATGTGTCATTCATTAATTATAGTTGTGATTAAGTAATGATAAATCATCGATACTTCTCGGTTTCGTTTTTTCTGGGACGCACTGTATATTGCCCAGGACAATGTTGTCGGATGAAGCTGCTGTTTGTTTGTTGATGTTGCTTGTTTTTAATGATATGTACGCCCTGTCTATTTTGGTATTGTAGTACTTTGTCATTTTTATGATGTAATCGTAGACACATGCACAGCCCAAAACAGCCCAGAAGGGATCGAAATATGTAATTGATTTAACTTTCTCTTTCTAAGTGAACATGCCTTCCTATACTTACTTCTCTTCTCAGTTTTTCTTCCATTTTCTATTTTTTCTTTCCTATCAACGTTCTGTTATACAATATGTAATTTTCATAACAATATCTATAATGTTTTCTCAGTAACTGTGTTAACTTATTACGGGCGTTCCCAACTCAAGCTATGCTTTTCGGGTTTTCGCCTTCTTCTGTAATCTGAATTATTAACTGTATAGTCTATGTTGAAATCATTGTTACATATATAATTTATATATACATTGTGTTTCATATTGTACCGTTGAGAAGGAAATAAATGTTAATAAATACAAAATACAAAATTTTCTAGGCCTCATGGAAGATCAACATTTGTTGAATTAAGCAACCCTGGTGAAATATAAATAAATAAATAAATAATAAATAAAACATGGAATTTTACACGTTATGCAGTAAATGCCTAACCTATAATGTCAGATTGTAGGAACTTCAGTATCAAGAGAGTTCATAAATCACCCAAAATAAATGAAACTAAGTTATGGAGGCCTAAATTAGCTAATCTTTTTTGGCAGCTGTACAATTTTAAGTAGTTCCAAAGTATAAACATGGCGGACACATCGTTTGCTTATATATAAATGTTGGTATCGATGCCTATTCAGAATAATATTGATAAACTTAACATTAGCAATATCTGGTAATGTATATAATTTCTTTCTTTTGTTTTCGATGTCGTAAGTACCTTCAGTAGTCAGTTCAAGTACTTCTGAGTACTACTTAAGGCCTCTTAGACTCTCGTTATGGAAAACGGTAATGCATCTTAATCTTTTGAATGACGGTGACGCAATGCACTTTTCCACTGTTTAAGGAAGAGTTAGGATTGACAATAGTGGTTTTCAAACTGCGACGATTGCATATTTACAAGTAAATAAAGAAATACAGGAAAAACAAAGAGAAAATATAGAAAAGAAAAAGGTACAAAAGGTCCAAGAGACAGAACAAAGGAGAAAGAAAATAGTAATTGACGGTCTTTGTGATGTTGGACTGTAGTGAACCCTCTAAATACATTTATACGGATGACGCCAATGTGATAATGGTTTCAATTGACACGCTAGTAATGTATTCTGATTACATTATCATGTCTCAACGCTAGAGTAATTAATATTTACCTATTTTGTCTGTTTAACCTTTCATTTACTTTTACGAGTAATTTTTATTTATAATTGATTCTGTCTGATGAAATTACGTATACTTCGACATTATTTTGTACTAGAAAATTATAAGCCGTAGAGAATGAGGAAAAGGAGTCATAATGTTTATTTTATTTTTCTGAGTAACTTTCACTTCCTTTATATATATCTATTCATCGTGTCACAAAGGTAATCTGGAGTACTGCATGGTTATAATGGAAAGGGAACAATCTTACAGAAATGAACGAAATGTACTGAAAAAAATGTACACTTAAAACAAATGTTTTCATTGAAATCCAAAAACAAACACATAAGACTAAAAAATAACAAACATATACGTACATAATTATATACAATGTTTAGAGTATAGTTACATGTAACATCATGAATAGGGTCTCTCCACATGTCTATCTACAAAGAGAGGGTTATTGAGATGATAAACAATTAGGTTTCCGCATTAAAAGGCACATTTTTTAAGGGTAAGTGTAAATTATCATTCTTTCGTGCAATTTTATACTCCATTTTTTTTAAATCTCCAATAAAGACATAAAGGCTTGGAAATTTAGATTTTATTTTGGAATTTGCATCAAATCAGATAAAATGCAAAGCACAAGAATAAAATATGGATGCATTTGTCATGGTAACTGCCTTCCAAATACATAACTAAACTATGAATAAGTATAGTCGATTGCCTTTTACATGACATTTATCTATGGCATCGGTAAGATTATGTTCATTTGTTGATGTTAAACAATAAACGTGATACATGTGGCGTACAGATTTAATGGATACATGACACATGAGTACATGTAATAAGCAATCTATAGAGAGCAGTTCTAGTCCGAAAATTATGTGCATATATCCATGACAATTTAAATAGTATACATAATGTAATCATTAGAATGTATCAGATAGTTTGACTTTAGATCGCTGGTAAAACCAATTCCAGACGATTTTATTTTCCTTACCATCGCACATTCGACGATTTCATTTTTGTTACAATGTTTCTTTAAAACGAAAATGAACATGCCAGAAATGATCGAGTAAAATCAAACGTCGTATTTACATAAAGGTGAGTTATGATGCAATATCAATTAAGCTATATAGGATTATATAATCCTGTTAGATTGATTAAACAATTTAATGCTTCACACAATTAACTACATAAACAATAAAGGAGAAATCTGTTTTTCTACATTGAACATGCTAATTGTGAATAAAATATTGTAGTCAAATCATTGTATTTGACTTCATAATTATCTAACAATAACTTAATATGTAATTATACACATATTGTAATATTTTCAAACTGAGTTCAGCACTACATTATGACGTATTTGCATGATAAAAAAGCCTTGAAAAAGAGAAATAGTAGCCCCTATAAATCTAACATTAAGAATATAAAGTGTTACTCCAGGAACTGAATTTCTGTCTATTACACAACCGGAAGATTATCTTCTACTAGTTTCCGAAGTTCAAGTGAAAATGGATACGATTTACATAATGATCACTAATCAACATTGGGCAATTGAGATATTCAATCTTAAAAATAAGCTCGAGTTCTGGTAATGATAGAAAATAAATTCTCAAAGAACCCCCAAAAACTTACACTGAATGTTCAAGATTACAAATAAATGACATGTGCCAAGCAATTTTGGTAGAAAATGTAAAGGAGCTGAGTAATGAGCATAGAAAGAAAACGAAATCAAGGTAAGTAGGCCCGATACCATGTGCTTAACACAGGTCACTATGTGCAAATAAGAGTTGTGGTTTTTATTGAAGATGATATCCAGCAAGGTTTTTGTGAGGCTGTTTTTATTTTACTGGTTCAAACAATCGATCTACTGCAGGTTAAACAATCCAAAATGAATTATAGCCATGTTCTCTCGACATACGATGCCCATACCAGAGCTCAAGATTAGCTTTAACACAGATTAAGCATCATGTTACAAACATGTTGAGACACACTAATATTCTGTTTGTATTTTAAAGTGACATAGCAAAGGTAAATTCTTAAAGATGAAATAATTATGTGATCTTTTGGTTCCTTTTAAAAGAACATAACATCTAAGGTAAGTCATTAAAGACCCGATTCTCACCAACTCTCTGGATCGGTCTACGTTAGAGAGGGCTAACGGTGAGTGTGAAGACACAACCGTGCCAGCGGATCAGTCTAACGTAGACCAATCCGGAAGAGTAAGTGAGAATGGGGTCTTACTAAACTGTTGCCCATAAATCTGAGATAATTTTTGTTAACATCTTTTCATGAAGTGATTGTGGATATATGATTATTCTTGGTACATAAAGTTTATAACTTCTCAGAACTCTATTGATTAATTTAAAGAGTCATAGAGATTAATTAATAAACTTCTGAGAAAATATAAACTAAATCTATCAAGAACAAACTATATTTTCACATCTTTTTATGAAAAGAGGAAAGAAATATATATGATTCCAACTTCATGGGTAAAAGATTATTACACTAAAATGTTTCCAGTGATCATTTTGATTCAGTTAGGTTTATCAACCTCAGCGTACAAAGCCTCTTCATCAAGTGTATCATCCTTATTTAAGGTTGCGGAGTGACCGATTGGTTTTGGCTTCACTCTAGGCCGCTTCTCTTTAGATCCTGGTCCTTTATCAAGCACAGCATAGAGTGGGATTTCAACACCATTATTTCTCGGTCCTGGTCCAGATATGGACTTCATAATGTTCTCTTTAGTTCCTGGTCTTTTATCGGGCAAAGCATAGAGTGGGATATCCGCACCATCCTCTGTAGATGCTGACCCTGGACCTGTCTTTACGGGATTTCTTGTGGATCTTGGTCCTTTATCAGGCATTGCATAGAGGGGGATATTTGTATCACCGTCATCTCCGGCTCCCAGGTTTGGCATGTCAACATTCTTATACTGGTCCTCTTGTTTGAATTCTTTCTGCTCATGCTGATGACGATTTATCGAGCTGTTGCCATGGGAACTGACAGATACAGTCCCTGACTTTGCGACACGATTAACGATTCCCGTCTTGTCCGGTATGGTATAGAGATCGGTGTCTATAAACTGATCATCACCTGATCTCAAAATCGAACTCTGAATCATCCCATCACTTGACTCATACAAAACATTATTCATCAATTCACCGTGTCTAATTCCCGACGATCCGCCAATCGACTCGTAGAATGTATCCTGCTCACGATCTGTTGCAACTTTATCATCAACTGAGACATTTATTTCACCCTCATTACGTTGACCTTGCTGTCGGTCTCGTGTTTGCTTCAACCGTAGAACAAATATTATCACAATGACAGCAATTATCAAGATAGAACCAAGAACAGCAATTATGATGATTGTAATACCGTTGTTTTTAGTATTGTTTCCTGTTTCTGAGTTTATATTCTTTCTCGTCTGGTTAGACGTTGTAGTTTCAAAAGTCAAATAAGAAGTGTCCATAACTGGTGACGAAGAAGACTTTGGCGTCGAGTCATATGGTTTTATTCCTGTTGTTGTGATCGCTGCTGACGTTGTCTCTGAAACTGTTTTCGACTTTGTTGCCGATGTTTTTGCTGATGCTGCTGCTGATGACGTCGCTGATATTGTTATCAGTGAGGTACTTGGAGAAAGTTTAACCGAAGTATAACTTCGTGGTGTCGTTAGCTGAGCTGGTACGATACATGTTATATTCGACAGAGCTTCAGTAAACGGATCAAACTCAACTCGGATTGTACCATACATCATGGTATTCGAAATATTAAAGGTTAAACTACTATCTTTGATGATGGCTGTTTCCATTTTGTACCTGTTAATCGTAATTTGTAGTCGAATTTGTTCGGCTGCATGAAAATTGTTAAGGTGGCAATTCACATCCATTCTTGGTTGTTCCAAACCGTGCGACGATGATGAGTTTACGAAGCAAGTCGAACATTCGATCACACGGACGTCGTATTCCTGAAGATGACTATTTTTATACCGACAAGCATATATTGCCGATGCTGCTTTAGCATCATAGATGTACAATTTAAATAGTCTAGAAGATATTTCCATTCCATACGACTGCGTAAAACGACTATCATCATATAACATACCTTTAGGATGACCCTCATTGACGGTTGCAATGAAATACTGATTGTCTTTAACCCAATGTATATCGCTCGTGTAACTCGTATTGCAGATCAAAGTTATATTCTCTCCAGCATTGGCTACAATAATTTCACGTTTCACTACATTTCCAGCCTCTGCGAATAAAAGCATCACAAGAACGTGTACTGCAACACAGAGAACCATCTTTGATTTACACAAAGCCATTTCGATCAAAATCTAAAGTATGTTTTGCCACTGAATCCAGAATATGCCCTTTATTAATATTCTTCGACGCGACGAACACTAGTTGGTCCACTGCCTGGCCTGTTTCCGTGACGCGCGCACAATCAGCTGAGAAAATAACACACCCTCAACGATTAAACGGAGACAGGATCCTTTTATTCTTACTACCACTGAACTCTAACACCAAGTTTTGGGTTCTTTCGAAGTCCTGTTCCATTCCTCTATACAGACAATATTATATTAGTTGTTGATGACGGAATAGATTTGTTTCATACGGAAGTTGCGTAAAACATACGTGCAGTGAAACAAATTTAGCGTGTATTATCTCTATAGAGAAAATCGAAATTTAAGATCAAATGACAGTGGACCTCGAAAGACATGTCAAGGACATTCCAATTTGTGTTTCATCGATTTCAAATTAAATAATCACAAACTTTTTTACTTTTTATCGGACTTTGAAGAAACCGTCACTGGTTGTTTTATTTTTAATACCACGGTTACGTTTTTTTCTGGCGCGGCCCCCGGCCTATGATCCAGAGAGTAAGAATAGGGGGGCGTTCCCCTACTTCTTGATAACCATCAGTTTGAACGACTTACGCAAACTATTTAAGATGTAGGCTATGTTAGACTAGAATTACGAAGAGAGGTACAATATAATATTTAGCGATTCCGCATTATATTTTCTATTTTGATAAACATTTTATTTGTGGTGTGAAACTACCTATGTCTATTTCAAGGCTGACTTTCTATGGGATATATCATATTTCGTTTTGGAAAGCAACTCTGGTTTTTTACTTTCTATTCCGTAGCTTCTCTCTTTTCACTCTTTTGTTATTAGTACCTTCCTCTACACGCTTCCGCGGTCTTTCTTTTTCTCTTTCTCCCTATTCTCTTTTCTTTCTCCTTTCTCTCATATTTTTCTCTTAGCGAGTGACATATTTACAGTTAATAACTAGGTCATTCATATCCGCTGCAAATTTGATGCTTTTTTCTTTTTCGTAACTCAAGAAATAATTGTGGAGTGGTTGAATGAGGGCGTTTGCTGAATACTTTTAGATGTAAGCTTTAACATGTCACAGTCTCAAGAATCACAAATCGGGACATATCAAATTTGCACATGCTATTTATAAACAATTACAAAACTTGGTAAGGGTATGAATAATTCAGTTAACTGATATTTATTTGCTCATCTGTTCCCGCACCATTATTGATTTTCATTATTTATTGTTTTAAATCTTTTGTGCGATTTTATCGAATTCGTTCACAATGTCTAATTCTATTTGCTCTATTTATGCTTCTTTGAATGAATTTTTTCCTTTCAACTGCATATACTTTGATGTATTTTCAAGGCCTCGTGTAAGGCCATCTTTTGTTGAATGGGCAACCCTGGAGAAATATAAATAAAAAAATAAATGACGAATAAAACATGGAATTTTACAACTTATACAATATAGGCCTAACCTATAATGTCAGATTGTAGTAATTGCAGTATAAAAACGGTTCATAAATCACCCAAATAAAATAAAATAAATTATGTAGGCCTAACTTAGCGTACTAATTTTGGCAGCTATACAATTTTAAGTAGTTTTACAGTATAAACATGGCGGACACATCGATTGCTTTTATATAAATCTAGGTATCGATGCCTATTCACAATAATATTGATGAAATTAACATCAGCAATATCTGATGAGGCTAATTGCGCTGTATGTCATTTCTTTGTTTTGTTTTCGATGTCATAAGAATCGATCGTCATTAAAAATAGAGGAGAAATCTTTTATTCTACATTTAACACGCTAATTGTGAATTAATTATTTTAATTAGATCAGTGTATTTGACTGCATATGATAGATATATAAATATACACATATTTGGTAATATCTGGTAATGCTAAGTGAGCTGCATATCATTTCCTATTATAGTTTTGTTTTCAATGTCATACTAATCTTCGATAGTCAGTTGAAGTCGTTCTGAGTACTACACAAGGCCTCTTAGACTCTCGTTATGGAAAACTATAACAAACGTGAATCTTTTAAATGACAGTGAAGTAATGCACTTATTCACAATGGCGAATCCATGTCTTGGTTCGAAGGGAGGGGGTCAAACAGAGGATTTACTAACTTGAGTTTAAGGAAGAGGCAGGTGTGAAAATAAATGTTTTCAAACTGCGATGATTGCATATAAAAACATAAGAAAATATAGAAAAGAAAAAGGTATAAAAGGTCCAAGAGACAGAACAAATGGACAAAATACTTGAGGGAAACATGAACATTGTCGGTCTTTGGGCTGTCGGACTCTAGTGAACCCTCTAAATACGTCACGTAGTGGCTAGAAGGCCCATGAGACCGACATTGTCGGCCTCGTGGGCTGTAGTCAAGAAACCATAATATTGGCCCAGGTTGAGTTTAAGGAAGGGACAGGAATGAAAATAACCTGCATCATACTGGGTGGGGGGAGGCACATATTTTGAGGGAAAAAAGATGGGGTCTAAAATCGACGGCTTAACCCTATATAGCCTGGGGGCTTTAGAAGCCCCCTCTACATTCTTCGCGATAATTTTTTTGACATTTTTCTTTCGGGTCTTGCGCATCTTTTGAAACAAATTTTTGAAAATCGGACCTACCGTTACAAAGTCACGTGATCTTTTGTCTTTGCATGTCAGCCCAAAAATCGTTCATTTTCGTGATTTGTGTACAAAACATATGGAAATATCATTTTTCCAAAAAAGAGATAAAACATTGGTTATTTAGTCTTGTTTATAGTTTAGGTATTTGTTTTGGGGGTCAAAATAGTTGAATTACAGTTATAAATGAAATAAAACAACAAAAACAATAAAATACATAAGTTAAAAAACAAATAAATACATAAGAAATAATCAAAACAAGTATAACATAAGGAATAATCTGGCTCTTCCAATTTCTTTTTTTGGTATTATTATTCCAAAGGGATATATGAAGTGAAAACGAATTTTTAAATATGAAGAATATATGATTTATGTGTAAAAATATAAATTTGTATGACCTTAATTGCATAAATTACCATAAATATGCAAATGAGTGAATTTTTCAAAAATATTGAAATTATCGTAGTATTCTATACACTTTACTTAGCCGTTTCACGGCTGAGATCATAGAGGGGGCCTTAGTACCCTCCCCCAGGCTTTGCAGTTTCAAAATAGCCCAGGCTATGTAGGGTTAAAAGTGTTCAACTTATCATGTAGGACCTTTTTCCCGTCTGCGAATACCGCTTAATGTGTTAATGGTTTCAATTGACACGTGAGTGATGTATTCCGATTGCATTATCATGTCTCAACTTTAGAGTAATTAATATTTACCTATTGCCTATTTCATCATTCATTTACTTTTACGAGTAATATTTTTATATTATTGATTCTTTCAAATGAAATTACGGATACTACGGGGGTTTATTACAAAATTATGAGCCGTAGTGCCCCGTGTCCCCCGTGCCCCCTGGCTACGTGCCTGCGTACCACTGAACTCTAACACTACGTTTTGGGTTGTTTTGGAATCACTTCTATCTTTACGGATGGGGTCAAGGGGCCCACCTTAGGACCCTATCGGATCGCAGGAGCAGAGCCCTGCCTGGGGTCCAAGAGGCGGAGCTCCCGGAGGCTTTTGAGTCTTTGACCTCCAAGTTCCATCCCATCTAATTCGTTGCCAACCATAATACTTAGAATACCGAGTTTCTTGATTTCTCTCTCCCCCTCTGCCTCTCTCTCCTTTTCCTCTCTCCCTCTCTCTTCTCTCCTTTTACCTTCTTTCCATTTCTTTTCTCCCGTTTCTTCCCTAGCTCTCTCCTTTTTCTTCCATATTTTTGTTTCGTCCCTTGGATCCGCCACTGGTTGTTTTTCCTCGGTCCTTTTTAAACAGTCAATTGACAATGTTTTTTGTTTACATAGGCCTATGCCTAATGCGGTCTCTTCCAATGTACACTCCATCAGATTTTATGTGAACTTTGATTGTGGGTTTGTGGATGAGTGTGTACCGAGATAACTATGAACTGTACCTTCACTTTGACGACCATATAGGGGTACGTTTATATAAGGTGCATTATTTGCAGGGAAAATGTAGGTCCTTGACTATGCAGGAAGTTTCGAGATCATCTTCGGGATGTTATATTCCTATAAACTACAGACATGTGTGTAACATGTAATAACATACTGATGTGTAAATATATGAGTCCTCGAATTATGTATGCGTGTATGTATAATTCGGTTTTTATGAAAATGTACCCAACAGGTATATGGTCACGTTCCTCTTGGGAACGATCTTTACCGTCACCTTTCGAAGTACAGGCCTTCAGAGTCGGCTGTAGGCGAAGGCAGAGAGAAATATGAGTAAAGAATGTTAACATCCCCATAACATAGTGATTAAGAGTAGCGCTGATTTTGATTCGGTAAGGACATCGACATTTCATACACCAATAGGTAGGACCCTAAATTATTGTAAATAACAGCGGCCAGGGAATGACCATTAACTGTGTAGTTTAGGGGAAGTCCACATCCTCCATGCAGCATGCAGCCTGATATTCAATTGATTTTAATGAAAGCGGTTAAAGAAGAAAGAAGAAACAGGTCGGTGAATGTTTGAGCAAAATTAGATTAAACAGAAATAAGAAAGATTTGAATTTGTTATCAATCAAACATAAATGTTCAACTCTGTGACATATCTTTCGACGTTCTATCCCATTTCTCTGTTCAGAAAATATTATATTAGTTGTTGATGACGGAATAGATTTGTTTCATACGGAAGTTGTGTAAAACATACGTGCAGTGATTATATCTAGCGTGTATTATCTTCTATAGAAAAAAATAGAAATTTTTAATCAAATGACAGAGGACCTCGAAAGACATATCAGAAACATTCCAATTTATGTTTCATCGATTTCTAATTTTTACTTTTTACTTTTTATCGGATTATAAACAAACCGTCACTGGTCTATTTCTCTCAATTTTATGGTTCTCTATTAAAAACAAATATTATCATGGTGGTCGTTTCTTTTTATCATGGATACGTTTGCTGGCCCGGCCCTCAACTAAAACAGTGCCCTTGGCCTAGAATCATGACAGTAAAAATAGGGGGTGGGGCGTTCCCCTACTATTTGATAACCATCAGTTCGAACGACATTACGCAAATAATTTACGATCATGTATGCACATGCTAGAATAGAATGACGAAGAGAAGTACAATATAATATTTAGCTATTCCGCATTATATTTTCTATTTTGATAAACATTATTTGTGGTGTGAAACTACCTATGTCTATTTCAAGGCTGACTTTCACTATGAGATATATCATATTTCGTTTTGGAAAGCAAATCGGTTGTATTACTTTCTACTCCCTGGCTTCTCTCTTTTTCCTCTTTTGTTAGTGGTACTTTCTCTCCACGCTTCCGCATTCTTTCTTTTTCTCTTTCTGTCTAGTCCCTTTTCTTTCGCCTTTCTTGTGTCTTTCTTATATCTCTCATATTCGTCTCTCACAAAGTGACATACATATATTATATTTGCTCATATTTTACCGCATCATCCTTTATTTTTATTATCATTATTTTTTAAAACTTGTGTGCAATTTTATCAAATTCGTACACAATGTGTTATACTATTTGCTGTATTTATTCTACTCTTTTGTATTTTATACTTTCAACTGTATATAGTTTGATATATTTTTAAAGATACTATGTCCCTTTTGCAGCCAACATCAAATTCTGTAGAACTTTGCAGGAATTATGAATATGTCATGTATGTCCTATCTGTGAAATTTAAACGTTAGCAGTGTCCTAATATTCAAATTATGCAAGGAAACCCGTTTACTTGCTAGACTTCACTGTCAGACACTATTGAGTGACTGACTGGCTTTTTCATCTTTGGTAATAACATACATAAAATGAGCTGTAAAGGGTACATGAGCATTGTCTATATCAATAACCCACTTCTTGTAATGGCCAAAATTAAACTGATTGAATCTTTGCTCAGCATAAAACGACCATTCGGTACAATGGTCTGAAAAATCAGACTATTACTTACTGGCTTTATAGCTCCCAAATCGATTTGACAACTAATGGTGGTTATTTTCCCACTTAAAGACATTTTACAGCCCCCCCCCCTTTTTAGGGAAGTTTTGGAATTTAACCTTTTCATTTTTTTTTGCCTGCAAATGGGACATAGTACCTTTAAGGCTTCATGGAAGGCCAACTTTTGTTGAATGGGCAACCCTGGTGAAATATAAATAAATAATAAATAAAACATGGAATTTTACATCTTATGCAGTAAATGCCTAACATATAATGTCAGATTGTAGTAACTTCAGTATAAAAAAGTTCATAAATCACCCAAATAAAAGAAACTAAATTATGTGGGCGTAACTTAGCGTCCTTTTCGTGCAGCTATACAGTTTTAAGTTGGTTTCAAGTATAAAAATGGCGGACACATCGATTGCCGATAGTCAGTTGAAGTAGTTCTGAGTACTACACAAGGCCTCTTAAACTCTCTTTATGGAAAACGATTTTAAACGTGAATCTTCGAAATGACAGTGACGTAATGCATTTATTCACGGTGGCGTATTCATGCCTTGGATAGAGGGGAGGGGGTCAAACAGAGGATCAACTATTTTAGCGAGATTCAAGTTTAAGGAAGGGGCAGGGAGGGGAGAATAATGGTTTTTAAACTGTGGAGATTATATATTTACAAGTAAAAAATGAAGAAAGAAAACAAAGTGACAAGGCAAAAAAAAAAAAACATGAGAAATATAGAAAAGAAGAAACGTAAAAAAGATCCAAGAGACCAATCAAAGGAACCAAAGATAGTAAGGGAAAATGAAAATTGTCGGTCTTTGGGCTGTCGGACTCTAGTGAACCCTCTAAATACGTCACGTAGTGGCTAGAAGGCCCACGAGACCTACACTGTCGGCCTCGTGGGCTGTAGTCAAGAAACCATAATATGGACCCAGGTTGAGTTTGAGGAAGAGGCAGGAATGAAAATAACCTGCATCATACTGGGAATGTCACAAATTTTGAGGGGAAAAGGATGTGGGCATGAGAATAGACGGCTTAATTTAGAGTTTTTAACTTATCATGAAGGACCTTTTGCCGTCTGCGAATACCGCTTAATGTTTACTTGGATTTAGCCAATGTGATAATGGTTTCAATTGACACGCGAGTAATATATTCCGATTACTTTCTCATGTCTCAACTTTAGAGTAATTAATATTTACCTATTTTGTTCGTTTTCCCCTTCATTTACTTTTCCGATTAATATTTTTCTATTATTGATTCTTTCAAATGAAATTACGGATACTTCGACATTATATTGTACTAGGAAATCATTAAGCTGTATAGAACAACAGATATAGGAGATACAATGTTTATTTGAGTACGGTGTTCTTTTTTCCCCTTTCATTTATTATCTATTTATCGTGTTTATCAAAGTAATCTGGAGTACTGCATAGTTATGGCGGGAAAAAATTATGTGATATTCAGAATTGTTAGAAAGAAATATGATACATGAGTAATAAGCAAACTAAAGAGAGCAGTTCTAGTACGAAATGTATTTGCATAAGCATATATCCATGACAATCACAATTGTGTACATAATGTAATCATCAGAATGTATCAGATGATTTGACTTTAGATTGCTGGTAAAACCAATTCCAGACGATTTTATTTTCCTTATCATCGCATGTTCGACGAGTTCATTTTTTTAAAACAAAATTTCTTTAAAACGAAAATGAACATGACAAAATTGATCGAATAAAATCAAACGTCGTGTTTACATAAAGGTGAGTTATGATGCAATATCAAGTTAGCTATATACGATGTTATATCCCTTTTAGATTGATTGAACAATTTAATGCTTCACACGACTAACTACATTAACAATAAAGGAGAAATATGTTATTCTACATTCGACATGCTAATTGTGAATAAAATATTGTAATCAAATCAGTGTATTTGACTGCATAATTATCCAACAATAACTAAAAATGTAATTATACACATATTGTAATATTTTCAAACTAAGTTCATCACTACACTGTGACGTATTTGCATGACAAAAACGGCCTTTAAATAGAGAAATAGTAGCCCTGTCTCAATCAATAGAAAAACGCCATCATGTGTCCAGACCCACACAGATATGAGAAGATATTCAACTCATCTGGTAACTTGACCAAACACATGATAACTCTGGATATAACTGTGTATTAAACTGTTACTTGATTAAAAAAGACGTTATCATGCACTGCTTTTTATGGTCTCCATTGTGTTAGTAGATGCCAGGAAAAAATCACTTACGGGGGTTCAAAATAGCAACAAACAAAAAATCGCTTCGCCGCTACGCGGCTCGTGGATCGTCATTGGGTCACCCCTTAGCAAAATGCAAGATCCGCCCCTGGCCTGTGTTGTTGTTTTATTAGAGAAGGAAGTCAATTGTTTTTTGAAATTTGAAACCTGACTACTCCATGAACTGAATTTCCGTCTATTACACAACCGGAAGATTATCTTCTACTAGTTTCCGAAGGTCATGTTCAAGTGAAAATGGATACGATTTACACCATGATCACGATATTCAATCTCAACACAGATTAAGCATCATGTTACAAACATGTAGAGATACACTAATGTTCTGTTTGTATTTTAAAGTGACATAGCCAAAGGTACATTTTTCAAAGATGAAATTATTATGTGATCTTTTTGCACCTTTTAAAATAACATAAAATATAATGTAAGTCATTAAAGACCCCATTCTCACCTACTTCCTGGACCGGTCTACGGTAGAGCGGTCTGACGGTGAGCGTGAAGACACAATCGTGCCAGGAAGCGTACCTCTTGACCGGTCCAGGAGACCACATGGCACATCGGGTATGTGGTCTTCTGAACCGGTTCACTTCCTGTACCGCTCCAGACAGCTCTAACGTACAGAGTGAAGACAAACCGTGCCAGTGGATCGGTCTAGCGTAGACCAATCCGGGAGAGTAAGTGAGAATTGGGTCTTACTAAACCATTGCCCATAAATATGGGATAATTTTTGTTACATCTGTTCAAGAAGTGATTGTGGATATATGGTTGTTCTTGATACATAAAGTGTATAACTTCTTAGAACTCGGTTGATCAATTTAAAGATTCGTACTAGATCTAGAGATTGATCAATAAAGTTATGAGAAGATATTAACTTAATCTATCAAGAAAAAAACATATTGCTAAATCCTTTCATGAAAAGAAGTAAGAAAAAAATAGGATTCCAACTTCATGGGCAACAGTGTACTAAAGTAAAATGTTTCCAGTGATCATTATGATTCAGTTAGATTTATCGACCTCAGCGCACAAAGCCTCTTTATCAAGTGTATCATCCTTATTTAAGGGTTCGGATTGGACGCCTGGTTTTGGCTTCACTGTAGGGCGATTCTCTTAAGATCCTGGTCCTTTATCAAGCACAGCATAGAGTGGAATTTCGACACCATCATTTTGCGTTCCTTGTCCAGGTGCGGTCTTCATAAGTATCCCTTTAGATCCTCAGCTGGTCTTTTATCGGGCAAGGCATTAAGCGGGATACAAGCACCATCTTCTGTAGATGCTGATCCTGCACGAGTCTTCATAGTGCTTCTTGTGAATCTTAGTTCTTTATCAGGCATTGCATAGTGGGGGGATATGTGTGTTATCGTCATTTCCGGCTCCGAAGGTGGGGCATGTAAACATTCGTATACTGGTCCTCTTGACGGATACAATCTCTGACCTTGCAACTCGATTTACGATTCCTGTCTTGTCCGGTATGGTATAGAGTTCGATGTCTCACTGATTACTACCTGATCTCAAAATCGATCTGAATAATCCCATCACTGGACTCGTACAAAACATTATTTATCAATTCGTGTCGTTTTCCAAATGGTCGACTCGTAAAATATATCATGTTCTTTTGTTGCAACTTTATCATCTCCGGCTCCCAGGTTTCGCATGTCAACATTCTTATACTGGTCCTCTTGCTTGAATTCTTTCTGCTCATGTTGATGACGATTTACCGAGCTGCTGCCATGGGAACTGACAGATACAACCTTCGACTTTGCAACACGAATTATGATTCCCGTCTTGTCCGGTATGGTATAGAGTGCGGTGTCTAACTGATCATCCCCTGATCTCAAAATCGAACTCTGAATAATCCCATCACTGGACTCGTACAAAACATTACTCATCAATTCACCGTCTCGAATTCCCGACGATCCTCCAATCGACTCATAAAATGTATCCTGTTCACGATCTGTTGCAACTTTATCATCAAGTGAGACATTTATTTCAACCTCATTACGTTTACCTTGCTGTCGGTCTCGTCTTAGCTTTAATCGTAGAACAAATATTATCACAATGACAGCAATTATTATCAAGATAGAACTAAGAATGTCAACTGTGATGATTGTAATACCGTTGTTTTTAGTATTGTTTCCTGTTCCTGATTTTATATTGTTTCTCGATTGGTTAGACGTTGTAGTTCCAAAATTGAAATAAGAAGTGTCCATAATCGGTGACGAAGAATACTTTGGCTTCGAGCCAAATGGTTTTGTTCCTGTTGTTGTTGTTCCTGCTGTTGCTGACTTAGTTGTTGATGTTTTTGATGATGACGTTGCTGATGTTGTTATCAGTGAGGTACTTGGAGAAAGTTTAACTGAAGTATAACTTTGTGGTGTTGTTAGCTGAGCTGGTACGATACATGTTATGTTCGACAGAGTATAACTAAACGGATTAAACTTAACTTGGATTGTACCATATATCATGGTAATCGGAATATTAAAGGTTAAAACACTACCTTCGATGATGGCTGTATTCGTTCTGTTCCTGTTCATTGTAATATGTAGTCGAATTGTTTCGACTGTTTTAAAATTGTTAAGTAAGCAATTCACATCGATTCTTGATTGTTCTAAGCCGTGCGATGCTGATAAATCGACAAAGCAAGTCGGACATCCGATCACACGGACGACGTATTCTTGAAGATGTTTATGAGCATGCCGGCATGTATATGTTGCCGTTTCTGCCTTAGCATCATATATGTACAATTTAAATAGACTGGAAGATATTTCCATTCCATACGACTGCGTAAATAGACTATCATTATGAAACCAACCTTTAGGATAATCCACATTGACGGCTGCAATGTAATACTGATTGTCTTTCACCCAATCGATATTCTTCTTGTTTCTCGTAATCGTATCTGTATTATTGCAGCGTAAAGTTATATTCTCTCCAGCATTGGCTACAATAATTTCACTTTTCACATCATTTTGAGCCTCTGCGAATAAAAGCATCCTAAGAACGTATACTGCAATACAGAGAACCATCTTTGATTTACGCAAAGCCATTTCGATCAAAAGCTAAAGTATGTTTTGCCACTGAACCCAGAAAGTGCCCTATATATAGTTATAAACTTCGACACGACGAACACTATAGTTGCCTGTTTCCGTGTCGCGCGCCCAATGAGTTGAGAAAATAACACACCTTCAACGCTAAAACGGAGACAGGATCCTTTCATTCTTAGGTACCACTGAACTCCTTACACTACGTTTTGGGTTGTTTTGGGAACCACTTCTATCTTTACGGGTGTGGTCCAGGGGGCCACCTTAGGTCGCCTATCGGATTGCAGGAGCAGACGCCGTGCCGGTTGCCAAGAGGCGGAGCTTACGGACGCTTTTGAGGTTTTTTTAACCTTAAAAATGGCGCAGTCACGGGCACAGCTAGGGCTATCATATTAGTTCGTAAGAATGATCTCTCTTTCTATCTTCAAGACAATTTCATAAAAATATTTTTTTTCTCCGGAAGTCTTCGTAGGGCAATTCATCGGCAATTTAATTTGTATGTACAAATTTAAATGTAATGTTCTTTTTTTCCCCTCTCTCTCTCTCTCTCCTTTTCCTCTCCATGTCTATCATCTTCTCTTCTCTTTCTTTTCTCCTTTTTTATCCGTCACTCTCTCTTACTTTCCCCTTTTCTACCTTTTAAGGCTTTTACTTTTTGCTGTATTTATGCTGCTTTGATTGTATTTTATCCTTTAAACTGTATATAGTTTGATGTATTTTCAAGGCCTCATGGAAGACCAACATTTGTTGAATGGGCAACCCTAGTGAAATATAAATAAATAAATTATTATTGAATAAAATATGGAATTTTACCAATTATGCAGTATATGCCTAACCTTTAATGTCAGATTCTAGTTACTTCAGTATTAAAAGAGTTCATTAATCACCCAAAATAAAAGAAACTAAATTATGTAGGCGTAACTTAGCGTCCTTTTCTGGGCAGCTATACAGTTTTAAGTAGTTTTCAAGTATAAACATGGCGGACACATCGATTGCTTTTATATAAATCTTGGTATCGATGCCTATTCAGAATAATATTGATAAACTTACATTAGCAATATCTGGTAATGTTTATTGAGCCCTACATCATTTCTTTGTTTTGTTTTCGATGTCGTAAGTATCTTCGATAGTCAGTTGAAATAGTTCTGGGTACTAAACCAGGCCTATTATATAGACTTTTGTTATGGAAAACGATAAGAAACCTGGATCTTTTAAATGACAGTGAAGTAATGCACTTATTCACGGTGGCGTATCTATGTCTTGGCTCGAGGGGAGGGGATCAAACAGAGGATCCACTATTTAAGCGAGAGTTGAGTTTAAGGAAGAGGTTGTGGGGAAAATAATGGTTTTCAAACTGCGATGATTGCATATTTACAAGTAAGGAAAAAACATAGTGACAGAGACAAACATGAGATTATATAGAAAAGAAGAAAGGTAAAAAAGGTCCAATAGACGAAACAAAGGAGACAAAAATACTTATGGGATAAAAAAGAAAAGAAAATGGTCGTCTTTAGGCTGTCGGACTCTAGTGAACCCTCTAAAATACATGTAGTACCTAGAAGGCCCTAGAGACCGACATTGTCGGCCCCTTGGGCTGTAGCCAATAAACCATAATATGGACCCAGGTTGAGTTTGAGGAAGAGACAGGAATGAAAATAACCTGCGTCATACTGGGAGGGTCACATGCATATTTAGAGAGGAAAAGAATTGGGCCATGACAATCGACGGCTTAAAAGTTTTCAACTTATCATAAAGGACCCTTTTCCCGTCTGCGAATACCGCTACATGTTTATAGGCGCGGATCCAGGATTTCCGGGGGGGGGGGCCAAATTTGAAATTGTGCGAGCCAAATATTGGTACGTAATGGTGACCACTAAAGCAGAGCGTAATGAGCAAAATCGTTTGAAGAGCAGAAATAAAATCCGCATCACCATCACTCTTACATAAAGTATCTACGATCAGGTAGAGCGTAGCGTAAATTGGCGTGGGATCTAGGGGCAAAGCCCCGGCGGGGGTCAAGGGGCGGAGCCCCTGAAGCTCAGGGCGTATTGATGAGCTTATTCAGATGAGCTTATTTTGTTACCTTATTTGTGACACTGGCAGGTTACTAATTGGCGTGGGGTCCATGGGGCGGAGCCCCCGGAAGCTCAGGGGTTTTAAGCATTACATTACGGTTAGATGAGCATCCAGGGGCCCGCCTTGGGACCTGGGTGGGGTCAAGGGGGCAGAGCCCCCGGTAGCTTAGGGGTTTTCGGCATTTAATTACGGTCAGATGAGCTTATTTTGATACCTTATTTGTGACACTGGCAGGTCACTAATTGGCGTGGGCTCCCCTTTCCCCTCCCTTCCTTCTCTCTCCTTTAAGTTTGCCCGGGGGGGGGGCAAGGGCCTTTCGGTCCCCCGATCCGGACGTTGTTGGTCGAATTAATCACAACTGATCTCCCCTTCTTTTCATCCTTTTCTTTTCTCATTCCTCTTTTTTGTTCGCTTTTTGGCGGGGGGCAAGGGCCTTTTGGTCCCCTCCCCGATTCACAACTTCTTGGCGGGAAAATCGCAACTGATATCCCCCTTCTTTTCTTTTCTCCTTCCTCTTTATTTCCTTCCCTTTATCTCCTCTTTTCCTTTTCTTTCCCTTTCCTTCCTTCTCTCTTATTTTTTTGCTTGGGGAGGCAACAGCCTGGGAGGCAATGCCGTTTCGCCCCCGATCTCCTTCTTTCCCCTTTTCTTTTCTGCTTCCTCTTCTTTCTTTCCCTTTCTCTCCTCTTTCCCTTTCCCTTCTTTTCTTCTCTCTCTCTCTCTTTTTGGGCGGGGGGCAAGGCCCCTGCCCCTGGATCCGCACCTGCATGTTTATACGGATTACGCCAATGTGATAATGGTTTCAATTGACACGCGAGTAATGTATTCCGATTACATGATCATGTCTCAACTTTAGAGTAATTAATATTCACCTATTTTGCCTGTTTCATTCACTTTTACGAGTAATATTTTTTCTATTATTGATTCTTTCAAATGAAATTACGTATACTTCGACATTATTTTGTACTAGAAAAATATAAGCCGTAGAGAATGAGGAAAAGGAGTCACAATGTTTATTTTATTACAGTTTTCTTTTTTCTGTGTAACTTTCATTTCCTATTTATTTATCGTGTTTATGAAAGGTAATCTAGAGTACTGAATGCTTATGACGGAAATACATAAACGAAATGTAATGAAAGTAACGCACACTTATTTGTTCTTAATGTTTTCATTGAAAGCCCAAAACAGACTCAACAAAAATAGCAAAAATAACTATCATATATGGACATATAATAATAATAATAATAATAAATTACATTTACAAAGCGCTTAATACAATGTTTCTAAGCGCTAAACAAAACAAGGTACGACATAAAGTAAACATACAGCAATAATAATACGATTTCGATTTCGACGATTTAATTTTTTTGTTAAACAAAGTTTCTTTCAAACGAAAATGTTCGTGCTAAAATGATTAAATAAAATCAAACGTCGTCTTTACAAAGAGGATATGATTTGATAATCCTTTAGATTCATTAAACTATTTCATGCTTCACACAACTAACTATATTAGCAATGAAGGAGGAATATTTTATTCTACATTCCACATGCTAATTGTGAATAAAATATTGTCAGTGTATTTGACTGTTTATGATCTAACAATAACTAAGTATGTAAATATGTTCGGCGATTAAAAAAAAAAAACGTTGCTTTTCAAACGAAAATGGTCGTGCCAAAATGATCAAATAAAATCAAACGTTGTAATCTTTTCAAACTGAGTTCAGCACTACACTGTGACTTATTTGCATAGTAAAATAAGGCCTTTAAAAACAGAAATAGTAGCCCCTTATTATTACATTTTTGCAAATTGTTATTTCAAATTTGAAACCCAACTACCCCAGGAACTGAATTTCTGATTTTAAAATTCCTCATTGGGGTTCTGTATTATAAACACGAATATCCTTCCGTGAGGATGGTATTCCCTTTTCCCCACATAGCATAATGATGAGCTTAGATTGTCTGGAGTGGCGGGTCATACCCACGGAGATAAAATTCCCTACCTGGTTCTTGTTTATATGTTTGGTTGATTTTATAGCAACTTTTAGACCATGTGTAAGATCAACTCCAATTCCCGAACAAGTTAATTGGAACACAGAAAAGAGATTGGACGTCTTTGAGGAATATAATGCCGTATCGACATGGGGGGTGGCAATGAAGCTTGCTGCCAATTGGAGACATAATGGGGTGTAATGAAGGTTGCATAATGAGGGAGGGGTGTTGCAATGAAGGATGCTGCCTATTGGAAACATATGGGGGGGGGAGGGCGTTGCAATAATAATAATAATAATAATAATAATAATAATATTGGATTCTTATATAGCGCACGTATGTACCTTGCAAGGTGCTCAAGGCGCTCCAACATTACCCGGCTATGCTAGGCTGCTGATTTCGGCGCTCACAGCATTCAAGGAATTCCTTCCTACCGGTACCCATTTAACACCTGGGTGGAGAGTGGCAAGTGTAGATTAATGTCTTGCCAAAGGACATTAGTGCCGCGGCGGGACTCGAACCGCGGACCCTGTGATCCACCGTCCGACGACTTTCCACTACGCTACAACACCTCTACGTTGCATAATGGGGGAGGGGTGTTGCAATGAAAGATGCTACCTATTGGAAACAAAATGGGGGGCGTTGCAATGAAGGTTGCATAATGGGGGAGAGGTGTTGCAATAAAGGATGCTGCCTATTGGAGACATAATGGGGGGGGGGGGGCGTTGCAATGAAGATTGCATTATGGGGGATGTGTTGCAATGAAGATTGCTGCAAATTGGAGGCATAATAGCAACTCTGTCACGAAGTTAAAAATAGTACCTTATGCACACTTAAGAAGCAGTTTGGTATTATTTTTCTTCCAACTTTCACAGATGTATATAATACCTCAAATACCCAAAACTACAGGAATTTCTGTAGCAAATATGACAATCATCATCAATTTCAGGTGGCGCTGTAAAGCGCTGCTGTGGTCTTCACAAGAGCACGCCATGCAACTCTTTCACCTGCCATTTGTGTTGCACCTTTCATTCCTTGTCCAGACACTTTCTTGATATCATCAGTCCAAGATATTGGTGGACGACCTCTACCCCGTTTTCCTTCGACTGCTCCTTGCAGTATTTGCTTCTCAACACCTTCAGTGACAATGTGCATACCTCACTTAGTGATATTCTCTAAACCTCTACATCAACTTTATAAACTTTCCTAACCAATGAAGATCAAAATGGGTAACTATTCCACATTCCCCCAATGCATGAAATGGGTCTCTTTTGTGTTATGTTTGTTCTGCGGAATTTAAACCTTGTTTTTATAAATCTGATGTTCCTCATGCCTTAGCCCAAACTTTATTAATAGTAACATTATCTGTCCATGACTTGTATGAAATTAATCCATGTAAAAATGTTTTTGTTTCTTCTAAAAACAAAAGCATTAGTGAACAAAAAGAATTATGACAAGCTTTGTTCGATATGTCATTTTACTTGACGTTTAGGAAAAAGGATAATTCATAAAAGTCTTTTCACGGTCCCGAGACCATACACATTGTGAATAACTTTGTATCTCGATTTTTTTTAAAGCTCTTAATAGTAGGCCTGTACATCGTACGGGTAGTCTAGTATACACATTTTGTGGAAGATTATCTTTTACTAATTTAAAAAGGTCATGTTGAAGTGAAAATGGATACGATTTACATCATGATCCCTAATCAATATTGAAGAATTGATATATCCAATCGACCAATCCTAACACAGTTTAAGCATTATGTTACAAACATAATGAGGTACACTAATATTCTGTTTGTATTTTAAAGTGACATGCCCAAGGTAAATTCTTCAAAGATGAAATGATTATGTTATCTTTTTGTACCTAAAATCTAAGGTAAGTCATTAAAGACACCATTCTCACCCTCTTCATGTACCGGTCTACGTTTCATTGAGCGGTCTAACGGTTAGGGTGAAGACAAAACCGTGCCAGGAAGCGTACCTCTGGACCGGTTCATTCCTGTACCGCTCCAGACAGCTCCAACGTTTAGTGCGAAGACAAACCCTGCAATGGATCGGTCTAACGTAATGGGAAAATGAGTGAGAATGGGTTCTTACTACTCTGAACTTTTGCCCATACATTTAGGATATTTTTGTTTACATCTTTTCACGAAATGATTGTGGATATATGATTATTCTTGATACATAAAGTGTATAACTTCTTAGAACTCTATTGATCCTACACCTTTATCAAGCACAGCATAGAGTGGGATCTCACCACTATTGTTTCGCGTGCCTGGTCCAGGTGAGGACTTTATAATGTTCCATTTAGATCCTGGTCTTTTATCGGGCAAGGCATAGAGCGGGATATCCGCACCCTCATATGTAGATGCTGATCCTGGACTAGTCTTCATGGGATTTCTTGTGGATCTTGGTCCTTTATCAGGCATTGCATAGAGGGGGATATTTGTATCATCGTCATCTCCGGCTCCCATGTTTGGCATGTCAACATTCTTACACTGGTCCTCTTGCTTGAATTCTTTCTGCTCATGCTGATGACGATTTGTCGAGCTATTGCCATGGGAACTGACAGATACCATCTTTGACTTGGCGACACGATTGATGATTCCTGTCTTGTCCGGTATGGTATAGAGATCGGTGTCTAACTGATCATCCCCTGATCTCAAAATCGAACTCTGAATAATTCCATCACTGGACTCGTACAAAACATTACCCATCAATTCACCGTGTCGAATTCCCGACGATCCATCAATCGACTCGTAACATGTATAACATGTATCCTGCTCACGATCTGTTGCAACTTTATCATCAACTGAGACATTTATTTCACCCTCATTACGTTTACCTTGCTGTTGGTCTCGCGTTTGCTTCAATCGTAGAACAAATATTATCACAATGACAGCAATTATCAAGATAGAACCAAGAATGGCAATTATGATGATTGTAATACCGTTGTTTTTAGTATTTTTTTCTGTTCCTGGGTTTATATTCATTCTCGTGTGGTTAGACGTTATAGTTCCAAAAGTCAAATAAGAAGTGTCCATAATCCGTGACGAAGATGACTTTGGCGTAGGGTCATATGTTTTTGTTCCTGATGTTGTAATCGCTGCTGACGTCTCTGATAAGGTTTCTGACTTTGTTGCCAATGTTTTTGCTGATGTTTTTGACGACGTCGTTTCTGATATTGTTATCGGTGGGGTACTTGGAGACATTTTAGTTCCAAAAGTCAGATAAGAAGTGTACATAATCGGTGACGAAGATGACTTTGTCGTCGAGTCATACGGTTTTGTACCTGCTGTTGTAATCGCTGCTGACGTTGTCTCTGATGTGGTTTCTGACTTTGTTGCCGATGTCTTTGCTGATGTTGTCGATGATGACGTTGCTGATATTGTTATCGGTGGGGTACTTGGAGACATTTTAGTTCCAAAAGTCAGATAAGAAGTGTACATAATCGGTGACGAAGATGACTTTGTCGTCGAGTCATACGGTTTCGTTCCTGTTGTGATCGCTGCTGACGTTGTCTCTGATGTGGTTTCTGACTTTGTTGCCGATGTCTTTGCTGATGTTGTCGATGATGACGTTGCTGATATTGTTATCGGTGGGGTACTTGGAGACATTTTAGTTCCAAAAGTCAGATAAGAAGTGTACATAATCGGTGACGAAGATGACTTTGTCGTCGAGTCATACGGTTTCGTTCCTGTTGTGATCGCTGCTGACGTTGTCTCTGATGTGGTTTCTGACTTTGTTGCCGATGTCTTTGCTGATGTTGTCGATGATGACGTTGCTGATATTGTTATCGGTGGGGTACTTGGATACGTTGAAGTTCCAAAAGTCAGATAAGAAGTGTACATAATCGGTGACGAAGATGACTTTGGCGTCGAGTCATATAATTTTGTTCCTGTTGTTTCTGACTTTTTATCCAAAGTAAAACTTTGGGGTGTTGTTAGCTGAGCTGGTACGATACATATTATGTTCGAACAAGTATCATTGAACGGGTTACACTTAACTGGGATTGTACTATATATGATGGTATTCGAAATATTGAAGGTTAAAATACTACCTTCGATGATGGCTGTATTTGATCGGTTCCTGTTCATTGTAATATGTAGACGAATTTGTTCGTCTGTATCAAAATTGTTAAGGTGGCAAATCACATCATTTAGTGGTTGTTCCAAACCGTGCGACGATGATGAGTTTACAAAGCAGGTCGAACATCCGATCACACGAACGTCGTATTCTTGAAGATGAATATTGCCAGCCCGACATGCATATACTGCCGATTCTGCTCTAGCATCATATATGTTCAATTTAAATAATCCAAAAGATATTTCCATTTCATACGACTGTATAAAACGACTATCATCATATACCACACCTTCAGTATAATTCACATCGACGGCTGCAATTAAATACAGACCGTCTATAACCCAATAGATATTGCTCGTGTTTCTCGTATTGCAACGAATAGTTATATTATCTCCAGCATTAGCTACAATAATTTCAGGTTTCACATCATATTGAGCCTCTGCGAATAAAAGCACCCCAAGAACGTATACTGCAGTACAGAGAACCATCTTTGATTTACGCAAAGCCATTTCGATCGAAAGCTAAAATATGTTTTGCCACTGAATCCAGAATATGCCCTATATTTATATTCTTCGACGCGACGAACACTAGTTAGTCCACTGCCTGGCCTGTTTCCGTGTCGCGCGCCCAATCAGCCGAAAAAATAACACACCCTCAACGCTAAAGCAGAGATAGGATCCTTTCATTCTTACGTATCACTGAACTCTTTACATTTTCGGAACCCCTTCCTAGCTCTATGATATAGCTATCTTTACGGATGGGGTCCAGGGGGCCACCTCAGGCGCGGATTCAGGCGGGGGCACAGTCGGCCCATGCCCCCCCCCATTTGGGCGGCTTTAAAAACAAAGGAAAGAAAGAAAAAAGAGAAAAAGAAAGAAATAAAAAGAAAGAGAAAAGGGGAAAACTAATCATGCATATGGCACATGTCATTGACATCGTCATTAACCATTTCATTCATGAGATATAAAGCGAACAAAATCCATTCCTCTGTCCATGTCTTTGATTACTAGGCAACATATTATTCTGCAGTAGTTTACAATTATTAGCCCATCATAATGTTCAATTTATTTGTGGCTGTTTTCACCTCTTGAAATAAAGGCTCATCGTGATACAGATATTCAACAATTATTTATGAAATAATTATGATATTGTGAAATCCTACCCAAACTCGTTATTTCTCATTATCAAACAACATTTTCTTCAGCTAATTACAAACAATGAATGGCGTGGCCGGCAGCCTAAGGGCGCCTAAGGGCAAGCATTCCTCGGCGATTAGTCATAGCCCGCGAGCTGTTCAGACTTTCCCGCGCTATTAAGTCCAGTTGATCGTATTTTTCGCACGACGAAAAGATGACCGCGCTCGTGAATAGTGCGATCTTAATAACTTACATAATGTCATGAATATTCACTAGTAAAAAAGCCAATCACAGAAACTGTCTCATGAAAATGCCTCTGTGTAGAAAATGAATAGGAAAAAAGTGGGTCAGATCAAAGTGCGTCAAGCAGGTCACAGTGGTACAGTAAATGGAAACACCCCCAGAGTTTGAACTGGTAAAACTCAATATATCAGTAAATGGAAACACCCCCAGAGTTTGAACTGGTAAAACTCAATATATCAGTTTTTATGTTTAAGTATCACAAAGGAATTCTCCCAGTGTTTTCCGATAATATGTTTAGAACTAATTCTTCATTCCATACGTATCACACGTTTTTATTACCCGTTCAACTATAAGAACTCATTCTATCCGTTTTACAGGAGTATATGGATGGAACCACTGCAGCTCCACACTTTCTCGTTTTAGAACTCTATTCAAACGTTACATTTTTGAAACAATGTCATCCTTGACGCAGTGGACCCCCTTTTTTTTTTAATCTTTCTCATTCTCACCTCTTCCCTTCCTTCTCTTTCTCATTCTAAACTCTCCCCTTTTTCGTATTGGTCTTGTGTGTTTGTGCAGGGAGATAAAAATTCTATCATCTCCCTGGTTTGTGTGTGATTGTGGGTGTGTGCATATACATAGGTGATACCTGCTGGTAGTTAATGCTCGGTCTTTTTTCTTTCTTCTTCCTAATGTCCGTATATATACATAGTAAGTTTTATTATTTCGCTATTTAATTTAATATTGTGTTTACCTTGATAGGGGCCACATGTACAAGCACTTCAAGTTGCTTCTTAGAGGTCATGGCCTATTATTTATTCTGTATTTATGATTTATAATACTTTTATGATGTCAAATAAACTGAATTATCATAACATTTAATTTATAGGAATACGACCAATATCAATTTGTTCTGACTACGTAGACTTTGTCATAGACAATATTTCCTTACTCTTACTATCGCTCTCTCTCTCTCTGACCTTCTCTCTCTATCTCCCCCTCTCTCACTCTCACTCTCTCTCTCTCTCTCTCTTTCTCCCTCCCCCTCTCTCTCTTTCTCTCCCCCTCTCCCCTTCCCTCTCTCAATCTCTTCCTTTTGATATATATATATATATATATATATATATATATATATATATATATATATATATATATATATATATATATATATATATAGGCGTGAAGAAAATTGTCTAGGAACGTGAGACGTAGCTGTACTTTACAATTTTATTATATATATATATATATACCTTTTTAATAGTTCTCTGGAATTTGTGCAGACTCTGTTGATCCCTAAATCATCTGAGGTGACCCCTGCTCCCGGATGAGAAAAGAAAGATCATTATTCGGCCTAGGCCTACTTTGTGAAAATATGGGGAAAATCCCCAAACATTTTGTGCAAAAGACTGTGGCTCGCAATCGTGTAGTGACCAAGAGAAGAGCTGGGATCTCACTGAGTCCTACCTTCCCCCTTCTTCTCGTGGGCCTGCGAGCCGGAGGTGAAGGTGTTTTTTTCTTCAAGGTGCTACACAGCCCCCCAAGATCGAGGTGAAATTTCATTGTTTGTTGGTTTGATTTTTGTGTTCTCATTTGTTTTTAATTTTCACATTTTTGTTTGGTTAATTGTTGTTTTGGTTTGTTCTGTTTTCGCTTGACCTGGAATTTTCGGACGTCAGTTGTGGTCCTCATGTCATTACCTTCAGTGGCGGATCTAGGGGGTGGGGTCCCGGGCTCCCTCCCCTGGCAAAAAAAACCAGGTACAAACACGTTAATTTTACCCTTTTTTGTTTAAACAAAAGGAAGACGGGCCCCCTCCCCTGGCCAAAAAAATAGTGCTCACTACCCCCTCCCCCCCCCCGCTTATTCGCCGGCTGGCTGATTCGCCGCTAAATATTTTCTCACGAATTGCCCCCTTTTGGCCCCCTCCCTTGCCGCCGGCTGGATCCGCCCCTGATTACCTTGTACCCTCAGCTCCCCTAGTGACCAACAAAAAAATATTTCCACAGGGCCCTGCCCTTCCTCCCCTCCTGTCACTGGTAAGACAATATTCACTAGGGAATACGAACAATTAAACCCTTTCTATTTCACGTGAGAATGTACGTACTTGTTCCGTGAAACAATTTGTTTTTAAATTCCTTGTTGCTTTAGAAGAAAATCATCAGGAGGTTTGTGGAGCCAGGATATCGCATGTTTTCTTAATAGCTTATGACATAGGAGGTCATAACCTGTTCTGTGCCGATGCTATGTTTAATTTTCTTTTAAGCTATGAGATTTCGCTTTTGGGGAAGAAAAATAAACATTACGATTGTTCACCGGAAAAGTTTGGGTGCCAAACTGATCGAATAAAAGGAAACGTCGTGTTAACATGGAGGTGAGTTATGATGCACTATCAAGTTAGCTATATATACGAAATCTTTATCCCTTTAGATTAATTAAACAATTTAATGCTTCACACTTCTAACTACATTAACAAAAAAGGAGAAATATATTTCTTTTTTAGTTTCCTCTTCAGAGGTATTTATTCGGTTATAAAATACATTTAATAACAAATAATTCAAACAAAAGTATACAATCAATTTACATTTCAAACCTTGAAATCTTTACAATCAGATACAATCAAGGAGTATAATGTTGATGAGCATTTGATATAAACCTGAAATGTTATCCAAACACAGTTCTTTTTTTTTAAACATGCCATATTGCAAGACCGTTATACGTTTTCCCTTGAAAGTAGTTTAACATTATATATTGCATATTGTGCATATGTAATAATTACGTTTATATCTTTAGTGTTTGAACAATTAGAATCTCCACCAACAATCAAGTATTTTTCGTTTATTATCAGTGTTTCTTTGAAGTTAAAGCGAATAAATGCAACAACACGTTTCCAGAATAATACTACTTTGGGGGCATTCTAAAAGAACATGAACAAACGATTAAGTGGTTTTGCAAAAAGCACATAAGTGTTCAGTTACATAAATTATATCAGAAAGCTAAAATTCGATGAAGTGTTTAAAATTTACTTGTGTTTTTTACTGTTTTAAATTTAAATTTCAGTATCTCTTTCCTGTCAAAATCAATTGGAAGGTTAAATTTTTCTTCCCAGTGTGTTAATACAGCTAGATCACTTTTCCTGAGCTCACTCATTAAAAAAGGTGTTTCGATTTTATTGTTGACAATATAATGACATCACCTGTTTTGATTGATTTCGTAGAAATCATTGTCATAATGTTGTATAGTACCTCGTCATCATCATGCTGGCTGACTTCATGAACTCGTTTTATCCAAACTTTAGGGATCGCCTTTTTGAGCTTCGTATTTTATACATAAAGTCAACCAATAAGGAATTCGAACCAAGTACATTAACAAATATGATCTCGTGTCTTAAAATATCGATTTTCTACAATATCATCAACTAGTACGATACTATTTTGTATACCATTGTTTAAAACATAGGGTTTTACTATCAAATGTTATGTTACTGTTTTACCATAACACTTCATTTCTAACATCTTCGACATGCAAAATGTCAATATTTTTAAGTTCACTCCAGCATACGAGACAAAGAGATTATACGAGATAAAGGAGAAATATGATATTCTTCATTCGACATGTTAATTGTTAATAAAATGTTGTTATCAAATCACTGTATTTGAATGCATAATTATCTAACAATAACTAAATACGTAATTATACACATATTGTAATATTTCAAAATTCAAACAGAGTTCAGCATTTAGT
The DNA here is from genome assembly GCA_037976565.1 of Mesocentrotus franciscanus. Taxonomy (NCBI): domain Eukaryota; kingdom Metazoa; phylum Echinodermata; class Echinoidea; order Camarodonta; family Strongylocentrotidae; genus Mesocentrotus; species Mesocentrotus franciscanus. The sequence continues at coordinate 31,089,317 of CP137678.1, read as the reverse complement.
ACACTGTGACTTGTTTGCATGATAACATACCTATACAAACAGAAATAGTAGCTTTTTCTTAATCTAATATTTAGAAAATAAAGTGTTATTATACATTATAACTTTAAAAAAAAATTGATTCCCGAAATGTATTTTTATTGCCTGTGTTAATTCAAGGAAGCCAATTATTGTAAGTTTAAATTTAAAACCTAACCACTCAAGGAACTGAATTTCTGATTAGAAATGTCCTCATTATGGATATGGTTTAATAAACGACATTATCCTTTCCTGGGAGGGGATGGTATTCACTTTGTATCTCGATTTTCTGAGCTCCTAATAGTGAGTCTATACAGCTTACGAGTACTATAGTAGTCTGCAATTATACAACCTTTCCGGAAGATTATCTTCTAATTTCCGAAGGTCTTGTTTAAGTGAAAATGGATACGATTTACATCATTATCACTAATCAATATGGGGGAAGTGATATATTCAATCTTAACAAAGATTAAGCGTCATGTCGCAAACATGTAGAGATACACTGTTTGTATTTTAAAGTGACATATAGCCAAAGGTACATTCAAAGATGAAATTATTATGTGATCTGTTTGGACCTTTTAAAAGAACATACAATCTAAGGTAAGTCATTAAAGACCCCATTCTCACCCACTTCCAGTAATCAGTATAATTCAGTTAGATTTATCGACCTCAGCGTACAAAGCCTCTTCATCAAGACAGTGTATCATCCTTATTTAAGGCTTCGGGTGGGCCGCCTGGTTTTGGCTTCACTGTAGGCCGATTCTCTTTAGACCCTGGTCCTTTATCAAGCACAGCATAGAGTGGGATCTCAACACCATTATTTCGCGTTCCTGATGCAGATGTGGCCTTCATAATGTCCCCTTTAGTTTTTGGTCTTTTATCGGCCAAAGCATAGAGCGGGATATCCGCACTATCCTCTGTAGATGCTGATCCTGGACAAGTCTTCATGGGATTTCTAGTGGACCTTGGTCCTTTATCAGGCATTGCATAGAGGGGGATATTTGTATCATCGTCATCTCCGGCTCCAGGCATGTCAACATTCTTATACTGGTCCTCTTGCTTGAATTCTTTCTGCTCATGCTGATTACGATTTGTCGAGCTATTGCCATGGGAACTGACAGATACCATCTTTGACTTTGCGACACGATTGATGATTCCTGTCTTGTCCGGTATGGTATAAAGATCGGTGTCTAACTGATCATCCCCTGATCTCAAAATCGAACTCTGAATAATCCCATCACTGGACTCGTACAAAACATTACTGATCAATTCACCTTGTCGAATTCCCGACGATCCGTCAATCGACTCGTAACATGTATAACATGTATCCTGTACACGATCTGTCGCAACTTTATCATCAACTGAGACATTTATTTCACCCTCATTACGTTTACCTTGCTGTTGGTCTCGCGTTTGCTTCAATCGTAGAACAAATATTATCACAATGACAGCAATTATCAAGATAGAACCAAGAATAGCAATTATGATGATGGTAATACCGTTGTTTTTAGTAATTTTTCCTGTTCCTGGGTTTATATTCTTTCTCGTCTGGTTAGACGCTGTAGTTCCAAAAGTCAAATAAGAAGTGTTCATAATCGGGGAGGAAGATGACTTTGGCGTCGGGTCATACGATTTTGTTCCTGTTGTTTCTGATTTTGTTGTTTTTGATGATGACGTTGCTGATTTTGTTATCGGTGGGGTACGTGGAGAAAGTTTAACCGAAGTATAACTTTGTGGTGTTGTTAGCTGAGCTGTTGTGATCGCTGCTGGTGATGTCTCTGTTGCTGTTTCTGACTTTGTTGCCGATGATTTTGCTGATGCTGCTGATGATGACGTTGCTGATTTTGATATCAGTGAGGTACTTGGAGAAAGTTTAACCGAAGTATAACTTTGTGGTTTTGTTAGCTGAGCTGGTACGATACATGATATGTTCGACCGAGTATCAGTAAACGGATTAAACTGAACTTGGATTGTACCATACATCATGGTAATCAAAATGTTAAAGGTTAAAACACTACCTTTGATGATACATGTATTCGTTTTGTTCCTGTTCATTGTAATATGTAGTCGAATTGTTTCGTCTGTATGAAAATTGTTAAGGTGGCAATTCACATCGATTCTTGGTTGTTCCAAATTGTGCGATGCTGATAAGTTTACAAAACAAGCCGAACATCCGATCACACGGACGTCGTATTTTTGAAGATACCTATTGCCATACCGGCATGAATAGGATGCCGACTCTGCTCTAGCATCATAGATGTACAATTTAAATACTCCAGAAGATATTTCCATTCCATACGACTGTATAAAACGACTATCATTAATTAATAGACCATTAGGATAAGTCCCATTGACGGCTGCAATAACGTACCGATTGTCTTTAACCCAATAGATATTGCTCGTGTATCTCGTACTGCAACGCAAAGTTATATTCTCTCCAGCATTGGCTACAATAATTCGACGTTTCGCCACATTTTGAGCCTCTGCGAATAACAGCATCACAAGAACGTATACTGCAATACAGAGAACCATCCTTGATTTACACAAAGCCATTTCGATCAAAAGCTAAAGTATGTTTTGCCACTGAATCTAGAATATGCCCTTTATTTATATTTTTCGACACGATCGACGTCTTTCCTCTTGGCATTGCTCTTAACGACCACAGACTTCGGTGTAAAAACTTGGTCTCAGAGTGGATGCCAACACCGGAACCCTTAACCATCTTGATATTTTAATTTCCGGAATTCAGTTGTACATAATGGAAAGAAGTTTTTTTTCTTCTTTTTCTTAATAGAAATGCGTGCCGGTGTGCCTTTTCCTCAAACAGCCAGAAGTGTAATAAGATCGAAAATGGGGTGGGGGGACAAAATTAAAGTGATTTATTACCTTTAATATATCCAACACTTGCTTTGGGACAATCCCTTCTAAAGTGGTGATATTTTAGCATTTTTTAGAGTTTTATCTAATTTGTCCTTGACAATCCCACTTCACCCCTAGCCCTGTCCCAGTTCACCCAGCCGGAGTAGGTGGCCTACTGTCTTCTCCCTGTTGCAGACCTCGTTATTTTAACTAAAAATGGTAGGAGGGTGTCTTGCAGGGGCGGCGGAGCGTCTTCCAAGTGGGAGAGGGGCACCAACAAAAAAAGCTCTTTTGGGGAAAAAAGGGGGGCACCTACAAAGGGAAATCTTAATGCGAAATATACAATTTTTAGACATTGGTATATAATACTACATTGTGATTAATATTATTATGTAAAGGGATGATTTCAATATTGTATTATTTCTCTCTCATGGTCCAAGATACTGCTTAAACGTCATACTTTGCAGTTGGGGGTGATGGTCAGAATATTCATTATGCGAGTGAGCGAGCGAGCAAAAAAAAATAAAGCTTTGTGTGGTCGCATTGCGGACCAATAGTATTAGATCTTATAAAGAGGGGGGGGGGACCAAATCCTTATCAGGTTTTAAGCACTAACTCATGAAAGACTGAAAGACCTTAACAAGATACATAATTACATCAACTATAAAAAGGAGCGAGCTTTGGGAAAATTCGAGAACAATTTGATCTTAGTTGCTTTAAGTTAGTGGTACATAAAAAGGGGGCACTTATCAGATGCTTGAGAAGGGACACTATTTAGAAAAGAAAAGGAGCACTTGTCAAAATGAAAAGGGATATTATCAATGGTGAAAGGGGCACTTCCTGCACCTAAAAAGGCACCTATCATAATAGGGGTATTTATCAGAGGTGAAAAGACGCATTTATGAGAAGGAAAGGCGCCCATATTACTGAGAAGAAAAACGGACCTTATTAGAAAGGAAAATGGGTCATGTGTAAAAAAAAAAAAAAATGGGCATTTATCAAAGGTGAAAAGAGCACTTGTAAGGATAAAGAGAGCAGGCATAATAAGGAAAGAGGCACTTTTCAAAATAAATAGGACACCTCTCAGATTTGAAAAGGGGCAATTATCAGAGGTGAATTAGGGGCACTTCTTGTGCCTGAAAAGGATACTCACCTGAGATGAAAAGGGGCATTTGTGAAAGGGAAAAGGGCACCTATCTGATTTTAATAGAGGCATTTATCAGAAGTGTGAAAAGGGACATTTATCAGAAGGGGAAGGGGCTCCTATTAGAAAGGAAAAGGAACAATTTTCTGAAAGAAAAATGGCACTCATTAGATAGAAAAAGGGGGCATGTCTCAAAATAACAGGGGGCACATATCATCAGATGTGAAAAGGGGCAATTATCAGAAGGGGTAGGGGCACTTATTACAAAGGAAAGGGGGCACTTGTTAAAGTTAAATGGGCACCTCTTAGATTTGAATAGGGGCAATTATCATAGGTGAAGGAGGCACTTATCGGAGGTTGTAGGGGTCACTTATGAACTAATGTGGAACGGGCACCTTTAAGAATAAAGAGGCACTTATCCGAGGTAAAAGGGGGCACTCATTTCCTATGTGAAAAGGGGCACTTTTGCCGCGGTATTTGAAAAAGTGTGGGGGCACTGAGCCCCTGCCCCCGGATGCACCGCCTCCGCTTATAATGTATGTAGCGTAGTAGGCCTATTAGTATGGTAAACCTTGCCTCAGTGGCCACCTCTCTATAAAGGCCACCTGTCTATGGTGTCCATGCATTTTGTCTCCATCAGGAGAGCAATATGTTTGTAGAACCTGTTACTTAGAAAGGCCAGCATTATAGTGGCCACTTTCTCAGATTCCCTTGACAGGTTTGGCTGTATTACATTCCACAAGTATAAATGTGTATAGATCTAGGACACGATAAATATTTGCAGAGTTACAAAGTCCAACATCACGATTCGTGTCCCACTTCACCCCGTCCTCCCCTACACATAATTTATTTTGTCATAAAAAAAAAATCATAAGTTTTTATCACTGGGCAATTCAGATAAGGGACGGTAGATGGCAGCAAAGCATTACCGGTACCTATTACAATGCTATTTTGCTTTCGCTGGCCTGTACCTGTGGAATTGTGTTGTTTTGACAGTATTTTCTAGAGATGTTGATCTGTGAGGAGCATTGGCAGTCGTCTTTTCATTAAATGTGTCCAGTCACTTGTGTTGGAAGTCGTCATTTTGTGTGAAATATTATCAGTGAGTATAAAGCAGATTTACTAGTAGAAATTTGGCTTGAATGTCGAGCAGTTGACTGCTCTGAAAGAGAAGACTCAGATTCAGGACTCGGCTGAAGCTCAAGCGCTCAGACACCGAACCTTCCGGGCCCCGTATACGGAGCCTGGGCCGGGCTGTGTAGGCCTATAGTCTGTATAGACTTCTCGATCGTTGTGGACCTGTCTGAGTTAGTGACGTGAGTAACTATACAAATAGTCATACAATTAGCCTATTATGGGTGATAATATGAAATATGGTATTAATTAATGATATCGCATAGATTTTCTAGCTTTAATTGGCAGGCTCTAATGCACTTTCAGTTTCAGTTAATACTAAAATAGAAAATATGATAATGTAATGTTAATAATATTGACGTCACTTAGTCTTACTCTTAGTGACCTACTTCAAGTTCTACTTCGATACTTGACAGGATCCATAACTTAAATCGGGATATAACGCCAAGGGTACTGGGGTGTGCAGGTGGACCCCCGGTGGGGTCACTCAATGTGACTTCCGGACCGCATGACCGTTACCAAAATCGCGGAAAAAGGGTTAAATTTCATGTAATGTCCGCGGACAAAATATTCCGCGAAATATAGAAAATAGGGGTGCACAGGTGTCCTCGAAATTGATAAATAGGGGTCAGGAAAAGGGAAAGAGAAAACCGGGAAAAAAAAACTCTCGGAGCCGAGTCTTGTCCTTGAAATATGGTAAAATAGGGGTAAATTTGCGAAAGTGTCCTTACAATCTTATAAATAGGGGTATCCCAAAGTACGATTTTGTCCTTGTTTTGACGTAAAAAAGAGGGTTAAAATTCACAAAATGTCCTTGAAATTGACCGCAAAAGGGGGTTATTCGCATTTGTGGTAACGGTCATACGTGTCACCCTCTGCAGGGGAGTGACCCCACCGGGGGTGGACCACTACACCGGGGTTTCCCCCTACTCTTATACGAATAGTGCAGTGGGTTCTTGGCGCTAGTGTAGTTTCGTATCCATTTTTTAGCAGTTTCATATCCAATCTTAGCAAAGGAATTTTAGCCCAATTTTTTACTAATTTTAATTATAATCATTTATCGCATTTTCCACCTGAATTTGGATCACATCAACATCGGAATCCTCCGTTTAGGGCTTCGATGTCGCTCAGTGCCGTCTCTACGCTATAACTCTGCACCTCAAACTGAAGCTATCAGTAAAAAATTATGCAAATTTCTCGTATGGTCTATATGCATGGTATCGTGCAGCGCATGCGCGTAACACCATAAACCATATCATACAAGAAGTTGGCTGCATAAATTTTGACTGATAGCTTCAGTTTGAGGTGCAGAGCGAAAGCGTAGAGACGGTACTGAGCGACGACGTCGACATCGAAGCCCTAAACGGAAGATTCCCGATGTCGGATGTTATCTAAATTCAGGTGGAAAATGCAATATATGATTATGATTAAAATTAGTTAAAAATTGGGCTAAAATTCCTTTGCTAAGATTGGATATGAAACTGCTAAAAAAATGGATACGAAACTACACTAGCGCCGGGTTCTTAACGTGCAAGGATGGTGTCTCTCCTGTAGTTGAACTTGTACACGGGGCCTCCATTTAACGTCCGCTTTACATAGCCTGCGTTTATGAAACAAGGGAAGGGGCACGTTAACACACAATGCAGGCTTCAGTCATCCGCCTGGGTGGGATTCGAATTCAGGTTTTTAGGACGATTTTTTTGTGTGAGTTTTCTGTGATTTCCATTGCAGTCAGTGACTTAATTTGTCTGTGTGTGTAATGGGTTGATTTGTGTGTTAAAGTTGTCATGGCAGTATAATTTTGAATATGTTAATTTGTGTAAAAATCGTGTTAGTGTACAAAATCAAGGATATGATAATTTAGGTCTTCCTTTGTGGTAGTGGTAGTGGTGGTTATTTTACCTGACTGCTAAGAAAGCATAAATGCTCGTTAGTAAGCAACCAGAGGACCAAACAAAATCATGCCATGTGCAAAAGTACACTAGTGTCTACAGGCACAGAGGGTACCCCTTATCGCACGCACAGGGGTAATGGAGTAAAGTGCCCTGGGGGGTGTTTCACAAAGACTACATGTGTAAGATCGACTTTAAGTTGGACTTAACTATGGCAGGCCGTTCATGCCACTAGTTCCTCTAACCATTCCTTGCATTGGTTTCTCAACGGACATACAAATTGTGGTCGCAAATCTACAGAATTTACCCTTTTTTATTATTGAAGGAAAAAATATTATCTAAAGATCATAATTGAGAGACCAATGATGAGAACAACCAGTGGCATGAATCGCCTGCCATAGTTAAGTCCAACTTAAAGTTGATCTTAGTCTTTGTGAAACACCCCCCTGGATTGATGGATTCATATACCTGTACATGTACATGTACCACCATGATTTGTAATTTCGTACACAATTTTTTTTTACTTCACTTTCAATTTAGGACTACGGTACCTACTACCTACCTGTAGGTCTATACCTCTTACTGTTAGCCTTCTGTGCATCAACAATCTTGAAGGTTATTAATTAGGCTTTTATCAATATGGATTTTCCTAATCAATGTGAATAATTGAATATTTGTTTATAAAGAAAGTGCATTGCAATAATGATCAGTTGTAGAATTCAATGTACAGGTGTACAGGTGCTGTATGTCATTATTTTCAAGAATTATTCAAAATAATTAAACATGTATGCATTACATGTATGTTGATTTTGAATGACCAGGAATGATGTCTTGCTTGGATATACACATTGTGTGAAGGCCTTGAGCTTGATGTTTGTACCAGTCCGTATCCATCATGTTGGACTTACAAGCTACCATAGAATTTGCGGTGGAGTTGGAGCGCTTCCATAACATCGATCTTTTTCAAAGAGGGTAAGTTTATGATTCATCCATGATGAATTCTATTTTGAGTTCAAACCAAATTTCATGTACATGTATATTGTATTGATCAGTTATTTCCTGTGGGTGATAAATTAAATGTACTGTCGAACCTGTCTATTGAGGCCACCCAAGGGAAACAGAGAAAGTGACCACTCTAGACAGGTTGCCTTTCTAGAAGGTTCTACAACACACATCTCTCTCTCTCTCTCTCTCTCTCTCTCTCTCTCTCTCTCTCTCTCTCGAGGGAGACAAAATACGTGACTGCTCTATTCTAGAAGGTTCTACAACACATTTCTCTCTCTCTCTCTCTCTCTCTCTCTCTCCCTCGAGGGAGACAAAATACGTGATTGCTGTAGATGACAGGTTGTCTTTATGGAGAGGTGGCCTCTATTAGACAGGTTTGACTGTATATTATTAATGTTTAGGTTGTGGTTTCGCTTGTTCTTGATCACAAGTGTGTAAAATACAGATGCGTCTCTCTTTTGTGGTTATTGATAAATAAATTGATAATATACATAGGGTTGTCAATTGTCTCTCAGTTATAAATGTAAGCCTGAAAATACCAAGTATTTCCCTGCAGAGTTAATTCTTTCAATATGTATTTTTTGCTCATACATGTACATGAATATTACATGTACAGTACATGCATCTTATAATGAACACTCTCATACTGGTTGTGTTTCATTGTCCATTTTTAAGGGTTTGCAAATTTGCTGACACCTACATTTGGTATTCAAATATTCAACATGTTAGAATTCTAGAAATTTCCATTTGACCCCATACATGTATCTCTTTCAGAACACAACATGCCCCTTGTGAGGAATTTAGATTTAGGGTTAGGCACAAAAAGCTCACATACATGTACAGGGGTAATTCCATGAAATTGCAACGTTTTGTGAAAAAACAGTGTGATTTTAAACTTTTTCTTTGCCTGTGGAATACACATGATTTTACTTCTATATAGAGCAATATTTAGATTTTTTGTTGTTCACATTTTAACCCCAAATTACCACTTTTTGACCTGTGTTTTGAATTGTACATTTGTATGGTAAAAAGTGGTTAATTACATACAGTATTGAGGAAGTTTCCAATATTTATGCTATCATTATAATAACAAAGTTAATCAAATTTGGTTCTAGGACAAAAGAGAATTGTACATCTATTATCAAATATTCAAAAAATATGAAAAAGGCTTAGGATTTAAAGGAGGTCAAAGGCAGGGAAAAAAATTTCAAGCTTGCTTGCATGAAAATAACACTCTTTAATTTGTTTTGCATTGAACTCTATGCAAAGTTTTGGGGGCTCTTTTATGACTTTCAGGGGCTCTTTTTGGCATTTCGGCCCCTGGTCAAAGGTCAAGTAGATTTTTGTCCCGCCTGTCACATTTTTAAAGGTACTTTTTACTTTTACAATAAATTGGATCTAAATTTTTGAATGAAATATTGGTAATGGGGAAGTCGATTACTAACTAAATATGTTGGATAATTATAAAATATTGACTGGCCTTGAGGGAGATACAACATACAGTATATTTCCCAAACTAGACTCATATTGCCCCAAGTCAAAGACGAGGGCAATATGGGTCTTGTGAGGGAAATATGTGGTATCTCCCGAAAGTTAAGCCAGTCAATATTGTTATTGTTATCCAAATCAGACATCTAGAGCAAATACATAAATCAACCATGACAATCTCAAAGAACTGAACAAACTTTGTCAAACCAGCACTGTGCATCCAGTGCTTGACAAAATTTTCGATACACTGCAATCAGTGTGCCTTTGGTGTGATTATTATTACGTCACAATAGAGAGCGCGCAAAGTGCGCAGGTTCTCACGCATAATAGATGCGCAATGAAAATGACAAAATACGGCGCGGTGAATATGGTCTTATATTTCCTGCTTTTTTAACACGTAAAGTCCATAGGCTTTTTCATGAGAGGGAAATATGGACTTATATTTACTGCTTAGCTCTTTTAGGATTACAACAAGTGGAATATGATTTTGTAAAACCACTGCTCAGATGTCTGATACGGGTAATAATGCCTTGTAGCCCCCACCCTCAACATGGAAGAGCAGTGTACTAGCCATTCTGAGTGTGAAGGGTCTGCCTACAGTACGTAATCCGTGGCACATACCCCGGTACATGTAAATTAACAAATAACTAGCAGGGCCCGTGGAAAATCCACGGGATTCTAGGGAGGGTGGGAGGGGGTTGTAAATACTTTAAAAAAGATATGTGCTATCGATTTTTTTTTTTTTTTTTTTTTTTTTATAATAATTTTTTAATTATAATTTTTATTATATTAAAAAAAAGATATTTCTGTGCTAGATGATATTATTTTTCTTCATTGTATATGCCTACTTTTTATCATTTTATAATTTTTCTTCTTCTTTTCATTAATATTTTACTCGTTAGAATACCAACCTTTTGTTTGCTGTCCCATCATGTATCGTTTTGAATTTTTAATTTTTATCTGAATTATGTAATAAAACTTGAAAACTGGAAGAAAACAGTGAAATCAATAATTTGTAATCAAAATTGATGCAGATATTTTAGACTTTACCTTCGTTTTCACTTTCGTTATTTACGATTATTGTCGTCACTTCGTTCCTATTATTCTCACTATCCCTTTCCCGGATCCTCACTCTCGTTATCTATACGAATCAAGGGCGTCATTGCAATCCGAGTTTGAGCATGGGGGGACACAATTACATGTCACTCTCTCTCTCTAGTTACGCTGTTTCACGGCATGTACTTTCATTGGTGACCGGTTCATTTATTGTCTTTTTATCTTTGACGTTTCATTACATTTTTAGAGAAAGAAGACGATTGGTTGTACGGTTCTCGACTCTTAATCTTTGTCTGAATTCAGTTTCCACCCTCTCGCGTATAGCTCGGAAGCTTTGACGTTTCATTAAATTATTAGAGAAAGAAGACGATTCGTTCTACCGTTCTCGACTCTTAATTCTTGTCTGAATTCAGTTTCCACCCTCTCGCGCGTAGCGGAAGCTTTGACGTTTCATTAAATTATTAGAGAAAGAAGACGATTCGTTCTACCGTTCTGGACTCTTAATCCTTGTCGAATTCAGTTTCCACCCTCTCGCGCGTAGCGCGAAGCTGTGACGTTTCATTCAATTATTAGAGTAAGAAGACGATTCGTAATTGTACCGTTCTCGATCGACTCTTAATCCTTGCCTGAATTCAGTTTCCACCCTCTCGCGCGTAGCGCGGAAGCTTGACGTTTCATTAAAATATTAGAGAACGAAGACGATTCGTTGTACCGTTCTCGACTCTTAATCCCTGTTTCATTAAATTTTTAGAGAAAGAAGACGTTTCATAGTACCGTTCTCGACTGTTTGAATAAAGTTTCCCCCTCCCGCGAAGTCAACAGAGAGAGAAAAGAGAAAGAAAGAAAAAGGAAAGATTTTAACCCCAAATCGTGGGGGGACATTTCACCACCTGAAAATTCGTGGGGGACGTGTCCCCGTCCCCCAGGATAATGGATTGACGCCCCTGATAGGCCTACGAATATTGTTCTCAGCATGCACTTCACTCCCATTATCATTTTGGTTTTTTCACACATTGCTAAGTTAATTTAGTCCTACAATGAAAATAATATACAAATATACAATGACACTCGAAGGATAATGGATTGACGCCCTGATAGGCCTACAAATATTGTTCTCATGCACTTCACTCCCATTATCATTTTGGTTATTTTCACACATTACTAAGTTAATTTAGTCCTACAATGAAAATAATATACAAATATACAAATATACAATGACACTCGAAGTGACTCGAGGATCTAGCTAAAACTATTCGCATCGAAGGAACATCAAATCGTATTATATTATCCCGAGGGCCATCGATCGCGGCCCCAGAGAGAACAGTACTGTTCCCGAGTGCGAATAGTTTTAGCTTGTTCGAGAATGAGTCATTGTATAATTGTTTTATATCCCTTCCACCTGTAGGCCTATCATTCCTTGGACACTTCTGTAATAGCATGTACCGTACTCACATTCACATCACATTCAATAAAGAAATAAAAGAAAACAACAATTCATTGCACGGCTCAAACACGAAACATTGAAGAATCTAAAGACACGCTATACAGCCAGTATTACAGGTACAGCAGTAGAGTGCTGCAGTTACCGCACAGGGTACAGTAAATTGCATGGCGTGAGCGCCGTGACTGGCACCGCGGGAGTTGCCCGTGCGGAGGCATTTGATATTACGTGAGCTCGCTGAATTTACCTTCTCGTCAGTTATATGGTCTCGATAATTACAATCTATTTGCGTTATTGTTGTTGTGATTTTAATGTAGTTTTCATGAAAAGACCAATAAAGCAGAAGCTTGGACTATGATTATGTTGACATGGTTCACAGAATATGTATAAATATTTTCAAAGTAAAGATTTTACGCGAAAAATCGGACGGTTTGTGCCAATATATCGCAGCTGTCGCACGAATTACTCAACTGTGTGTGTGTGTGTGGCCTGGGCGTAGAACCAACATAATACGTTCTCGTCAGTTTGGCTGCTGCAAAGGCCTATATATAGCAAGATGCCTAACACCGGACAGGCCCAACCCGTTGCGCCTTGTACTTGCTACGCCACATGACTTGAGTGGATTGTCGTATGCTGTGTATTTCTCTGGCATGCCCGTAAAGTGCCTACAAAGCATATCATAAGCAAGATGCCTAACACGGGTAGGCCCGCTCTGTTGCAGCGTGTATCTGCTACAACACATTATAGAGTGGATCGTCTCTTAAAAGTGTATCTCCTTGATTAGACAGAGGGCGGGTGCACGCCTTGCTGCCTCACTCTCGCGGGTTCGTCGCCTCCTTGCACGGACAACGACGGCCGTGCTCTCGTCCGCTCGTCCTCCCGGGACCCCGAAACCACCTTTAACGACATCGACGGCGACCGCGGGGTCGACGTGGCACGCGGATACGGGAGACATGCCTCGTATAATTGTGTCGCCGTTCCCGCGCCACGGCGCGGTCGAGGAAAGACGTTTTTCATGAACCGTTTTTACCCCCCTCGACGATTTTGCGTATTAATATATAGATGACACTTTATTTAACACTTTCTAAATGTTTAGTCATTTAAAATAGAAACATTGCACATGACTAAGGCATTATCAAATCTCAACTCTTTCTAGATCAAGGCAATGACTCATACTACTAAGGCTTGAAAGGCAAGCAGGTTTCGTTCACATGATTCACAAATGAATTCATGAAAATACTGTCAATTGCAAAGTTTTGTTGTGGGGTGGGAGTAGGTAGGGTCGGGCTGTGTCTATGCATGGACCTATTGCGGATGGACATTCGTCGTTTTGTTAATGAATTCATTGTGATTGTTTCCGTCAATTTAGTCTCAATAACATTCTGTACATGTTTTTTCACTTTGATCTCATGAGGGTCACCGCTAATAAGCCGGGACAGAATCAAGATAGTGATTTTACACATGTTAACCTACATGTATGCGCAGTAGATAATAAATCGCTTAAATCATGGGAAATCAATGTGCAGTTCTGGTTTATAATCGGAAATTGTTGTTCTGTGTACTGTGTTTTATTTTGAAATACATGTTGATATTACCAGAACGAGGTTATATTTGGATTGTTTGTGATTTAAAATCCCGTTTTCCCCAAATTCCTCATAATATTCCAGAGTTACAACGCACAGGGCTTATAAAGATCATGGCCTTCTAATTGTTTTATAAGGTCATTGGTGCGTGCGAAAGTGTGCAAATCAGTAATAACAAATTTCACACCACCAAAATCGTCTGCTTTTCAACTTTGCTGCTCCCCATTGGTAATGTTTTTATTTAAGACACTCTCTTACAGAGCACATCATCCAAACAAAACCCAAGAGAGGGAAACTGCTCCATTGTCAATGACCGAAAATGCTTACGCAGTCGTTATTGTTAAAACAGCTGAATGTTCTCATTAAGATGCACATAATCAGAAGGCGGTGACTCTCTTCGGATCAAAGAAAGAATCACGTCGCATGTCCATCCGTAATAGGTCCATGGTCTATGTGACTATTACATGCCTACTACAATCCGCATAATTATGTATAAATTCAATCAATAATTTGAAAATTTATGGATATTATTTCAACACCAATACCTAATTTACACAGGGTACATGTACTGTCCGACATACAACGTGTACATACATGTACATGTATAGTGGAGGACAATGCATCAGTTATTCTCTGGTTCATTTGAACTATATTTTTCTTTAAAAATGTAGTGAGTGATTTCTTTTATTAGCTTGATAAAAATGTATATACACAGGGTTTATAATAAGCTTGCTATTCCTAATCAATTTTGTCTTTGCCTCAGTTGTTCTTGTGTTTTTGCATTTCTTTTGGTGCTACTTTCAAGCTGTCCAGATTAAAAAAAACATGTTGTTTGTTTGTTTACTAGTTTGTTTACCGGTGTGTTGGCTCAGTCAGTAGAGCGTCGATCCGCCTCACAACCGGGAGGTCGTGGGTTCAAACCCCGGCCGCGTAATACTAAAAGACGTTAAAAGATGGGAGTCGCTGCTACCTTGTTTGGCGTTCAACAATAAGGGGATAGAGCAATGCCAATCTGGCGCTGCTCAGTGGCTGCCGGGCTCACGTTCAATTGGGCACAAAGAATTTCCATTTTCGGTTTAATAAAATTTGGAGTGGACTATAAAAGATTATTATTATTATTATTATTATTATTATTAGTTATTTAGAGCTATTGAATAGCTCTGAGGTTTCTCTTTCCTTCTGGCAGAGGTACTTGGTCCTCCAGTGTACACTTACTCTATGAATATCTTTTATTTGTTCACAGATTCTACAATCTTCATACTTATATCAAGGTTCCTCCGAAGACTCCTCTGAAATATGAAGTATTCCTGCCTAAACAACCAGGTAAGAAGATAATAATAATAATGATAATAATTATAATAATAGTGGGTTCTTGTATAGCGCTCATGTCTGTCAGACTTGACACTCTTGGCGCTCCGCAATTATTACCCCGGCTTTAGCATGGCTGCCATTACGGCGCTCTAGCATTTCAAGGAATTAATTCCTGCCAGGTACCCATTTACATCACCTGGGTTGAGTGTGGCAAATGTAGATCAATGTCTTGCCAAAGGACATTAGTGCCGCAGCGGGACTCGAACCACGGACCTTGTGATCGACAGTCCGGCGACGTAACCACTCGACCACGACACCTCTACATGTAGATGTAGGAGGATGGTGGGGGGGGAGGGGTAGGGTTGTAGAATAAACGGAGCACTTCAAAACAAATACCATTATAACAGCATTTAACCAGTAATCTGAATTATACATGTACATGTACATGTATGTGTAGTTGTAGTACTGAGCTTAGCTTTGTTCAATGGGTTAACTTTTTTGGATAACTTAGGAAGGATATATAGACTTCCGTCATTCATATCTGTACAAGGACCAGACTTGTACATTATTTTGGGGAATTCCATACAAGGATGTGACTTCTTTACCAAAATCTACTTTCCATTTAAACTCCTTTCTTTTTAGAGAGAGGTTACTTTTTGACCACTTTCTGGATCCAGTTTTTTATCTATTTTGAGAAACCAAGTCATTTTAACCAAAAAATAATTAATTACAGATATCATGATTATTTCACACCAAACTGCAGTTGACAAATTATGACGGAAAAATATGATACTGAAGATTTGCACAGTAAGGATAATTAAAACTGAATTGAATGAACCACTCTAGATTTATTAACATTAAAAGGATTAATGTTCTTGTTAACTTTGATCAGAATGTAAAATTGCTTTCTGTTTGAAGGGGGGGGGGGGTGACAAATCCTTATACAGTGAAACCTGTCTATAAAGACCACCCAAGGGAGACAAGAAAAGTGGTCTTTATAGGCAGGTGGTCTTTCTATACAGGTGGTCACTAAAGCAGGTTTGACTGTATATGGAATTTGTATTATGGCCATGACAACGTACATGTATATTTTGAATAGTGAAAAATCTGATGAAAATTTTGAAGCCCTAGTTTGAGAACGTGGGGAATATACATACTGTACATGTATACATGTATGTAATAAGATGAAAAACTTGTTCCTTGCTCACTACCTTCATGTACATGTAAAGTGTCAAGTAATGTTGTAATTCTAAGTAATGTCTTAATTTAAGTTTTCAGCATCACTAGCAAGAGATCAAGCCTTATTCTTTACATTAATTAATGCACTATGTATGGTGAGGCTGCTGAGGCACATTTTTCTTGATTCTATTCGTCATATGCTGCATACATGTAACTTTCTACATGTACATGTATACTGGAAGTGCACATCTCTCATATTACATTACCTGTATGTTCAATGTATCTAATTTGATGTACCCTTGCGGCTTGTTAAGACCATCATGACATTACAAATCAGTGTCCATAGGATAGAAGTACTTGTTTAATAAGGAAAAGTGCATCAGTAGCCCAATTTACACTGCATCTGAAGAAAAAAAACACTCCCAATTTAAAGGTACTATGTCCCATTTGCAGGCCAAAAAAATGAAAAGATTAAATTCCAACGGCATTTGAAAGACAATACTAATTTAGAACTTCCATAAAATAAAGGGGGCTTGAAAATGTCTTTAAGTGTGAAAATAACGACTATTAGTTGTCGAATCGACTTAGGAGCTATAGAGCCAGTAAGTAATAGTCTGATTTTCAGACCATTGTACCGAATGGTCGTACGTTTTATGCTGCGCAAAGATTCAATCAGTTTAATTTTGGCCATTACAAGAAGTGGGTTATTGATGTAGACAAATGCTCATGTACCCTTTACAGCTCATTTTATGTATGTTATTACCAAAGATGAAAAAAGCCAGTCAGTCACTCAATAGTGTCTGACAGTGAAGTCTAGCAAGTAAACGGGTTTCCTTGCATAATTTGAATATTAGGACACTGCTAACGTTTAAATTTCACAGATAGGACATACATGACATATTCATAATTCCTGCAAAGTTCTACAGAATTTGATGTTGGCTGCAAAAGGGACATAGTATCTTTAAAAAACAATCACTGTTTTTAAACTTCTTTTACGCATCTGAAGAAAAAAACCTGTCTAAAACCATCGTGTTTGCTTGCCATCAAAACATTCTGGTGTTTTGCTGAGTACATGAAGTGTGCATGCATGACATATACATGTACATGTACATACATATGTAGGTGCTCC
The DNA here is from genome assembly GCA_037976565.1 of Mesocentrotus franciscanus. Taxonomy (NCBI): domain Eukaryota; kingdom Metazoa; phylum Echinodermata; class Echinoidea; order Camarodonta; family Strongylocentrotidae; genus Mesocentrotus; species Mesocentrotus franciscanus. The sequence goes on along the minus strand of CP137678.1, from coordinate 31,072,081 downwards.
TGCAACAAAGCACAAACAATGATGACAATCATGTGGGCAAAACCCCAAATAATTCACTTGTGTTTTGGGAGTGATGACTTACACTACAAAAATCAGCAGAGTTTTTGCCAAGAGTTTCAAAAGGCCACACTCCAGAAGGTGCACTTTCTCAATTTGACTTTTCCGTCATGTTTAAGGGCAGTTGCCCAGCAACTTCCAGCGAAACTCTGGAATGTTGAAAAATAGACAAACCCAGAGTTTTGGGTTGCAGTGTAAATGCCCGTAGTGATCGAGGTGAGACATGCAGTTCTATTTTGGGGATGTGACTGTGATGGAAATAGACATAGGAGGTGAAAGTGTTTATCAATTCTAGATCGGCAGGACAGTGCGACAGACACAGTAATATGAGAAAGCCGAGGACTGCACATGTTGTTTGTCAGTTCTTCACTTTCTCCTGCTATTTTGAACACTTGTTTAAGTACATGTATAATTGTTTACCCAGACATTGTGTGTCTGGACAGCTTTTGTATCAGGACAGTTGATTTAAAACAGCAATTCGAAGAAGTTTACAAGCAGTATTTCATAAATCCTCTAAGATTTATGTTGGCCAATATTATACAGGACAAATATTTGTGATGGTTAGTGCTATTTCATGGATATTCTTTCATTAAATCCAAAGGCAAGAGAAGACTTTATTTTTGTAAATGTGTCCGGACAATAGACCGCTTTACGAACATATTCAAATTTATGGATGTTTCTTTTCTGGGGACCTAGTGACAAGTTATTCCATTAACCTGTTATTAACAAATGAACTACAATACTTGGAATCCAGGCTGCATACATTACTTGTTGCTATGTCAGGTGAGCCTTCGGGGAGCTTTCAGGTTGTCTAGAACAACCTTTGTTTTAAAAGTATGCATAAAATAGGAATATATGTTAGTAAACTGTTCTGTTACCTCCCCCCCCCAAAAAAAAAAAACACAACAACAACAAAACAAAACAACAAACGAACAAAACAAAACAAAACAAAAATCATAAACTTGATCCAGGCAATAAATGCATATTTTCGTTATGATCAGGATGTACAGTACATGTAAATGTTTATGTACATGTTATACACAACACACATGTAGATAATGTACATGCACCTGTACTATGTACATGTACGTACATGTACATGTATGTAGATTTTAAATGTGGTGTGTTTAAACTTGGCTCATTCAAACATGATGTGGTAAACTACCATGGCAAAATATGATCTTTTACACATTTATAAGTGAATGATATTTTTTTTTTGAGGGGAGGAAAAGGTAACTGCAGGCAAAAAAGGCCCATACTAAAGCATATTGTACATGTATCTGTCTGTTACAGACAGCATTTCGTTCATGTTGCTGGACAGCAGTTTTTTAGATGGCTTACTGCATCATGCGAATAATACAGAGTACAGTCAAACCTGCTTTAGTGACCACCTGTATAGAAAGACCACCTGTCTATAAAGACCACATTTTGTGTTTCCCTTGAATATGATTTCTTATTGAAACCTGTACTAGAGGAACCTGTACATAAAGACCACCTGCCTATAAAGAGTTAAAGATCACTGTACTTCATGTTTTTCTTTAGGGGTCTTTATATACAGGTATCACTGTAGTTATTTTCTGTGTTGTTCATGTTACAGTGGTTTTACGTGCCAATATATTTCTTGTTATATTTTCTGCTCATTGCATTAAGGAATGATTAATAGATTAAAAAACATTACGGTGTAAAATCTACTATGAACATGGAGAAGCATTCAAGTTTATTAATGTCATGAAATTGTCTTTTTTATGACCTTTGTAGCTTTTGAGCTGGTTGCCCCACCCTGCATCACTCAAGACAACTTGGCGATTTCTAAGACGTTTCAGATTCTGTACAAGAAGGAGGAAGTCCAGCTTGATGATTGTATTCTCTTCAAAGTGTATCTACTGGTGGACAGCACAAAGGTACAGTGTAGTAGGATGGATGAGAGAGGTGTATTCACACTGATTAACAGCGAATATGATGAGTGATAAAGTGGTGGTGGGGATGAACAATGATCGTGATGTTGATATTGACCATGGTCTTGGTGTCTTGGTGCCTTGGTGATGATGATGATGGTGTTAAGTATGCCAATGGACAATGATCTAAATATTGACCATGGCCATGGTGGTGGTGATGATAACGTATATATATATGTAATAATGAACATGATGATGATGATGGTGATAATGATGATGATGATGATGATGATGATGGTGGTGGTGGTGGTGGTGGTGGTGATGGTGATGATGATGATGATGATGATGGTGATGGTGATGGTGGTGGTGGTGGTGGTGGTGGTGGTGGTTGTGGTGGTGATGATGATGATGATGATGGTGATGGTGATGGTGGTGGTGGTGATAAATATCATCTGTTTGGAGCCAAAGGGCATTACAGTATTAAACTCTGTGTATTAAAATGATTTCATGTCCTTCTGGCTCTAAACAGACGATATAATGATGTTGATTGTGATGATGATGATATTCACAATGATTATGTTGATAATAATACATAGTAACTGTAAAGATAATAAGGATGCTGTGGTGGTGGTGGTAAACCGTGATGATAATGATGATGATAATGTTTATTTTGAAAGAATCTGAAACCATCAAACGATCAGTATGACAGTGACAGGGCTTAAATATGTTTGCTAAAATGTCAATCTTTTATCTTTAACCAAATGCACTCTTGAGTATTTCAGAAATACATATTTAACAACACTAATTATGTGCACTTGAATTACCTTAATCATACCCTTCCTTTCATACAAAATGTCAATAAGTTATTATTAATCCATAGCTTAATCCTTAACAATTCCCATAAAATCTGCATTACAGCTGAACTCATCACAGATCAATTTTAATAACGTGTCCTTAAAAGTATATACATGTACACAAAGGAAGTATTACTAGTGTAGTCCATGGTGAAAACCTTGATTACAAGATGTCTTCCCCTGAGTGTCTGTGTGCCTTAAGAGAATTGTGTTGAATAATAGAAGAAGATGCCATTATCTATCACGAAAAGCCTAAGGCCAGCTAGTCTGACCTCCAGACCACCTAATCCTTTATCTCTCTACTTGTACCTGCTGTCTGGTGACTGCTTCAACATGTACAGTACATGTACATGTATGGTAGTACTAAGAATAATTGTTTATTCACAGGAACTCATTTTAGAATTTCCAGCTGTAAATGTGACTTTTCCTCACTGATTCTGAATTTATATATTTTTAATTTTATTGCATTTTTACAGAGCACATTCTGCTTCGTTCAGAGCTCTTTGGGAGCTTTCAGGGCCCCATTTCACAAAACTTGTCATCTCTGACGAATGACAGTTTTTGTTATAAGCTAGTTAAATTCTTGCTTCTGATTGGTTATCAGCAGATTTGTCACTGATTTTTGACATTTGTCATTGAAAAAAGGCTTTGTGAAGCGGGTCTCTCCATTTCCATGTATTTACTTTCACTGAGAGAATGCAATATCAATCATTTAATGAATAGATTAATAGAATGTTACTCCTAAAATGGAGGAAATAAATGTAATAAGGGTGAAATGATTTGAAGTTGAGATTATAGTGCATCACGCTTTCTCTGTTTCAATGTATTTCTCTTCACTGATAAGATAATGATTTATTTGCAATTTTGAATAGATTGATGGAAGATTCAAATAGAAACAGAGGAAATGCAGTCAAACCTGCTTCAATAGTGACCACCTGTCTACAAAGATCACATTTTTTGTTTCCCTTGAAAATGGTTTCTCATTGAAACAATGTACTAAAGGAACCTGTACACGTACACTGTACATAAAGACCACCTGCCTATAAAGACCACTTTTCTTGTCTCCCTTGGATGGTCTTTATAGACAGGTTTCACTGGCTGATGTGATAAGTATATGTACAGGTGATAATGAATTTTGAATTTTGAGACTACAGCGCATCACACTTTCTCGGTGGCTATTGAATCTATAATATCAAGGATATGACTCATACCCTCCCTATATGTACTTTCTTATTCATTATTGCCTAGCTGCATGCAAGGAGCGTGATAGCTCTGTTTGCAAGATGGGGAACCTTGTTTAACATGCACAGTGTACAACAAAAATGTGAAGGATTGAAAATGAAAACTGGTTTACAGTGTACATGTACACTGTACAAGGTTGAGGCTTCGTGGATGCACAATGCCATTTTTCACTTTTAAATAATGTAGAAATGTACATGAAATTCTTAACGTCAACTGTAATTTGACATTTTTACCCTTCATTGTACAGTGCTCTTTATTGTACATGTACAGTGAGATGTTTTTGTTTGTTTTGTTTCTTTGTTTTTCTTTTGTATTCTGTAACTGATGCAGACTCATCAGATCATATCCTATGGCCAAGGAGAAAAATAGCAAGGGGGGGGGGATGGATTCTGTGTGAATATGACACATGTACTGTACAATGTAATTGCAGACAGCAAAATGACGATGTGTGTGATAGGTGTATTGTACGTGCATGAACTACACAAACATGTAACAAAATGTAAATTCACTGTACATGCATAATTTTATCTGCTTAAAACACAATATACATGTACGTGTACATGTATATTAGGTGTGTTAATTTTGTTTTACTGGTATTGCAAGAATTAGTAACGGATCCACCATTGCCTGCATACATGGTACTTTACTATACAGGTTTACTACATGTACATGTATATATGCTTAGGATGAAAATTTCTTGAATTTCCAAGTATAATTGATTAGGGATGGGTATTCGACCCGTTGATATTGATTTCATATTTTGATAAGCGTGAATACCCCTAAAGCTATCGGCCATGCATGAAACACCATCATCTGATGGCTTTAGTTGGGATATCCATGTGCGTAAAGTTTCAAGTTTGGAGTTTGCTTGGTAGGGAATTCACTCGAGAAAAACAATGTTTGATACACTCACTATTCAGTCTCACTTCAAATCACTTTTTGATCATGATTGCGTATTTGCGTTACCAATTCAATGAGTGGACATTACCAGTAATGATTTACCATTTAAAAATTTCAAGTAAACAGTTTTTTTTCTCCATAAGTTATTAATTGCTCTGTACATAATAGGCCTGTCTCCATCAGCCTGTCTCCATCAGCCCGAGTTGGCCAAATAGCCCCCTATTTCTGATCGGGGAAATTAGCCAGATCACGAAATAGCGGGCTATTTGGTCGGGAAATCTTCCCAAGATATCTTGGGCTAGTTAGCAAAATAGCCCGCTATTTGTGGTCCGTCTTCACCAGCCCGAACACTCTCACTATGCGCGACCACTGAGCAATTTTCTCGAGCTCGACACGATTTGTAACTTCGGGCTAATTTCCCGGATCACAAAATAGCGGGCTATTTGGCCAACTCGGGCTGATGAAGACCCACCTTACATCATGAAGATCATTTCCTTCAATCTACCCCCCTCTCTACTTCACCTTTTTTCTGGACAGTCATTCCACATGTTGTGCTTTGGCTCATTGACTTGTGATTCAGAGCCTGAAAAATATACCAGATGCATGGAAAGATGCATGGACAACAAATTATGCACATATTGTGTCCACTTTTGACCACATACATGTAGAGTGGTGAAGTCCCGGTGGGGTCACTCCCCCACAGAGGGTGACACGTATGACCGTTACCACAATTGCAAATAACCCCCTTTTGCGGTCAATTTCAAGGACATTTTGTGAAATTTAACCCCTTTTTTACGTCAAAACAAGGGCAAAATCGTACTTTGGAATACCCCTATTTATAAGATTGTAAGGACACTTTCGAAAATTTACCCCTATTTCACCATATTTCAAGGACAAGACTCGGCTCCGAGAATTTTTCTTCCTGGGTTTCTCTTTTCCCTTTTCCTGATCCCTATTTATCAATTTCGAGGACACCTGTGCGCCCCTATTTTCTATATTTCGCGGAATATTTTGTCCGCGGACATTGCTTGAAATTTAACCCTTTTTCCGCGATTTTGGTAACGGTCATGCGGTCCGGAAGTCACATTGAGTGACCGCACCGGGGGTGAAGTGTGACGTCATCAAAAACTATTTTTAGAATTTCTCAATTTGAACTTCATTTTCCAAAAGAGCATCAAAAATAATGTCCAAATGTCGAAAACTACCGTAATTGAATTTGTTCAGTATTGGCTGAGATATGACCATCTGAATAAATAGATTTCCTATAGGAGCTTAGTGTTATTTACTCTGGTTTATAACATTATGAACCAGAGCAAAATAACACTGATCGAGTTCAGATATAATAGGAAATATATTTATTCAAATGGTCATATCTCTGCCAATACTTACATACAAGTATATATTCAATTGGTTTTCGACATTTGGACATTATTTTTGATGCTCTTTCGGAAAATGAAGTCCAAATTGAGAAATTCTAAAAATAGATTTTCATGACGTCACAGCTTCGGTACTCTATTACATTTGATGTCAGGAATCAGCAACACGTTCAGAAGTGTTTTTCAATCAAGATTTGCATTTCAAGAAAAAAATAGACAACATACATGTAGTTACCAGTGTTGATGGAATTGTCAGTCTGGTAATTGTGTTCAGTCAGAGACATTGCATTTACTAAAATATTGTAGCATTATAAGAAAAACAAATTGAAAATAACATGTCATCAATTTAGTTCTAAAAATATCCCTGTCCTGGAAGTTCCATGTGCAGTACATTGTAGAATGATTTTAAGATCCCAGTGGAAATAAGTTAGTTGTTAATAGCATTCATGGTATTCCTGTGAAGATATTTATTTTTGTCATTGTAATGTATTTCTATATGCGTTTTTGATGAATGTATACTTCACACAAATCAAATTATTAAATCAAATCAAATCACAGGACTGATGGTACACTTCATTTCAAGCAACCATTAATATTTGTTTTTTGCATTTTGCTTGAATAATCTACATGTACATGTACATGTATAATGTGCTTTTGATAAATGTATGTTTCACAAATCAAATCAAATTAAATCAAAGGACTGAAGGTACATGTACAGCATGTACCTGTAAACTACAGTTCAAGTGACCATTTATTTTTTTTCTTCTTGCATTTTGCTTGAACAATCTTCATGGAAAGATGTAAGTGGTTGATTTTTATCCCCATGGAATGATTATGAAGGGAGATGAGTTATTGTGTCTCTCATGTAATATTTTGGCACATGCAGTACATACAGTAAAGGCTGTGATGAATAATGCATTGAGGCCAGTGTATTAGGTTTTGATGATTCATTTGTATGTGTGAAAGGGTCTGATTACATACATGTGTATACAAGTACATTATGTCATTCCCTTCACACATAGTCTATTTTACAGCATACATATTTCTATGACAAGTTTAAGGAATGAAGGCTAATATTTTTGAAACATTGTGTTAGACCGTCTGCTTAATTCTCTTCACACAGTTTTTTCTCCACCATCCATACAGTATTTATATGACAAATGAAGGGAATGAAGGCTAATATTTTTAGTTATTGTCATTAATTCTCCTCACACTGTTTGATTTTACAGCATACTGTACGTATTTCTATAGTGGGTGAAGTGTGTGACGTTAATGAAGGCCAATATGTTAGGTTGTGACACATTGTATGAAAGGATCTGATTAATTCTGCCCTCAACAAAGTCCATCATTAGTATTCATTACAGCGTGACTAGTGAAGGGAATGAAGATTATAGAGGAACTCATGTGTGATTATTATGTTGCACTCGCAGTGATTAAAGCCTGTAAATACCGCATTGACATTCAAGCTTTCCCTTTACATGTATGTTTATCCATACATGAATCTGCCTTATATGTATTGCTATTAATAAATTCATCTATTTTTCTCACGTTCATTCTCTCTCTTCCTATTTTCTTTTCCGTCTACTGTCTCTTTCATTTTGCTCTCAACTTTAATCTTTCATATTTCATTTTCTCTGTCTTTCTCTTCATCTCTCTCCCTGTTTCTCTCCCCCTTTCTCTCCCCCTTTTCTCTCTCGCCCTCCCTCCCTCTCGTCCTCCCCCTCTCTCCCTCTCCCCCTCCCTCTCGACCCTCTCTCTCTCTCTCCCTCTCTCTTTCTCTCTCTCTCCTCTCTCTCTCCTCTCTCTCTCCCTCCCTCTCTCTTTGTCTCACTTCCTTTCCCTCTCACTCTCCCTCTCTTTTTTATCTATCTGTCTACCGCTGTATCTCTCTCTCTCTCTCTCTTTCTCTCTCTCTCTCTCTCTCTCTCTCTCTCTCTCTCTCTTAGATTGAGGAGTGCATCAATAATGCCAACATTCAGCTAGGTATTGAGCTTCACTATGGAACCAGTGAACAGCCGTAAGTATCAGAGTCATTCTCTCTCTCTAATCCTCAAGATTTCAACAACAAAAAAATGCTTTACCGATCTTTTTTTTCTTCCAATGAATATACATGTACGTGCCTTCCAAGATTTACTATCTTCAAATTTCCCTTGACAGTACAATATAGGTCTTTCGCTTTGCTTCAAAAAATTCCAAAACAAAAAACCATATTGATTCCTAAGTGGTTTATATTCATTTCTTGCCCATACAGACCTGTTACTCCTGCTGCCCTTGAACAGGTAAGCAGTCGTACCGTCCTGCTACATCTTGGTTTGGCTACCGGTCTACACAGTCACATACCTGTTCTCTTTGACTACTTCCACCTGTCTGCCGTTTCCATGACGATACATGGTACCATTACCAGCTTGCATCAGGCTACCTTCAGGTGAAAATGATAATTATTATTCTTGATTGTAAACCCATTAGGATATTATTCTTCTTGAAGGACATATGAATCAGCTTTTATTTTTGAAAGGGCAATAATGGTACATGTTTTTCATTGTATGACACACACTAATGGTGATGAGTACATGTATAGGGTAGGTTGTAAAGCTTTTGTAAGGTTATAAAGGTATCATGTGTTGCTAACTGACAGATTTCATGCTCATTTTGTCTGGTGTCAAATGTCTTTTTATTATTGATAATGTGACATGCGTGTATGGGCACTTAAAGGTAATGCAAAGTTTTGGGGAATTTTGAAAATTGGATGGATAGTAATTCTTTAAAATGTTGATATATTTGGATGCCCCTGTGGATGTATTATAAGCACTAACAAAATTAGCCTCTAAAACACTTCTGATTTTGAGCAAATTGAATAATCAAAATTTACCGGTGCTCCCGGTAAATTTCAAATATTTCAAATAGCGCCTAAGGCCATTCCATGGTAGCTGCGACCATGAAAATCTCTGAATATGCAGTTCTGATATATAATTTCCAAACGGGAATAGCAAATCGGTCGCTTGTAGTCAAGAAACATTGTTTTAAAGTTAAAGTAATATCAGTCTTGAGAGGGCGCTATACAATATAAAGAGTTTATTATTAACAATTTCATCACTTTAGACTCGATTTCAACCGCGACAACGATCATTGAATATTGTACAATCGCATATGCTTCCAATATGTTCATTTGAACCAAATTCATGACCCCATACCAAAACTTTGTATTACCTTTAATATCCATGTTATTATTGCCCTTTCTTGTCATACTTGTAAAACATCTTGTTTGTTCAGGGATAAAAGGGAAGTCCCCCCTGATATTAAGTTGACTTTATTAGAAGCAAAAAAAGAGAGAAACGGGTCGGTGAAAGTTGGAGCAAAAATTGATTATAAATAAGAAAATTATTAATCAATCAAACACAAATTGACAACTCTGTGACGTATCTTGCAGGCTCCCCTCCCATTTGCCCTGTACTAAAAACTTCTTAAATGTATATTTTCCCTTAAGAAAATTTTCAATCATACATTCACCCTAAATATAATTATTGCAAATAAATTCTTATACAACCCTTATATGAAACAAATATATTCCATCATCAATAACAAAGGAAATGAAAGTCTATGACATTTTCTGTACAGAGCAATTTGAAGAGGAGCTTGCAAGATACCTCACAGTGTTGCCAATTTATGTTTCACTGATGACAACTTCAAAAATTCATGACTTCCTATTTTTAATGGTATATTGGTCAAACTTTCCCTAATTTGTTCCTCCACAGTTACGAATTAGGTACATGTAAGTGCAGGAAATGGACTGTGGAGCTTATCGCCGGAGCATGTGTCATATCCAATAATTGATTGTGAAAGAAAAAAATAAATTGTAAAAATACCAGAAAACTGATCATATGGTCTACTAAGTATTGTAATGACCCGGATTGATGTACTGTACCAGTCCTATTCTGAACTTTGATTTATTCAGTGTTTTTGATTGATAAGATCCCACGGGCCTCCTGGTAGCTAAGCAACATTTTATGAGGGAATTTCCCTCTTCTAACAAGAGAATAATTAGATTGCTGAAATATGAATATGGTCTTCATTTTTTCATTAGAACAACAGTCGGTTACCTTTGTAGAGGTTTGATTTAAAGATAAAGACCAGTTCTGGTCATGCGATTGCATTGTGAAAGAAACGTTGTGGAATCGATCAGAAAGGTTGATCATCTAGCATATAAGTATTGGTGTGTACTGCAAGGTTCTGGAATCATCAAAATGATAAGAAATTTGGCCTAGTCTTGGTAAAGTTACAAACACTGTACACAGAAAGATGTATATGGGACTACGTGACCACGTGCGCGATATCTATTTGGTCCCAATAGATGTCCCAATAGATATACTAATTTACCAAATATATCAATTAATAGGTGGTTTCCCGGCAAAATTTGTATAATCACGTATTAGTCAAAACATATTCTTTCACATGATTGGTAATGAGAGCTTCCATTTCATTTTTTGAGAGAGGGGCATTTCCAAAACTGGTCTTTACCTTTAACTTTTGTATACGTTAAAAACAATCAAAATTCAAAATGGTAATGGGAAACAAAGTCAGATAAGTGGTGATGGTGTTCCTTTGAAAGTACTACTTAAATTATTGAAGATTAGGATTTATTTATTGTAAGCCATAGCATTGTGTAGAATTCAGTACAAATAGAACTTCTCTCATCAATTTTTGTAACATTAACCATTTCTCGTCTGATTATATATTATGAATTTTTTTTCCCTTCTCACAGCCAAATTAATAAACAAGCTAAGCTAAGCTGTCACCGTGTCCCTAAGGACGTTGGCTCCACAAACATATTCAAACCATTTCTTCCTATCTTGAGCAATTCTATATGCCTTCTGGAAGGTGCTGCCTACTACATGTAGGATGTCACTTTCCCATCTCTTCCTCGGTCTTCCTTGCCTATTTGTTACAACAATAAATAAAACAAGCTACCATGTCAAAATGTTCAAAAGTAAATTTAATTCTAATATTTCTCTTGCTTTGATAGTGTCCCTCGAGCCCCCAAGTCTGGTTGGCTGAACAAGATATCTGGAGGGAATTCCCCTGCCAAACAGGTTCCTATACCAACTCTGGAATGTGTGCTCTTTGGGAATCAGACCAGACCTCCTCTAAGTGCCAGTGTAAGAGAAATGTACCAGTTGTGCTTTCAAGGTGAAGTCCACTTTGATTTTAAAAGGGGTTTTAATAGCAGAGATTGTGAGAAACAGGTCAGTGAAAGTTTGAGCAAAATCCGATTAAAATAAGAAGGTTATGATTTTTGAAGTTGTCATCAGTGAAACACAAATTGGTAAGACTGTGACGTATCTTGCGAGCTCCTTCCCAATTTGCTTTGTACAGAAAATGTCATGAACTTTCATTTTCTTTGTTATTGATGGCGTAATTGATGTGTTTCACACAGGGGATGTATAAAATATATATGCAATAATTATATCTAGGGTGAATGTATGATTGAAAATTTTCATAAGGGAAAATAATTTTTTTATTATTTTTTAGTATAGTGCAAATGGGGGATCTCACAAGATACGTCACAGAGTTGCCAATTTGTAATTGATTGATGGCACCTTTGAAAATTCATAGCTTTCTTAATTTCAATGGGTTATTGCTCAAACATTCACTGACCTGTTTCTCTCATTTTTCTGCTTCTATTAAAACCACTTTAACATCAGGGTGGACTTCCCATTTAAGGTACTCTAGACTGTGGGCTACAATCAATAACTTTTGTATGCAATTAAGTAAAGGTACTATTTTAGAATTGTCGTGAGACTGTCCCCTACCCTTTAATGTGGTTTGTAAATGCATCATTTTTAGCCTTGATTTGATAAAAGAAGTGAGACAGTCATCATTTGTCATTTAGTGACAATGTTTCTCTGAAACCTACTTTTATCATAGGCAATGATGCAAAGCTAGAAAATATATGTGAATATATGAATGAAATACAGTCTCTTGTTTGCCATTTTTGTCTATAAGAATAAATCCTAAATTTGTTTATATTGTCATAAAAGACTCTGCGTATAAACACGAAAATATGAATCAATTGATTCATATTTTCGTGTTTATATGCAGAGTCTTTTAGGGGAAAAAAGTATTTCAACCTTTATAAAAACAATTTACAAGACAATATACAAGATAATATTTAGGACCCCTAGGAAGCAGAGTTCTGCTTGTAATCAGGGCCCTGTAACATACAAGAACAAGTTAATGAACAGAAAGAATCTAGTAAGCTAAACATACTAACCTATAAACATAAATAGCCAATACACTGATTTCTGTTGTCATCGATTACAGGTGGATAACATAAAAGGCCATTTTTATTTTTATTTCTGTTGTCATCGATTACAGGTGGATAAAATAAATAGCCAATACATTGGTTTCTGTTGTGATCGATTACAAGTGGATAACATAAATAGCCAATACATTGGTTTCTGTTGTCATTGATTACAGGTGGATAAATACACAGTAGCTGCCAACATACTAGCCCATGCATACAAGACTTACAGCAGTCTTTGTCAGATCCTACTCCGTATCCGAACAGGCTTGTGTCAAAGCTTTAATGAATTCATCTCGTTCCTTCCTCCAAATCAACAATTCTGTGTTGGTAAGTATGGAAGATAGAAGATGATAGGAGATACCTTATAGGAGCAAAAACCTACTTGTTTTTTAATTGAATGAGACGTGATGGCTCAGTGGTAGAGCAGTGGTCTCGTAACTCGGAGTTCCTGGGTTCGAAACCAAGTCAATGCCTTTTATTAAGGCATTAATCCTCATTACCAAGTCCTTCGGAGAGGATTTAAAGTTATCTGTCCCCTGGTTGTTCACTTTGATACAAGCATACACATGCTTTCTTAAAAACAAACCATCAAACCAATTGCAGTGTGCTTAGCAGAATGTCACAAACGGGTACACAGCCTGTGAATGTTCATTTCTTGAAACACAGACATGTATTATAGAGTTATGGCCCTTCTTTGACTACCCCTACACAACTCCTTCAGTTCACCCTATACATTGTCTAAATAGTGAACAGTGATAGGTCTGTATTATTTATTTATCTCTTGATTAAATGTCTCGTCTTTGTGTTTTATTGGTTAATATGCTGAAAATTTGTGTTCAAGATTTCTGCCAGGCACATAGTTTTAAACTAAACTAAACTTTAAAAAAAAAAACAGTTTATTGTGATTTACTATTGATCAGGTTAAATGAATGGGTAATAGAATCTATGATATGAATGACTTCTTCTACTTGTATTTCAATTTATGCATATTTGTATGATTACTTTGTAAAAGAGTATAATATTTTGATACTGTCAGGAAATAACCCAGAGCACTTATTGCACGTTATTTATTTTGTGTTTAGATCAATTCAATGACAAGGAGAGGCTAGATGTGATGTGTGAAATTGTCAGGGTGAGTATTTTCATTCAACACTCATTCATATGTATATGTCGAGGTGTCGTAGTTGAGTGGTTTAAGCACTTGTCTTGAAATACAAAGGTCGTGGGTTCGATCCCCAACATGGCACTAATTTCCTTTGGCAAGGCATTAATCTACATTTGCCACTCCATAGCCAGGAGAGAAATGGGGACCTGGTAGAATGGCGAAAGCATTTGTGTAATAGTAATTGCCATATGCCCTAACGGTGACCATGTGGTAGGAATACTCCCTAGGGAGTGGAGATGGTGCACATTGTGTGAGAATGAATCAGATGACCGGGGTAATAATGTATCTCCTGATGATATGCATTTATACCAGGAAGAAAGACAGGCAGACAGGCAAACAGACATAGATAAACGAAGACATAAAGAGATAGATAGACAAACAGGCATAGTGAAAGAGAGGATTATGTTTTTTAATAGCTTATTTTGTCACACACAATCTGAAGAAAATTGAATACATAACAATAAACGTGTATATTCATTGTGCAGACAATTTGCTTGTTCACATTCTTTATTGTAAGTCAGTTTTGATTGATTTGTTTGTTCATTTTACAGGCTTGTTACATTAAGATGTACAGATGCCAATACCACTTTGTAGGAGTTTTTTTTTGGGGGTAGTGAAGAGGGGAAAAAGGGAAAATAATTAAAACTGTCTCCAATGTTCTAGATATCTACCTTGGTTTGAACTGCTGAAATGAGTAACAGTATAATTTGGTCGTTACATTTCAACTGTATCCCTCTTTCTGCGCATGAAAATGACTTGCATTTATGTGATTCTTCTTTCACGCACAGAATCTGAACAGTGAGGAGGAGATTGTTGCATCGGTGAACACGTCCCTGGCTCAGCTGTCAGGAGAAATCTGTCTTGTATGGACTCAGTACATGGAAGTCTTGGTCGGCCAGGAGAGAGTCAGGGTACATCTAAGGGATAAATACCATCACGCTAGGGTAAGTCTGATGACTGTACTCCCAACATAGAGGAAGTACCTTGGGAATTGTGGGAATTGGGAAATATGTGCGTGCTTGTATTATGCAAGTCTTTTACTTTTTACTATTTATTTATGTTCATTATCTTGTTATTGTTTGTTACAGGGCCCCAATTACAAGCAGATTTCTGCTTCTTAGGGGTCCTAACCATTATATTGTATATTGTCACTGTAAATTGTTTTATATTGGTTGAATAAAGATCTGAATTGAATTGAAATTGAATTAAATTGAATTGTTGACAAATGTTTTGATACTGGTGATACACCAAGTGAGCACTCTTGGTAGAGATCTGTTTGGTATGGACTTAGTTCATGGAAGTCTTGATTGGCCTGTTTCATGAAACTTGTTATCAATAACAAGTTACATTTACTGTTATAAGCTACTGAAATCATGGCGCTTGATTGGCTTAGAGCAAACTTGCCATAGAAATTTAGCATTTGTTATTGATAACAAGTTTTGTGAAACAGGGCTCAGGAGAGAGTCAGGATGTATCCAAGGGATAAATACCATCACGCTAAGGCAAGTCTGATGACTGTACTCTAATGATGAGATATTGCGTCAAGGATTGTTCACAATTATAATGGTGATAACAAGCGATAATAAGGGTGATAACACCTTACTTTAGTCATTTGTATTTCTTTCAATTCTTTGGAATGATACTATACTTTGTAGTTAGAGCAAGGTCAATGTTAATTGACTTGTAGTGATGAGCTTTTTGCCTTAGTATTCAATTTTATTTTGTCTTTTCATACTATTTTAGACATGTTGATATGTAAAGTTGCTCTATCTTTTCAAACTTGAAAAGGATTTTTACATAGTAGACTTGGATGCTATAAAAATGGACACTGAAAAAGAATCATAAATATAAAGATGTGCCTATAAAAATTTATTTATAAAGGAAGTATGATAACTCAGTGCCTATTTAAGGGTAATATGTTAATGGATTTGGTCTTATCAATGATGTGATGATCAACTCTTGAGAGCTAGAAAGGTGTCAACTCTGTATTAAAGTATATGAATTAGCACTGTTATTGGCCCAAGCACTAACAGTTGACATGGAAGTTCCAAGCTACTGATATATCAATATCTGATGCACACACAGGTGCAGCGATTCTCCGAGGCATTCTTCACCCTGAGCCACCCAAAGTCCAATTGCCTAGGATTCAACGAGCTGAGTAGCATGGGATATTCTTCCATTGTTCAGACCCTGAGGGGTTCAGCCTATGGGTCTACCTTACCACCTCTGTCCATTGAATGCAGTGAGCTTGATGGAGATGCTAATTCTGTTCCTATTGTCTTTGAGGATCGTTACCGTGATGATATCACAGAGAGTCCTGCAGGTGGGGAAAAATCACATTTTCAAAATTTGATAATTGATTTACATATTCATTTATATTTTGAATTCTTGGAAGATGCATTAAGAAATTATCTGGTTATAGTTTGTAGTAGGACATTAGCTTTATGACCTGATTTGCCATGGGCTGCCTTACAGTTACTGTCATGTTAGCTATTCAGCAGCATTTCCATTATTAATTTAAGCTATCAATCATTGTAATTGTAATCTGACTCATAAAACGGCCATGACATTACAGTTGCAGATTGGTCCACGGTTTTCTAGTTGCTAGTACCAAATATATAGTTCAGCTCGACACTCAGTTTTATTGTGTGGATTAGGCATGTTAAAGATGAATGGACAGATAACCAAGCAAATAATATTGTGGGGTATGTAAAGGTGTGATTGTGTTAATAATGATTCAGTTTTCCCTGCTGTCTTCTACTGTTTCAGAAAGGAAACTCAACCTTGAAGAAGTAACATTGAGCCTGAAGAACCTCACCAAGCAAGGATCACCCTTCCGCACCACAAAAAGCCGTTCGCCGTTTGCTGAAAGGAGGACACGTAAAGAGCTAATTCAGGATGGGACTGATGCTAGTGTGCGGAGTAAGTCAAAGAAAGGAAAAACAAAGTCCATTAAGCATATTAAGCCTGATTTTCTACGAAAGGGCCTTGGCTCACATTCCAATCGTGGGGGCGCCATTCCTCGAGACATCCGATGCTACGAGATCAAGAACGAGGCTTGTGCAGGGATGCAGAAGCGTTCGTCCCTGAAAGAGAGTGGCAAACAGACATCCCCAATGCTATCAGGAGCGGTACCCAACTCAATCTCCATGCCGATTCTCTCTCCTAATATGGGCTCAACATCCACAGGTGTAGATGAGTGTAGTGACTATGACAATCTGGAGGATGGCCGAGTTGCCAGGCCGCTCAGAAGCACTCAGTCAGCCGAAGACATTTTAAATGGTATGCATGATGGGCAGAGTGATGCAAGTACATGTAGCATTACAGGTGATCCTCCATATGGAAGCAATCCTCTGTTAGATGCTGTCCTGAACCCTGAGAGGGCTGCACAGGGTACCAATGAAAACATGGCATTGTTAGAAACTGATGACATTGATATCAGTCTGCTAGATCATACAGGGCTTTCAGATCAGAGTGACCAACGCAGGAGTGTCAGGTTGAGCTTCCTGCAGAATGGGGATCCAAACGAGGACCAGATCTTGAATAGCCTCTCCAAATATCTTCAGAAGCAGATGACAATGTCAGAGGCTAACCTTCGGCAGGCAGAACTGGAGGCAGGAGAGGGCAGCTCTCTAATTAGGAGGGAAGAACAAGATGTGCAATCCAATGGAGGGGCAATAGATAATGGGGTTGAGAGTTCCACCAATGGAGAGGAGGTCTTTGATGACCTTGCCATCAATGGAATCACTTTAGATGATGATGAGGAATTGGAGGTGGAGGGGGCAACTGCAATAATCTCACATGTGCAATCCTCTGCTGTTATCAATGGGACACATACAGAATTGAATGGTAACACTTTGAATGAAGGAGGCGTTCAAACCAATGGCAGTATTAGAACTCAAACGGGCTTACAGGATGGTGCTTCCTGGCCTAGTGGAGCTACATCAATGGACGGAGCAGCCGAGATTGATGTTATGGACAATACTTATGCTAGGAGATACATTTCATCATCTCAAGAAGGTCTCATCTGCGATCAGCCTGAAAGTGAAAACACAAATGATGCAGTAGTTATCACGGACATTGAACCCACCAAGAAACAGAAAGGTCACAAACACAAGAAGGGACACCATGAACACAAGCACTCCAGCGGTGGAGGAGTGGGTAGCTGCGCCGGCTGTTTCTCTTTCATCCACTCCTCAGCATCTCCTTCCAACTCCTTCACGGAACCATGTCTCGTGAAACCAGTATTACCGTTAGAATCGTCAACCAGTACTTCAACGTCCAGTGTGAATGCAGTAGGTCAGAGTAACAGTGTGTCCAGTGCAGGCTCTCAGGAGGGCATGACTGAGGGTGAGGAGCACAGGCCTACAGATGGACAAAGGTAAAGCAAAAAAGCAACCAAAATTAGGATGACCTCTGTAAAGTGCTGTGAAACTGTTAATCATGTGTAAGAGCACCATATTTATGACCTTGATATTGATTTATATCATTATTATGACCACCCCTGACTATCAGGCGCCATTCCGTAGAAAACATCCCAAAAGAAATGTGATCCATTGACCACTGGACGCCTGCATACATGTAGGGGGTTAATGAAATTAGGGGGTATATGTTTAGGGTTGTCAGAGGAGGTAATTTTCTTTGGGACATATAGTTGCCTTTGGGGTCATTGTCCTAGGGGCTAGTTTTCTGAGGCTACTATATCCAGGGTTAATAGTCCTTTTGCTACTAGTCGTCGTATAATCAAAGCAACCATACAAAATGTGTTGTATTTTAATTTAAGGCATCAGTGTAAATAACATTTTTTCGTAACATCATACTTTTATTCATTCCCATTTAGTGATGTGAATAGATTCAAGCTCCACCTGATATCCTTTCAGATAGTGACCATTGGCTGTGATATGACCCTTACATGACCTCAGATTGACCTTTGACCCCACCCTCATTCTTCATTCCTTTTTAGTGAAGTGAATGCTAGAGTTGCAATCAAGCAGATGAATGTTGACCATTGATTGTGAGATGACCTACAACTTTAGAATGACCTTTAGAAATTACATCATACTATATTCTTTCCATTTCAGCTATGTGAATGCCAGGGTTGCATTCAAGCAGAAGCTTCATTATCCTGGTCAGATGTATTGTGATCTACAAGAGAGAGCATCTCAGCTTCCATACTTCAGCATCCCTCCTGCTACCCCACATCAAGAGGATGAGGAACAGGGTGTTGAGGTCCATCTCATCATCTGTGTTCATGGTCTGGATGGGAACAGGGCTGATCTGAGACTGCTTAGGACATATCTAGAGCTGGGCTTGCCTGGAGAGAAACTAGACTTTCTCATGTCAGAGAGCAATCAGGTATGGCAATAATTACATTTTAAAAATGTTATAATCGTTTTGGAGCAAGAAAGACGTTAACTCATATGCTGTAACACAGAGTTAACGCCCTTCTGGCTCCAAATAGACAATTGGTTCTGGTTTACCTAAGGTACAGGTTTACCTAAGGTACATAAAATCTCCAAAATGCTCATTATATGGAATTTCAGGGCGCTTTTTCAATTGTTACCATGATAGCTTTAGCCAAGCTGCCGTAATAAGGCATGTATTCCTAGATTTCTTTTTTCTTGTAGCTACAATACGCTACATATCTATCCATAGGTATGAAACATTTTAAAAGAATGAAAAATTAAGATAATTATAAGAGGTATAAACTTATAAAGACAAGAAAATTGAGTGAATGGCTTCACAAAGACTACTATTTGATTAATTGTGCAATCTTACGTTAGCACAAGTATTCTATATTACCCTAATCTTCTTATTATCTCTGTATCCAGGGGGACACATTTGCCAACTTTGAGACGATGACGGACAGACTGGTTCGAGAGATTGTGTACTATGTGGAGGTCTTCAGGGTCAAACCAAACAGGGTCAGGTATGTATTGGGCCATTCGCCCTCAAAGTTGCCTAGGGTCTATAAAAAGGTTCCTTTATTCACCTTTATTCGTGACAATACATTTGTACGTATAACATAGTAATAAAGATGTGACATAAAACCCAGGAAAGAGATTTAAATTGCATCGGATGCATCTCATGCGGGGTTACAATGACAAAACACAATAACAATAACGGAAAAGAAAACATTATAACATCAGTTTTTAAAATGAAAACATTTATACTTTCTATCAAATAACAATATCATACTCATTATAAACTCCAGAATAAACCCTAGTTAAATTACATATATTTATATATGAGTGAAATTGAGAATGAAAGAGAGCAATAGAGTTGTAGTTAAAGAGAGAGAGTGGAAGTGAGAATGAGAGAGCAAGAAAGGCACAGATAGAGAGAGAGGGGGAAGAGAGGGGGTAAGAGAGTAAAGTGCATTCATACACATGATCTGAAATCGTTGCATTCCGTAGAATAGTGTCAGCTTGAATGCCAATTTTTCAGGCTTTGCCCAATCTCAAGATCTATCCTCTCTGTTTTAGACTTGATATTTGACAGTAGATAGGGGGTTCCAATGTGCCTGGGACTGTGTCCAAACTAATGAAGTAACCTCCCTCCTCCACAAAATAAAAAGTAAAAAGTAAATACTACCATTTCTTCTCTTGTCTCTCTTTATTTTCCACCCAGCTTCATAGGTCATTCTCTAGGAAACATCATCATCAGGTCAGCGTTGACCAGACCTGAGCTAGAACCATTCCTTGGAAAGCTTCATACCTTCCTTTCCTTGTCTGGACCTCACTTGGGTCAACTATACAACAGCAGCACCATCGTCAAGACAGGTTTGTACTGATACACATGTGTGTAGCTATCAATTTAGAAAACACTAAACAAGTTCCTAACTGTAACCTGGACCTAACACTAGTCCTAACTCTAGAACCAGTCCTTGGAAAGCTCCACAACTTCCTCTCACTATCTGGACCTCACTCGGGTCAGCTATGCAACAGCAGTACCATCGTCAAGACAGGTCACTCCTGACGATGGATAGTCAACCTGTTCGAAACATCGAGCCATTCCTACCATCCATCCTCTCCAACCGGCACTATAGTTCTCCTTAGAACTATATGCTAAGAAAGATAACCAACAGTCTTTTTTTCAAGACTACACCAACAGTCCTTTTCAGGACTCCCCAATCCTCCCTCTCTCTCACATGGTGCAACCGCAAGCTTACTGTATAAGGTTTGTTCTTAGGTTTTATGATGTATTTCTTATTGCTCCATTGTCAATTCCTAACCAAATGTGAACCCACTCAAAATCCTAACCCTTTAAAGGTACTATGTCCCATTTGCAGGCCCAAAAAATGAAAAAGTTAAATTCCAACGGCATTTGAAAGACAATACTAATTTAGAACTTCCCTAAAAAAGAGGGGCTTGAAAATGTCTTTAAGTGGGAAAATAACGACTATTAGTTGTCGAATCGACTTAGGAGCTATAGAGCCAGTAAGTAATAGTCTGATTTTTCAGACCATTGTACTGAATGGTCGTACGTTTTATGCTGCGCAAAGATTCAATCAGTTTAATTTTGGCCATTACAAGAAGTGGGTTATTGATGTAGACAAATGCTCATGTACCCTTTACAGCTCATTTTATGTATGTTATTACCAAAGATGAAAAAAGCCAGTCACTCAATAGTGTCTGACAGTGAAGTCTAGCAAGTAAACGGGTTTCCTTGCATAATTTGAATATTAGGACACTGCTAACGTTTAAATTTCACAGATAGGACATACATGACATATTCATAATTCCTGCAAAGTTCTACAGAATTTGATGTTGGCTGCAAAAGGGACATAGTATCTTTAAACCTAACGCTATACCGAACTCTAGAACTGTTCTGAGGAAAGCTTTATACCTTTCTCTCACTGTCTGCCACTCACTTGGGTCAGCTGTAAAACCGCATTACCATCGTCAATATGGGCGTGTACTTGGATAGCTACAGTGTTTAAAAGCATGTAAGATTGCTTTTGGAATGTAGTTACAGTTATATGAAATTTCAGTGCGTTTTTTTGTTTCATATATGTAGTATCCTTCCATTTTGTAGGCAATCCTTGGTTCTGGAAATGATGGAATAAGATGGTCCACAGAATCAGACCAAAGTTAAAACTGAATTCAATACTATAAATGAATGATAGCTGCTTCAAGAATTTAGTATCAAATGGACAAAATGATAATAATAATATAATAAGTGTAATAATAATAAGAATTCTAAGGGAGATTAATGATAAGGAGAGAGGAAGAAAATTGAGCTGGTCATCCAGACTGCCTTTTTCTTGAATGGGTTTTTTTCTTGAGTGAATTTGCTTCCATCAAGTCTTTGTTAGTAAACAAGACCTGTTAGATAGTTAGTTTTTAGTTAGTTAGATAGTTCCTTAAGACTTTTATTTCTATGATACAGTGAAACCTGCTTTAGCAACCACCTTTGTATAAACATCACAATTTGTATGTTTCCCTTGACAATTGTTTCTCATAGAAACCTGTACAAAAGGAACCTATACATAAAGACCACCTGCCTATAAAGACCACTTTTCATGTTTCCCTTGAGTTGTCTTCATATACATGTTTCACTGTATATGTTATGTATCGTTCTCTTGGCTGCAAATGTTTTTATTACGTGATTATTTTGTTTAATTTAAACCAGGTATGTGGTTGATGCAGAAATGGAAGAAGTCAAACTCCTTGTTACAGCTAGCTTTGAGAGACCACACAGACCTGAGACAAACCTTCCTGTACAAGCTCAGTGAAGATTCAGGTTTGTCACTATCTACATCCAAACTATTAGTTTGATGATGATGATTATTTTACCTGACTGCTAGAAAGCATGTACAGTCAAACCTGCTTTAGTGACCACCTGGCTACAAAGACCACCTGTCTACAAAGACCACCTGTCTACAGAGACCACTATTTTCGTTTCCCTTGAAAATAGTATCTCATTGAAACATGACCTAAAGGAACCTGTCTACAAAGACCACCTGGCTACAGAGACCACTATTTTTGTTTCCCTTGAAAATAGTATCTCATTGAAACATGACCTAAAGGAACCTGTCTACAAAGACCACCTGGCTACAGAGACCACTATTTTTGTTTCCCTTGAAAATAGTATCTCATTGAAACATGACCTAAAGGAACCTGTCTACAAAGACCACCTGGCTACAGAGACCACTATTTTTGTTTCCCTTGAAAATAGTATCTCATTGAAACATGACCTAAAGGAACCTGTCTACAAAGACCACCTGGCTACAGAGACCACTATTTTCGTTTCCCTTGAAAATAGTATCTCATTGAAACATGACCTAAAGGAACCTGTCTACAAAGACCACCTGTCTACAAAGACCACTTTTTGTGTTTCCCTTGGGCGGTCGCTGTAGACAGGTTTGACTGTATATGCTTGTAAGTAAGCAAACAGCGGACCGACGGCTTTAAGTCCTCTCCGAGGGACTTGGTAATGAGGATTAATGCCTTATAGTCAGGGATGTGAGGGCAATACAGGGGCAGTTTGGCACCCTTCTTGACATCGAATCGATGAATTCACATCAAAATCAGATTCGCCATACCTGTAAGTCCCATAATTGTACAAATATTAATTTTTCAAGCCCTTTTCATTTGAAAATACATTGAATTTCAGCTCATCTGGCCGCCATTTTTTATTTTTCATATTTGTTGTCCTTGATAGATGTTTAGGTACTATATATTTTCATGGATGACAAGGACACAGACAGTTTTGCAAGATGTTTGTGCTATAATGTAATTAAACACAGGCTACTGACACTTTTTGTTCACACATGCATTGGCAGCTCATTTGAGACCTTACATTTCACAGAATTTGCGAATACAACCCCCCACTGTTGTATCAAACACATGAAACACACCCATTGCTACAAAATATTACCATTTACAGTCAAACCTGCTTTAGTGACCACCTGTCTACAAAGACCACCTGTCTACAAAGACCACATTTTCTGTTTCCCTTGAAAATGGTTTCTCATTGAAACCTGTACTAAAGGAACCTGTCTGCAAAGACCACCTGTCTACAAAGACCACTTTTTGTGTTTCCCTTGGGCGGTCGCTATAGACAGGTTTGACTGTACTACCATTTACTACCATTTAAAAGTATGTAAAAGAAACCCTTAGAGTCGTGTCTTTTGATGTTGTTATACTTCCTATAGATCTGTCCAACTTCAAGCATGTCGTGTTGGTGGGTTCTCTTCAGGATTGCTACGTACCCATCCACTCAGCCAGGATAGAACTGTGCAGAGCAGCACTCAAAGATAGATCATTATATGGTAAGTCAGCACTATAATGCTTCATGTGAAGGAGCACGGATGAATGCTTCATTTTGTGAGATGCTTGTTCTATTAACCTGAATGCATTGTCAGGCAGCTTATCTTCACTGTGTCATAAAAACCTCTGAAAATATATTCTCATGTTCTTGTAAGTGAGAGTCCTGGGCCCCATTTCACAAAACTTATCATCAGTGACAAATGACAGTTCTTGTTATAAGCTAGTGAAATCCTTGCTTCTGATTGGTTATCAGCTGATTGGTTATCAGCAGATTTGTCACTGAATTTTGTCATTTGTCATT
The DNA here is from genome assembly GCA_037976565.1 of Mesocentrotus franciscanus. Lineage (NCBI taxonomy): Eukaryota > Metazoa > Echinodermata > Echinoidea > Camarodonta > Strongylocentrotidae > Mesocentrotus > Mesocentrotus franciscanus. The sequence goes on along the minus strand of CP137678.1, from coordinate 31,047,716 downwards.
GAAAAAAGGCTTTGTGAAATGGGTCCCAGATTTGTAATGTTAAAACCTCATGTGCAAATCTTCCAGAATAACCATGTCTTTATATTTGGAAATGTTTCCCTATTATATGCATCATGACTGTGTCCGGTATCTTACCTTCTGCATGAGGTATCTTCCAATGGTCGAATGGTAGACGTTCCCTCGACACTTGTTCACAATGGTCTACTAATTAGTCAGTATACTTTGAAGGAAAATCCTGTGTTTAGAATCATTCAGGGATGCCAGTTAGAATTGATCAGAGGGCCTGAAAATCACCTAGAATGAGCAATTTTGTACACAAAAAGAGCCTAAAGTATGGCCTGAAAATAAATGGCCAGGGCCTGAATTCAGGCTTTTGCCTGAAAACTGGCATCCCTGGAATCATTCCTCTTTTGTGTCAAAGTTTTAACATCGAGCTTCAAAATCACCATCGTTTATTCAAAATTCTCTCATAAATTGCCTTGTGGGTCATTTGTCTTGTGTGAATTCTACAGACATCACTTAAAATGTTGGTAACCCATTTGTATTATTCGTGTATTTAGAGCCAGAAGGGCATTAACTCCTATCATTCTACACAGCGTTAACATCCTTCTGGCTCCTAACAGATGTTACGTGGTTAGACAAGCTGGTCTTCTGCAATGACCTTTGACCTGTTGTTTTGTTCACCTTCACAGGATCTGTTTACACAGAGATGTTAAATAACCTGTTGAAGCCCCTGGTAACCAACCCAGAGGTATCCATCGTCCGATACGACGTTCACCACACCCTCCAGACCTCTGCTAACTCCTTGATTGGCAGAGCAGCTCACATAGCTGTCCTAGACTCGGAGCTCTTCATTGAGAAGTTCATGATGGTCGCTGGTCTCAACTTCTTCAAGTGAGCTACATCAAGCTGTGATCCAGTTTCTAACCCTGCCATTTATATTAAAGTGTAATGCCCTATTCACACGTGTTGCAGTAAACCATTTGAAGAAAAAGAAAAAAATACAAACTAAAAAGTAAAAACCATTTGTGTAAATGAAGGACTTTGGGTATTACTCTGGCTTTAGCTCCGCATCCGAAGCGCTCGATGCATTCAAGGAATAAATCCTACCAGGTGCCCACTTACTACACCTGGGTCAAGTGTGGCAACTATAGATGAATGTCCTGCCAAAGGACATTAGTGCTGCATCAGGGATTTGAACCCTGTACCGTGTTCAAAGTCCGGAGACTTATCCACTAGACCACAACAACTACAGCGTGTGGATAAATGGGAACATCCTCTTAACTGCCAAATTTAGGTTTTGGAATTTAATCTCTGCCCTGTATTTATTCCATTAGACAATGCATGTAATCTACAGTAGTCTTTCTCGTGTCACTTGGAAAGATGTTTGTTGTAGATATTGCTTGGGTCACTAAACCTGTCATTTTATAGATCACCATTGACGATTAGTCTTTCCTGCTCCAAGTGATGGACACCTTGTACTAAAGGGACATTCTTTAGATAGAGCCCTGGGTCTCTACTGCCGATCTTCCAAAACTGCATTTAGACTCTACGTTGATATGCACTGTATAAAAGTCAACAGAAAAGGGGAAGTCCACCCTGATAAAGTTGGTTTTAATAGAAGCAGAACAATGAGAGGACTGGGTCAGTGAAAACCCCAACTTAATTTCAGGGTGTACTTCCCCTTAAGTTATCATTGACCTTCTTCAATGAGATAGATCTGTAAACAGAAAGAACTCCCACTGTATATGCAATATTAACAAATGGAAATGTATCGTGTATGCATCTTTGGCAACTACCTTATGATACTTTCAACAATACTGCACAGCATATGTCATAAAAATGAAGGCTAGTCTTGTTCTGTCTCTGCTCAATTTTCTATTTTCAAACTGCCACAGAAATGGTCAAGAAACACCGGTGAATACTTGGTAAAGATGGTCCAGAGTATTCAATATCCAAAACCATGTATTTGACTATTTTATCATGAATTTTAAAGTGAGGCTAAAAGCACTATTAGAAATTTATATTGCAAAATCTTATAGGCAAAGACCTTTTTCTTCAAAGCATGCATTAAATTTTAAAATGCCAATTGAATGTCCACATTCTCTTTTTATGACAAGAAAATGAATTTTGAATTGAATTTATCACTTATTTTCCAGATATGATGAATTACCTCCTGCCTGTATGTATGCAGACTTTGTACATATTTGAAAAGTTTTAATGCAATACCAGAACGAAAATGTGTATGATATTCAAAGGGGCATTATAAAGAAAAATGAAAAAATTCAGTATTGCCAAATTGATGCAGTATGTACAGCTCTCAATAAACCATCAATACAGTTATGCTGGATGCATGAATGAATCCATCCCTTTTGTTGTGATGAGAAATTTAAAAATATGTATGATATAACAAATAATGCTTGGTAATTTGAATGTGATAGTGTCGCAAGTGTGAGTATAAGTTTGTTCAGCAAGCATCATGAGAGGCACAGGTATGTGTTGCAATATAAAGCAAAGATGGATCATGTAAACCATTTCGTTTTCTTTATTTGGATTGAAAGAAAAAAAATCAGGTTGTGTACAGTCCTGTTGATACATTTAGCTTTTTGGGGGACATATGATATTTATGAGAAGTATACTTTACCACTCTAATTCAATGTCATTCATTTATGATCCGACAATATAAATTTTATATATAATTTCTCTTCTCAGAACCATTCCAATGTTGGAGTGCTGTCACGGTGTGAGAGACTTAAGCTCTATATAAGAAGCTACTATTATTACTCTAACTCAGATCTAAACCATGTTTCTGTACAATTTTCTGATACTAGTGTAATAAATCTTGTTTTCATTCTTGCCTAAATAATGTATTCAAAATAATATATAGAGATACATGTAGGTTATGATATATTATGTACAATCTAGAAATCTTAATTTCATAGGTTAAAACAACTTTTTTTAATTTGTAAATAGACATGTAATCCAATTGAGGATCAATATATTCCTATCATGTTATATATGATATATCAAATGACTAAAAGTTAGCCTCATTTAGGATTAATAACCTTCAATGACATGTATTTCCATTGATCAAGAATTCAAGATTGATTGCAAGTCCTTCAATCAATCGTAAACTTACAAATTACATGTATATCTGTAGGACAGAGTTGAGATCTATATCAAGTTGTGATCGATATGAATCAATTGCAACTTTATAGAACAAGGCCCAGGACTTTGTTTCTGTTTTATGTCGTGCCAGAGACCTCGGCTAGCTCAAGCAGAAATATGACTGTATTTTTACACATATTTTTAAAGTTCTTACTTTAGTATACACTAGAGATCCTATGTGCATGTATGTGTAATATCTTGAAGTAAAACTGATGTTAGAAAGTGCAGGTATGAATAAAACCGTTTGTATGTACATGTATTTGTCTTTCTGGAAGTTAGGACGCAGTAATATTATTTGTATGCTTTTTGTAAATTTCACTGTAGTGCTGTGCTTTACTGTCAAATCAATTTCTAAAACCAAAGTAGACTTATATTCAGGAAATTTTATAGGCTGCAATGATTATTCATGCTTGGGTCTCACTCTAGGTATTTTAAGAATCATGCAATACACATGTACATGTACATATTTCTGCTCCAAAACGACACACAAACATGGTTGAAAAATTAATATTTTGATCAACGACTTTTGATGCAGCACTTCTTGTAACCATATTACTGTACGAATGGAAGCAAAGGGTCAGTTTTATTTGGTTGATAACATTATTTATAACTCATGTTTATTCAAAATTTTGTCTCCTGAAGGTTGTGTGGAAAAGCGTTGTAGGTCCAATCTTAACAATTTATGCTACCAATGTTTCATTACTGATTTTCTCATATTGATGGCATAACACAACACAGATACAAACTGTAGTACCCTTTCCACAAAGAAACTTCAGGAGAGTGATAAGGGAACCATTTCTAACTGTTGTGAACCAATGAAATGGGAACAGCCCTTTTCTGTGCTGAATTGGTATTGCCAAGGTGTATTTGTGTGTGCGCTGTTAATCCATATTTTGTGCTGGACTCGACCTACGTTTGATTTTTATAGAACCAGACTCGATCTGCAAAAAAAGAAGGCATACTGTAATATAAAATTGTTTTAAGTTACCATTTATTGCTTTCCCTGAAAAAAGGTTAATTCTGCAATAGTAGCAGCTTACCTTAAAATAAAAAAAATCTTTTTATCATCAAGTCTTGGAATTATTAGACAGAACTGGACTAGAAATACACTTATACAGCTTCAGAAGAATACCAGGATGCTGATAATAGTCTGGATAAAAAAGCAGTGCAAGGCTAAGAATTTTAAATGTACAAAATGTATTTATAGATATTCATTGCATATCATATTCAGGTACTTGTACTAAGGAAATGTTGTTATATTGTGTGTATATAGAGTTGCTAATGAGACAAAAAATGTTATTAGGCATGTTTTTATATGATTGTATGAAAATTATGAATTCTATTACAGTGTTATAATTATTATATGAAACAGAATAAAAAACAATGATGACTTAATTATTTGGTAACCCTGTGTCATTTATTCTTGGAATATTCACAGAATATTGATATACAAAGTTGGTATACAAAGATAAAGAACGTTATTTCTGATTGGTATTATTAAATGCAAAGCTAGAGAAAGAAAAATTCTTGTAAAAGATTGAGAAAATTTGCAGGGGTTTCATCATATGATATGACTGTCAGAAAGTCACTGGTCATATATATATTGTAATCCTTCCCCTATTTTTGATAGGGGAAGGGGGACCAATACACTAAATCTACTGAAACTTTCTGGTCCTTGACTGAGAAGGTTATAATCTGGTCCTATCTTTTCTTTTTGCCTGGTAAGCAAACAAGAAATGTCATCAATTTAGGGATTTGCACAAAACACATTTCATCAATTTAGGGATTCGCCAAAAAGACATTACCTGGGAGGGGGGGTCGTACCCTTCCCCCATTTTCTATCCATGCTCCTCCCTACTCGGTGATTCTGCTTCATGAGACAAACATACCACACAAACAGGACAATGACAGTACGATGACATATTGCTGAGGTAGGAAACTGAATAAGAGCTACAAACATTGTATATAGCCTTGTTTCATTACAAATTCTGATCTTCAGATCAATGTACATGTAGTCCATATGTGAGGTATTGAACATAAGCCGAGATGTCTAGTTTGAGTTCAAATCTATGCAAACGTAGGAGATTATAAATAAGAGCTACAAACATGTATATAGCCTTATTTCATTACAAATTCTGATCTTAAGATCAATGTAGCCCATATGTGAGGTATTGAACATAAGCTGAGATGTTTGAATAGTTTCTGGTCAAATCTATGCAAACAGTGATGTTGCATTGAATGAAATATTTGTTTGGAACTAGAAGGCGTTGAGCCAGAAGGGGTTTACCCATACTGAGTTAATGCCCTTCTGGCTCTGAACAGACAGTATACAGTCAAACCTGCTTTAGTGAACACCTGTCTGCAAAGACCACCTGTCTGCAAAGACCACCTGTCTACAAAAGCCACATTTTTTGTTTCCCTTGAAAATGGTTCTCATTGAAACATGTACTAAAGGTACCTGCACATAAAGAACACTTTTCTTGTCTTGCTTGGGTGGTCTTTATAGACAGGTTTCACTGTATATATCCATCTCCGTGGATGGAATCCACTTTGCATACATTATTTGTTGCCATGTTGGGCAAGCCTCTGGCAAGCTTTTGAGTTGTCAAGAGAAATTATTGTTTTCAAAATGTGCATAAAATTAGTAAACAGGTATATAACATTATGTAGATACAACATTTGATGCAATAGGTTATATATGAGAAAAAATACATGCACAGAAAATGTGCCATAATTAAGTAATATTGACTGCCTTCAGGGCAATACGACATATATCGCCCGAACCGAAGGTGAGGGTGATATATGACAAGTCGTATTGCCCTGAATTAGGCAGTCAATAATGCTATTATTAACCACATCAGACATCTAGAGCAAACAAGAAACTCTTACTATCTTACTCTTAAATTATGTAAAATACAGTAGCCTACACTGCACAGGCTTTCCTAGCATGAAAAGTTGCAAAAACATCGTCACACCAGCACTGTTCATGTGGTGCTTGACGAATTTTTTGATACACTGCAAACAGTGTGCCTTGGGTGTGATTATTACGTCACAGTAGAGTGCGCGCAAAGTGCGCGGGTTCTCATACGCGTAATAGATGCGCAAAGAAAATTACAAAAACCCGGATGATGGCTTAACATTATTGCCCACTAGTTTAACACGCATTTTGCCATTGACTTTCCAGAATGGGCAATAATATTTGTTCATTGGTTTACCGTGTAATAATATTGACCGGAAAATTACACACAAAATCCCATTGACTTTTCTGAGCGGTCAATATTTTTGTTTTTCGCGCGTAGTTTTGTTGGCTTATCAATTAAACTTAGAGGGCAATACAATTTAAAAATTGCCCTGCTCAGATGTCTGATACGGGTAATAATTAAGTAATATTGACTGCCTTCAGGGCAATACGACATATATTGCCCGAACCGAAGGTGAGGGTGATATATGACAAGTCGTATTGCCCTGAATTAGGCAGTCAATATTACTATTATTAACCACATCAGACATCTAGAGCAAACAAGAAACTCTTACTATCTTATACTCTTAAATTATGTAAAATACAGTAGCCTACACTGCACAGGGTTTCCTAGCATGAAAAGTTGCAAAACATCGTCAAACCAGTACTGTGCATCCATTGCTTGACGAAATTTTCGATGCACTGCAAACAGTGTGCCTTTGGTGTGATTATTACGTCACAATAGAGTGCGCGCAAAGTGCGCAGGTTCTCATACGCGTAATAGATGCGCAAAGAAAATTACAAAAACCTGGATGTTGGCTTTACATTATTGCCCACTATAGTATAACACGCATTTTGCCATTGACTTCTCAGAATGGGCAATAATATTTGTTCATTGGTTTACTGTGTAATAATATTGACCGGCAAATTACAGACAAAATCCCATTGACTTTTCTGAGCGGTCAATAATATTTTTTTTGCGCGTAGTTTTGTTGGCTTATCAAATAAACTAGAGGGCAATACAATTTAAAAATTGCCCTGCTCAGATGTCTGATACGGTTAATAATTGCTAATATATACATGGAGTAGTAGTATACAAATAATCCATGTTTGCGAGTGCATTAGTGAATATTCACTGCATACAGGTTAAAGATACTATGTCCCTTTTGCAGCCAACATCAAATTCTGTAGAACTTTGCAGGAAGTATGAATATGTCATGTATGTCCTATCTGAAATTTAAATGTTAGCAGTGTCCTAATATTCAAATTATGCAAGGAAACCCGTTTACTTGCTAGACTTCACTGTCAGACACTATTGAGTGACTGACTGGCTTTTTCATCTTTGGTAATAACATACATAAAATGAGCTGTAAAGGGTACATGAGCATTTGTCTACATCAATAACCCACTTCTTGTAATGGCCAAAATTAAACTGATTGAATCTTTGCGCAGCATAAAACGTACGACCATTCGGTACAATGGTCTGAAAAATCAGACTATTACTTACTGGCTCTATAGCTCCTAAGTCGATTCGACAACTAATAGTCGTTATTTTCCCACTTAAAGACATTTTCAAGCCCCCCTGTTCTTAGGGAAGTTCTAAATTAGTATTGTCTTTCAAATGCCGTTGGAATTTAACCTTTTCATTTTTTTTGGCCTGCAAATGGGACATAGTACCTTTAAGTCGCAAGTAGGATAATGAACGAGACTTGTCGAGTTCATTATTCGTCTCATTGTGACTTAACCTAAAGCTAAAAACATGTATTACTTGTTTTATATGGGTCGACCCATATAAAACAAGTAATACATAAGATGACTATGAAGTTGAGAAATTGACTACCGGTACAAACCTAAAGAAAAATTTCAGTCATACATACACCCTAAATATAATTATTGCAAATAATTACGTTTCAATACAACATATGTATGAAACAAATCTATTCCATCATCAATAACTAAGAAAAATGAAATTTTATAACTCTGTGAATTGACTAACACACTATTCAAAGCAGCATTTTCAAACGACTGTTTGTGCTCATAAAACATACCTACATGTACAATGTACATTTAAAAATAAAAATGCACCAGTTGAATAACATTTGTTCATTAACGTGCACAAATGTGTAGCATGCGTCAAGGATTCATGCATCCAAAAAAGGTAAATGTACAATTATATTGTATAAAACACTATGGTTTACTACTGCTCATTGTTTTATAACCATGCAAGAAAGACATTAGATAATATTCGTTTCATTTCAGTTTACGGAGAGCACTGAATATTAAAAAGTGGAAGAGCCACAGAGTTGCATATACATGTATTTAAAATAGTACAGGCACATTCAAATATGAAGCAGTCAGCTAAAACAGCCCTCAACAACAAAAAATAATGCACAATAAAGACTTTCAGGCATGTCTTGGTTTCACTTATAACCAATGAATGTTATGAGACTAAATGGAAATTAATTGAACTACGAAGGAAATACAAAATACAGACAATTGGGGAGAAGAAATTTGGAGAGCTAAAAACAAATCATTCCCTTTAATATATGAAGACAAGTAGTAGGTCTAGATGTACTTCGTAGAGAAATCAATTAAAGTGAACCAATCACCGTAACAAATAATTTGTGTATGGGTAGAACGTATAAAATCTAACCTCAAAAACCCTTTACCTGGCATTCTATAGGTAATAGGTTAAGGAGTATGAAGAAAATGAAAAACCCTGTGTGTATAGGGCACGCACAGAAGCCAATTCTGACTTTGTAGGTTCCATATGCGCCCCCTATTCAATGCGAGTGCGTATGTGTCCGTTATCTAGACTAGTCAACAAGACGTTTTACTGTTCACTGGGAGTGTATTTAAACTGCAATATCTCTTTGTAGAAATACTATTTGAAGCTCATAGTTTGTACGGAGTAGAACAACATGACAACCCTTACATCACGAGCAAAACACATTTTGGTGATTGGTACACTTTAAATGGGCCAAGTCTTCATCAGCCCCTGTGCTGCTAACTAACGGTTAACCCCATGCCTTCTAGAACCAGGTGGTCTCTGTATTAAGCCTATGGGAAATACAGAATTCAGTAGTGAAAGGCTTATCATTACAATGTGTTTACAATTATTTAAAAAACATATCAGGCAAGTTTGGCAGTGACACACAATTGCACTTTGCAAAGTTGACATGTCTTTTTCTTCAAATTGCTGTTTATCTAATTGATACTGTTGTACTGTCGGTACATGTATGAGAAGTTTGCCATGTACAAATTGCTGGGTAATTGCACTTGAAGTCTGTCATATACATGTACATGTTGCTGGGTAATTGCCTTCGAGTTTGTATGAAGTACACTTGAGAGCTAGATGCTGTAGAATCTAAATCTACTGTATTAACCTAAACATATATGTATTCTTTTTTGATGGAAGTATTCATTATTTCATTTCTTGAGAATATCAAAGTAGAAAATCACTAGTAGTTCAAGATGATATCATAAACATACATGCAGCAATCTTGAGTGAAGAATGAAATCAAACCTCTTTCAGAAATTGTAGAGTTTACTGCCAATAAACAAAAATAAAAATGAGACTCCCCCTCAACAACAAAAAAGTTGCATGCTTTAGCTATTCAATAAACATTGATACATGTCAGTATTATCTTCTAACATGTTAACGAATGGCAGGCCAAGAGGCAAGAGGTATTGTGAAAAACACGCCACAGCTGCATGCAGAGCTCCCTACAAGTACTCAATGATCTGTATACACGTTATACAGGTACACATTAAAATTCTCGTGTCTGAACTGGGCTTGAATTTATACCAGAACTGATTCCAGATATATAACCTTTAACCCTTTCAAAATATCTGAAGTTTCTTATAAAATACATTCTAAATGGGTTTTACAAATCCTGTAATGGTTTACAGTAATAATTACAAACCAACTAATTCTGGAACAGGATTTCTAGTTTTCAAAACACTAAAAATTTGACATACGAGTCCACTGGTCAGGCATCTTAAAGCTTTCCAGAAAGTCTCTAAAACCTTAAGATTTGCAAATGTTTCATGTCACAAAAAAAATACATTTATTACACACAAAAAAAGATAAGATACTTTCACAGCAAGATATTGCAATGAAAACAGTTGTCATTAATTCTTTTCGATATGTTCAAGTCCATTCTGGTTTGGCAGGAGTATATATACTTAAGCTACCACCGCAAGTGGTATGATTTATAAAATTAATTTCTTCTCATTCATCCTAGACTCAAACACACACCATGCACTTCGACTGTATATATTTCTCGATGAAAAATTAGCCGGTATCTTACAAGACAATAAAATATTCTTAAGACACACATCCACATATTTTTATATTACGGGTACCCTGTATCTTAAAAGTTTCATTCAAAACATCAATAGTTACAAACGATCACTTTAAAAACATTAAAATCTACATATTTCATATTTCATGTACCCTTATATAATTTCATTCAAAATACCAGCATTTATAATACATGACTTAAACATTAAAAACTACATGTTTTCATACTTCATGTACCCTGTAAGTTATAACATTTTCATGTACATTACTACTTGTGACATCTCTCTCAAAATTTGTGCTACATATAAGGTTGACCTGAGTTACCGAGTACAATTTCATATACTTGGTTTATTGATGAATGTTTCATAATCTCGTATAAGATCCTCTTGCTCCACCGTTTCAACAGAGCCAGGCCGTTGGTGGCGCACTTCTGCTATGGCCTCAGCTGCGGACATTTTCTGCGTTTGATAAAATAGCAGGCCACCATGGTCCGGTCCTTCCCCTTCCACGCAAGCAATGAACAGAAACAGCCTGCATGGAGGTCAAAATAAGAAGAAAAAATGTTCCATGGACCAGCTAGACTTGGTGGATATACCATTAAGGAGTGCACAAATCTTTTACACTGAATTGGACATTTAACTAAGAAATACCCGCAGTCTCTCAGAGTCTTCAGACGAGGAAAATACATGATGTCTTTTGCTTATGGGACAATTGGTGCAAAGTGCAGAGCATTTCATAAGACCTGTGGGTCATAAAAGTGAAGGCCAATCCCTGTGAAATATTATATTTATTATTGGGTAAATACCTGGATGATGTCAAATTCCAACACGAGAACTCATGCTTGTAGTTAAAAGTGTCTTTAAAGCCTGTCTGCACTAGTTTGGCCAGGAGGGATTACATGTAGACCTCCCAGCGTGGTCACTGACAGGTGGTTATCTCATCAACTCAGCTCTCAATTAACATAGAAAAAGAGGATCATGGGGGACCAACGGGCACCGCTTAGGCATTGTTTTCTATACAGAGGGAGCAAGTAGTGCAGTGGAGCTTTAAAATACAAACCTCATTTTTCTCCGCCGCCTCTTCCACCACCCTCATGAATTCTACCACCTGCTCCAGCGTGGGAGGATGGTAATCATCTATACCGATGGGAACCCATGTAATGTTGGGCGTGGCCTCCACAGGAGGGCGACACTCAGTCGTCAGGGAGACCAGGTAGCGAATGCCGTTGTCTGCTAGGTAACGCATTTGGTCTGGACAGGAAGGCATACCGTGAGCTGCAAGGTTGCTTGATACCCAGGTGAAGAATGGGGGCGGGCTGGCTTGACTCATGGTAGAAACAATAGGGTGGGTACGTGGGGCAGGAGAAGGGGTGCGGTTCAGTAGCTGTGGAAGAACAAAAGTGCAAATTAATTAATACTCGCTTGTAAATCATTGATATTTAAGGTACAGATAAAAGAACCGTCCTACCATAGATGCTCAGTAAAATCTGTGTGCGCCCAGCCTCGTATTCACTTAACGTCCCCTAATCTAATCTTCGGCATGCACCCCCGGTTAGCGAAAATCAGCAGTTATAACACCCTTACCCCCTCACACACATACCTACCGGTCACCTAATATTTTCCAAACTGGAGCATTTTGAGCTTCACATATCCCAATGTCCAAGATAGATCTATTAGTATTAGGCTAGTAAAAAGGGTCCTGCACGCCCGGGGTTACTCCCAACATGACTGATGGCCTTGCCCCCGCGTCCAGAACAAGTGTCAAAAGGGTGTCTTTTTCAGCTATACGGCAGCATCAACGTTTCATTAAAAAGGGGTATTTTTCAAGCACTGCATGATCGCACAGAAACCAAAAAAGGGCCCTTTTCTTAAGAAAGGGTCATTTCAGAAAAGTTACGATACTCCATTAGGGTCCAGAGGTTGATGGACACAGGTGGGTATAGCACTTGTGTGTGAGAGTGACCCCCGGTCCTGCACGCTGCTCGAAGGCAAGCCGCCCCCGGCAGCAGCGGTTCCGGCCTGCTACCGGCCCACGGCCACGTAGCGTAGCTACCTGCAAATTAAGCTGCACTCGGGTCAATCATATTCCTATGTTGTTAAAACGAGTTGCCGTGCATCAAAATAATTTTTCAGTTTTCTATTTTGGGAACATAATAATACACCCCTGCCGGTATAATTTAATCGTCGTAATAGGTTACACTTACGATAGGATCCGAGTTTGCTTCGAGTCTGAGGGAAGGGGAAACTCCTCCGTGCGTTGATCCTGGCCAGAATCACGTAGATTATTGGTATCCGAAAAAGGCCGATTTAACGGTGCCAATTTAATGACGACTTTATGAAACTAGCGATTCATTACAGTGTAAAAGGCACGGAGATTGTCGCTGAATGCGGACCGCACTGGTGCGAAGGAGCATTATTCTAAAAACGTATCCGAAGTATATTCATTTTTGTTACAGGACAAATTACCTAGTCTCTTATCCAGGATCCTCTATTTTTTCTTCTAATTTTTTTTCCTTCCTTGTTTGCTTCATAGTTCTCATATTCTTCGGATTTGTGTTGTCTATCGCTCGAATGTTGTCTCCTATGTTAATAGTCAAATAATCCTGGCTTCACCATTATCAAATTCGATCTAAACAAATGTGTCCATCATTCTAAATGTGGAAACCTTGCGACATTCTTGTCAGGATGTCAAAAAAATAAATAGCACCTGTAATTATTATCATTTTCTTCTTCTTATTGTGTTATTTACTTCAAGTTTGATAATTTCAACACTTGATGATTTTTTAGATACTTTTTTTAAAAAAAAACAAAAACCGATGATTTGTTTTCTTCAAAAAAATGGAGAATCCCTGAGCTGAGATCGCTGTAAATCCGATTTAAAAATTGGAGTGGGGGAGGGATGAGGTGAGGTGCCGTTTTTTAATGACTCGCTTGAACGCTTCACGCATGCAAGCGTTCGGCAACGGGGTCTGTTCGCTTTTCATAAATCGTAAAGACCGCTATTCATAATTAGAGAAAAGGGTCATTATTCATAAGGACCGGTATTCATGATACGATCGAGAAGAGGGTCGCTATTCATAAGACGAGAAAAGGGTCGCTATTCATAACGCGGAATGAGGGTCGCTATTCATAATGCGGAAATAAATATGATGGTCGCTATTCGTAAAACTGAAAGAGGATCGCTATTCATAAAAGTAGAATATATAAGCAAACAAAATGTTAAGAAAGGGAAATATTGGATGGGGAACACCCCCGCGGCTGTGGCGTAGCTACTACACATGGCCCCGAATATTTGTCGAAAACATTTATTAAAAACATACTTTTCTGAACAAATAAAGAAAAAAGGCGTGCCCCAATAATCTAGGCGACCGACCCATCACCCTTTTGCTTTTTCTGAACCTGCATGCACATTTTTATTTACATTCTGTATTTTCCTTTGTTTGTTCTGTATTTATCATTATATCCTGCCCCCTTGTTGCTACGAGGGCTAGATATATCCCACCCCCACCAACAAAATATTCTCACGGCATTTTTTAATTTTTATTTTGTTGCACTATAGACCTTATCAGACCTCCTTACCCGTCACCACCACCACCACCTCCCCCTCCCAACCCCCAACGAAAAAAGTAAATGTTTGGTTCATATTTGGATCGCATTACCTCTTTACGCTACATGACGCGAAAACCTTCAAGGTCCGAAAGTGTTCAAGTCCCCTATCCCCCCAAACTAAACACAAGGGGGACAAATTACGATAGGATGATATGTGTGTTTGATATGTATTTTTCGTCGCCACAGGAGCAGGGCAATTATAATTTTATTAGCTCGGTAATGGGGATGTCTCTATATAATTATCAAGGATAAAAGGTAAAATACACTTTGAAAAAAGACATAGGCCTAATCAGGGGCGGATCTAGCCGGCGGCAAGGGAGGGGGCCAGAGAGGGGGTCAGAGAGAGGGGCCCAAGTTGTGAAAAAATATTTAGCGGCGACTCACTCAGCCAGCCGGTGAATAAGCGGGGGATGGGTTAGTGACCACTATTATTATTTTTATTTTTTTTGGTCAAGGGGGGGGGGGGACAGTGCTATTTTTGTTTTACTTAACATCCACCCCTTGATCACCAGAGGGGGCCGTCTTCTTCTTTTTTTAACAAAAAGGGTTTTACCCCTTTTTTGCCAGGAGGGTCGGCCCCGGCCCCGGATCCGCCACTATAGGCCTAATACAGGGACGCCACCGTTCGCATAACGCCCTTCGGCTTAAAATCTTGAGAATCTAACTTCCTTACTTATATCGAAAATATATCGTACAATATTGTATATTTACGAAAAGCTTAAAATTGGTTATACAAAGTTTTGGTATGGGCTCATAAATTTGGTTCAAATGAACATATTGGAAGCATATGCGATTTTACAATATTCAATGATTGTTGTCGCGGTTGAAATCGAGTCTAAAGTGATGAAATTGTAAATAATAAACCCCTTTTAGTTGTATAGCGCCCTCTAAAGACTGATATTACTTTAGCTTTAAAACAATGTTTCTCGACTACAATCGACCGATTTGCTATTCCCGTTTGGATATTATATATCAGAACTGCATATTCTTAGATTTTCTCGGTCGCAGCTACCATGGAATGGCCTTAGGCGCTATTTGAAATTTTTGAAATTTAAGGCCGGGAACACCGGTAAATTTTGATTATTCAAATTTCTCAAAGGCAAAAGTGTTTTAGGGGCTAAATTTGTTAGTGCTTATAATACATCCACAGGGGCATCAACCCCTCTCCGTCGCTGCCTTCTTTTGCTAAGGGTTAGGGGAATGATAGATCAGCCCCTTGATGGCAACGCTGCTACACCACCCCCACACACACACACACAAGCTTCGCCATCTATGAACTACTTTGACGAAAATTGTCGGTAATATGTACTTGTACCAAGAAAATACTGCAAGGAGGATGGGCCGAATGGCGCATCGTGGTCGGACTGATTGAGGCACGCCTTTTTTCTTTATTTCTTTCCGAAATGTATGTTTTCCATAAATGTTTCCGACAAATATACGGGGCCATGTGTCGTCCCCCATGGCTACGCCACAGCCGTGGGGTGTCCCCCATCCAATATTTCCCTTTCTTATTATCATTTTGTTTGCTTATTTAATGTTTATGAATAGCGACCCTCATTCCGTATTATGAATAGCGACCCTCATTTCGTATTATGAATAGCGACCTTCTTCTCATGTTATGAGTATTGAGAAGTGACACCTAATATAAATTATGAATAGCGCCCCTTCGTCATGTTTATGAATAGCCTGTGAATAACGACTCCGATTTTTTATTATGCGGTCCTTAATAGCGGTATTAATAGCGGTCCTTAAGAGTAACGGTTCTTATGCCTTTATGAATAGTGACCCCCTTTCCTTTTTAATGAATAGCGTTCCTTCAGGTATGGGAAGTTGCACGTTTTGAATAGCGGTTATGAATAGCGGTCCTTACGAATAGCGAGGTTACCCTTGTCAACTCGCTTTGCTTGGATTTATAAAGCCATTTAAAACAAAAACTCTCACTAAAACCTTTTTCTTTTTGAAACTCTCACTAAAATCTTAACAGGGACTGTTTTTTCGGGTCGATGGTTCGGCTATTTTGAAACCCAGCCATGGGCGGAAATCCAGGGTTGTGGGGGGAGGGGCGCTTCCCAACCGTCTATGACGTAATGGTAAAACGGGCGTACTGCCCCCAAAAGTTACAACACAACACACAACACACACACTAAACGTATCGAAAGAAGAGAGGAAAAGGAAAGAAAAATAGAAGAAAACAAAACAAAACGGGAAAAAAGAAGGAATGGAAGGAAGGAAGAAAATATAAAAAGATTGACTCTTTTCTCGGTTAAAAAAAACTTCAAAATGCATGGTCTTTCATAGAAGGGGACGGGGGACGGCTCCCACTGGATAATACTTAAAATTCCCCCACACCCTCCCCAAAAAAAAAAAAAATCGTTTATTACCCATCCCCGCCATGAAAGGTATTGAGATTGTGTGATCAAAGTGCCTTAAATCAGCGGCGGATCCAGGATTTAAAATAAAGGGGGCAAAGTCAGTGCACGTATAGTACACCTCGAGCGTGTATAAGCTGAGCCTTTCACTGTGGCGTTCAGGAGGTGGGAGAGCCCCTGGACGCTCTCGGGGTTGAGCAATCACAATCAGCAAGATACATTGTAGCCGTCTTGAGCGATATAAACTCGAAACTATCCTTTCTGGGTGGTGTCTAGGGCAGAGTCCATTCCAGGGCTCCAGGGGGTGGAGCCCCCAGAAGCTCTCGAATTTTAGCAATTCAGAACCTTCAAGATAGCTGTCTTGAGCGTTAGTGCAAACTATTCTAGTGGGGTTCACGGGCCCACCTTAGAGCCCCATGGAGGGTTGCACGGCCAAAGCCCCTACTGGGGAGGTCCAAGAGCGAAGCCCCCGGTTATAACAATTCATAACCTTTCATGATAGCCGTCACGAGCTGTAGAAATTGCCAATAGAGCGTTTAGGTTTTGCAACGAAATGCAGGGTTTTCGGTTCAAGTGAAATTGGGGACGGCTCTCCCAGGAAAATGTTCAAATGTTCAAAATTCCTCCGCAATTCGGATTTAAAAAACAAAAATGTCCATAACCCATCCCTAACGAGAGAAAGATGTGTGATCGAAGTACTCTAAAACCTTTCCGGGAGGGGTCTTGGGGAGGTGCCGCCAGTGCTCTCGAGTATTAGCAATTCAGAACATTAAATATAGCCGTCTTGAGCGGTAGAAATTCTAATCTATCCATCAAATTTACACATTTCTCTCACAAACATACGCTCTCATTAGGACAATTGTATATAACAAAGTAGTGAGCACAATTATTATTTTTTTTTTGCACCCTATTTTTTTTGCTCAACGGGGGCAAAAGCGCAATTTTTTTCAACCGTCACCCCCCCCCCTTGAGCGCCAGGAGGAGGCCCTCTTTTTTAATACAAAAAGGGTGTTTTTACCTGTTTTTTCTAGGGGGCCCCCGCCCTCCATTCCCTGGATCCGCCACTGGGGGACGGGGATCCTCCTCCTGGATCCATCACTGCTCTATTATAAAAAAAAGTGCTAAACTACATGTATATTATACAAAACCGAAAGTGTTCTAGCGCAATTGATCGCTACGCGACGTTTCAAATTAAAATATTTGGACATGTACTTCAACAAATGCATCACTAAAATGCAAGATTACCATACTTCAAAATGCATACTTTTCGTAGGTGACAGGGGGATTATTGATACGGGGGTTGGATTAGTGTGTTCATATTCCAGCTGGATCAGCTCAGCCCCTTTAAAATCTTTTGTTCATTATGCCGCTGATTTTTAATGTAATGCCGTTATAATTTTTTTCCCCAAGACCTAAAGACAATGTAATGTGATGTACGCTTTATATATTCCTGTATTATTGTTTTTTCCTCAAAAACATAAAGACATGAACATTTATTCGGATTGGGAATTCAGCTCTCCCCAGTCGCGTTTCACGATGGGGGGTTGAGAGATACAATCCCCCCTTTAAAAATATATATATAACAAAAGTTGAAGAAAAATCTTCTCGAACCACTTTGCCTGATGACTATGGACCAATTAAAAAAGAAAATATAATATCATCAAAATGTGTATGCCTTTGATTTAGGAGAAAATACCCCCAAAAAAAAATAATAACGATAGCGGACTAGTCTACCTGCAGACGGTCACTTTCCGAACTCAACGTATTATACATGAAGGGCTATTGGAGGCGGTGGAGGTAGGGTGGGGATGGGGGGGGGTGGTGAATTTGAGTCGGTCCGCTTGCGTTCAGAAAAAATACATTCGACCATGAGCAGACGTAATTTTATGTGGATAGAAGCTACATGGCGTGGAAAGGGAGAGGAGGGATGGAAGAGAGAGTGAGAGGGAAAGAGAGAGAGAGAGAGAGAAGAGGGGTTCGGGAAGGTTGAAGAGATAGACAAATACCTAGGTTCCGTCTTATAAAGAGTTTGTATTAAAGGGCAAGTTCCCTTCAAAAATAACTTACTTTCAATAGAAGCAGAAAAATCAGACAAACCAATCAAAAAAAGTTTGGGCAAAATCGGATAACTAATAAGAAAGTTATGAATTTTTAATGACATGAACAACTTTGAAAATCACTAGACAAATTGGCAACTCACTCATGAGTCTGTGACGTCATGTCCTCACTATCCACTAATTATTTTCTTTATATTGATAATATAAAATTCCTATTTTCCCCCTAAGAATCTTATTTCTTCACACCAGCATCCAAGTCAGATTGATAGTAATATATTTATTTGTGGATGCACTAATATAGAGTAATTTGTTCCAGTTCAATCATGAAAAAGTGAATTTTGATAAACTATTTATATAAAAATCAATAAATATGAATATACAATATTCAGAAAATAGTATCAATTCTTCAAAGTTCATAAAAGTTTTTGTGAAATGTCATGCACGCAATATGATACAAATCATATAACCTGGGCAAAGGCATGGGGAAATCAAGTTTTGGGGGATAAAAAGGAAATTAATGGGATTAAACTATATAAAGCAATTGATAAATAGTGAGGACATGACGTCACAAACTGATAACCAAATGGGCAATTTGTGTAGTGATTTCCATTGTTCTATAGTTTTACATACTTTTGCAAAAATTCATAACTTTCTTATTAGTTATCCGATTTTGCTCGTGCTTTTTTTGATCGGTTTGTATGATTTGTCTGCTTCTATTGAAAGTAAGTTATTTTTGGAGTGGACTTGTACTTTAATTGCAACTTTGCGATTGATAAAAATCAATCACAACTCTTAATAAGACGGGGCCCTGGGCTGTATGTTGGAAGAACCGAAATATACAAGGACGTACACACTGGCGTACTGATCAGGGGTGGTGGGGGCAGTTGCCCCAATCAATTAAATTAAACGAGGTTTATTTCTAATTCGAAACCATTGATTTTCAAAATGTTGCTGAAATGTCATGATTTTCCGGGATTTGTTCTCACTTTTTTGTAAATTATACTTTTTATGCGACGTGTGTTGGAAAATGACAAATTCCCAAATTTACAGTCATGCAAAAAATATGCTTATTTCGAAGCCTTCATGTCAGGGCCAGCAGAACGGCGGGGCTTGGGGGGGGGGGGTCGATCCCCCTCAATTTTTTTGAAAAAGTAAGTAAAAGAAAAATATAAAGAAAGAAAGATCGAAAGCATAGTGACCTGCCAGTATCACAAATAAAGTATCACAATATGCTCATCTGACCGTAATTAAATGCCTTATACCCATGAGCTTGCAGGAGCCCGCAGTGGCGCCAAGGCGGGCCCCTGAATGCTCATCTGACCGTAATTTAATTCCTTAACCCTGAGCTTTTGAGGGCTCCGCCCCCGGGAACCCACGCCATTTCTTGACCTGCCAGTGCCACAAATAAGGTATCAAAATTTGCCCATCTGACTGTAATTAATGCCTAATACCCCTGAGCTTGCGGGGGCTCCACCCCTGGATAGCCCATCTGACCGCAATTTAATGCCTAAAACCCCTGAGCTTCTGGGGGCTCCGCCCCTGGACCCCACGCCAATTAGTGACTTGCCAGAGTCACAAATAAGGTATCAAAATTTGCTCATCTGACGGTAATTAAATGCCTAAAACCCCTAAGTCTCCGGGTGCTACGCCCCCTGGACCCCACCAGGGTCCTAAGAAGGCCCCTGAATGGTCATCTGGCCGTAATTAAATGCCTAAACCCCTGAGCTTTTGTGGGCTACGCCCCTTGACCCCCCGATGGGGCTTTGCCGCTGGACCCCACGCCAATTTACGCTGCACTCGCTTCGCTCACTACGCTCTATGCTCTACTAAATATTTTTGTCCCCCCTCCCCCGCTTTGAACAAAAGTTTCGGCAGCCGGTAAAGGCAAATGAAAATGTCAAAGAAAAAAAATCAAAATGGCTGCCTTGGGCCAGACACACTAATTCTAATCATTTATCACAGTTTAAACGATGAGAGGATTGAATGTTAATTTTGAATATTTGAATTCCATTCAGGTTGTAATTAATTCGATGAACTCAGGGCTCCACACTACATATGCATGTATAACATGAACTCCGATCATAATTTTGTACCATATTTCAACGATTATTTAATTTCTGGCCTCTCTGCCCTAGTATTTTTGCTATCAAGTTAAAAATCCCACAATGTCGTTTATAGAAGAAAAAACACCCTTTTTTTAATCTTGCAAATTTCTTAGTCTATGAAAATGTCAAGCTATGTTTAGTTAAAATCAAACAATGCCTTTGAAGAAATCATTTGTATTTTTATACAAAAGTCATATGTCACAAAATTAGACAAAGTGCGCATGACCGACTTTTCTACCTTTGATCCTGACCAATACCTGAACAAATGGAAATATAAAAATTGTATGGCACTTCGTCATGGTGACATCACACAGGGGCAGCTAAGCATCGTCCAAAGTATGGGCGGGGGCAACAACAAAACAGGGCACTTTCTTGAAAGAAAGATGCACCTTCAAAGGGAAACCTCAAAGCTAAACTATATGCATTTTTAGACATTGGTATATTCCCCTACATTGTGATTACATTATCAGGGAAGACTTCAATATTGATTTCTCTGTTTACAAGGTCCAAGATAATGGGTATGACGGTTTAATAATATATATATATATATATATATACATTTTTTGTTGTCAGGTCGCAGTGCAAAAAATTGATTACAAAGAGTAAAAACAATCCTGATGAGTTTTAAATACAATCTAATAATAAAAGACTGAAAATATCTTTAATTCAATTCAATTCAATGTATACATACAATATATATACATTGAGAAGTGTACAGTGTGTACTGGATCATTAGTACCCGATAAAGCCGATGGCTTGAGGGAAGTGGGTGGACCCACGACATAAATGACAAATGTGGAAAATACAAAACATTGAAATTCACAAAATGCAAGACGTAAACAAGACATTACAAACTAAAACACAATTATATTACAGAACGACATAATTTATATGGTAATTGTATGCATCAGAGAAGTCATTTATAATTAGGCTATGTGGAAAGAAAACGCAACTGAAATTTCGATTTGAAAGAATTTAGAGTGGTCGCATTTTTAATTGAGTTTTCAATATTGTTCTATAATTCACCTCCTTTTCGTTTTAGAGAATGGACCTTTCGTAATTTTAAACGTGAATATGGCAAGATTTTTTTTTTTGGGGGATTTTGTTAACTTTGTGTTTTTTGTCAACTGTAACAAATTGATTATTAAACACGGTAGTAACACATTGTTTATATAACGATACATAAAGAATCATGTTTTAATTGTTACATTGTCAGAGAAATTAAATATATTCAGTTTTTTAAACAACGGCGGGGTATGGGCAAGATAATGGCAGTTTGAACATAGACGAATTGCTTTCTTTTGTAAAGTATTTAGCCTGTTTAAATGACACGAGCTGGCCCCTCCCATACAAGACTACAATATTCTTAATAGGGCAGGACATGTTATTGTACAAAGTAGAAAAGGTTTTCAGCGGTAGTAAATAACGTAGCTTACTCAAGACAAGCCCTGCAAGAAGACTACTCCGCTATCGAGGAACCATCTAACTTTTGATAAAATATCATTTTTTCGAAAGATGAGACCTTTTTCTTGAACCTCCACATAGTCGCTAAAATACGTATTTTCTCTCAGCGCTAGAGGACCGATCCAAAGTTACCCCCCTCCAATAATTGTCCAATATGTAATACACGTATAGTGTACGGAAAATGACCGTCTGCAAGAAGACTACTCCGCTATCGAGAAACCATCTAACTTTTGATAAAATATCATTTTTCGAAAGATGAGACCTTGTTCTTGAACCTCCACATAGTCGCTAAAATACGTATTTTCTATGAGCGCTAGCGGACCGATCCAAAGTTACCCCCCCCCCCTCGAATTGTCCATAATATGTATACACGTATAGAGTACGGAAAATGACCGTCTGCAGGAAGACTACTCCGCTATCGAGGAACCATCTAACTTTTGATAAAATATCATTTTTTCGAAAGATTAGACCTTGTTCTTGAACCTCCACATAGTCGTAAAATAGGTATTTTCTCTGAGCGCTAGCGGACCGATCCAAAGTTACCCCCTCCAATTGTCCCATATGAATAACACGTATAGAGTACGGAAAATGACCGTCTGCAAGAAGACTAGTCCGCTATCGAGGAACCATCTAACTTTTGATAAAATATATTTTTTCGAAAGATTAGACCTTGTTCTTGAACCTCCACATAGTCGTAAAATAGGTATTTTCTCTGAGCGCTAGCGGACCGATCCAAAGTTACCCCCATCCAATTGTCCCATATATGAATAACACGTATAGAGTACGGAAAATGACCGTCTGCAAGAAGACTACTCCGCTATCGAGGAACCATCTAACTTTTGATAAAATATCATTTTTTCGAAAGATTAGACCTTGTTCTTGAACCTCCACATAGTCGTAAAAATAGGTATTTTCTCTGAGCGCTAGCGGACCGATCCAAAGTTACCCCCCCTCCAATTGTCCCATATGCAGTACACGTATAGTTAGGAAAATGACCGTCTGCAGGAAGACTACTCCGCTATCGAGGAACCATCTAACTTTTGATAAAATATTTTTTCGAAAGATTAGACCTTGTTCTTGAACCTCCACATAGTCGTAAAAATAGGTATTTTCTCTGAGCGCTAGCGGACCGATCCAAAGTTACCCCCTCCAATAGTCCATATGTATAACACGTATAGAGTACGGAAAATGACCGTCTGTAGGAAGACTACTCCGCTATCGAGGAACCATCTAACTTTTGATAAAATATCATTTTTTCGAAAGATTAGACCTTGTTCTTGAACCTCCACATAGTCGTAAAATAGGTATTTTCTCTGAGCGCTAGCGGACCGATCCAAAGTTACCCCCTCCAATTATCCCATATGTATTACACGTATAGAGTACGGGAAATGACCGTCTGCAGGAAGACTACTCCGCTATCGAGGAACCATCTAACTTTTGATAAAATATATTTTTTCGAAAGATAGACCTTGTTCTTGAACCTCCACATAGTCGTAAAATAGGTATTTTCTCTGAGCGCTAGCGGACCGATCCAAAGTTACCCCCCATCCAATTGTCCCATATATGAATAACACTTATAGAGTACGGAAAATGACCGTCTGCAAGAAGACTACTCCGATATCGAGGAACCATCTAACTTTTGATAAAATATCATTTTTTCGAAGGATTAGACCTTGTTCTTGAACCTCCACATAGTCGTAAAATAGGTATTTTCTCTGAGCGCTAGCGGACCGATCCAAAGTTACCCCTCCAATTGTCCCATATGCAGTACACGTATAGTTACGGAAAATGACCGTCTGCAGGAAGACTACTCCGCTATCGAGGAACCATCTAACTTTTGATAAAATATCATTTTTTCGAAAGATTAGACCTTGTTCTTGAACCTCCACATAGTCGTAAAATAGGTATTTTCTCTGAGCGCTAGCGGACCGATCCAAAGTTACCCCCTCCAATTGTCCATATGTATAACACGTATAGAGTACGGAAAATGACCGTCTGCAGGAAGACTACTCCGCTATCGAGGAACCATCTAACTTTTGATAAAATATATTTTTTCGAAAGATTAGACCTTGTTCTTGAACCTCCACATAGTCGTAAAATAGGTATTTTCTCTGAGCGCTAGCGGACCGATCCAAAGTTACCCCCTCCAATTGTCCCATATGTATTACACGTATAGAGTACGGAAAATGACCGTCTGCAGGAAGACTACTCCGCTATCGAGGAACCATCTAACTTTTGATAAAATATATTTTTTCGAAAGATTAGACCTTGTTCTTGAACCTCCACATAGTCGTAAAATAGGTATTTTCTCTGAGCGCTAGCGGACCGATCCAAAGTTACCCCCATCCAATTGTCCCATAATTATGAATAACACGTATAGAGTACGGAAAATGACCGTCTGCAAGAAGACTAGTCCGCTATCGAGGAACCATCTAACTTTTGATAAAATATATTTTTTCGAAAGATTAGACCTTGTTCTTGAACCTCCACGTGGTCGTTAAAATAGGTATTTTCTCTGAGCGCTAGCGGACCGATCCAAAGTTACCCCCCTCCAATTGTCCCATATGAATAACACGTATAGAGTACGGAAAATGACCGTCTGCAGGAAGACTACTCCGCTATCGAGGAACCATCTAACTTTTGATAAAATATCATTTTTCGAAAGATTAAACCTTTTTCTTGAACCTCCACATAGTTGTAAAATAGGTATTTTCTCTGAGCGCTAGCGGACCGATCCAAAGTTACCCCCCTCCAATTGTCCATATGTATAACACGTATAGAGTACGGAAAATGACCGTCTGCAGGAAGACTACTCCGCTATCGAGGAACCATCTAACTTTTGATAAAATATATTTTTTCGAAAGATTAGACCTTGTTCTTGAACCTCCACATAGTCGTAAAATAGGTATTTTCTCTGAGCGCTAGCGGACCGATCCAAAGTTACCCCCTCCAATTGTCCCATATGTATAACACGTATAGAGTACGGAAAATGACCGTCTGCAAGAAGACTACTCCGCTATCGAGGAACCATCTAACTTTTGATAAAATATCATTTTTTCGAAAGATTAGACCTTGTTCTTGAACCTCCACATAGTCGTAAAATAGGTATTTTCTCTGAGCGCTAGCGGACCGATCCAAAGTTACCCCCTCCAATAGTCCATATGTATAACACGTATAGAGTACGGAAAATGACCGTCTGTAGGAAGACTACTCAGCTATCGAGGAACCATCTAACTTTTGATAAAATATCATTTTTTCGAAAGATTAGACCTTGTTCTTGAACCTCCACATAGTCGTAAAAATAGGTATTTTCTCTGAGCGCTAGCGGACCGATCCAAAGTTACCCCCTCCAATAGTCCATATGTATAACACGTATAGAGTACGGAAGATGACCGTCTGTAGGAAGACTACTCCGCTATCGAGGAACCATCTAACTTTTGATAAAATATATTTTTTTCAAAAGACTAGACCTTGTTCTTGAACCTCCACATAGTCGTAAAATAGGTATTTTCTCTGAGCGCTAGCGGACCGATCCAAAGTTACCCCCTCCAATTGTCCCATATGTTTAACATGTATAGAGTACGGAAAATGACCGTCTGTAGGAAGACTACTCCGCTATCGGGGAACCATCTAACTTTTGATAAAATGTCACTTTTTCGAAAGATTAGACCTTGTTCTTGAACCTCCACATAGTCGTAAAATAGGTATTTTCTCTGAGCGCTAGCGGACCGATCCAAAGTTACCCCCTCCAATTGTCCCATATGTATAACACGTATAGAGTACGGAAAATGACCGTCTGTAGGAAGACTACTCCGCTATCGAGGAACTATCTAACTTTTGATAAAATATCATTTTTTTCGAAAGATTAGACCTTGTTCTTGAACCCCCACATAGTCGTAAAAATAGGTATTTTCTCTGAGCGCTAGCGGACCGATCCAAAGTTACCTCCCCCCCCCTCCAATAGTCCCATATGGATTACACTTAAAGTTAGGAAAATTACTTTTTTATCTTCATTTTTCTATTTTAATATTAAGTATAATAATTCATTGTAATATTTTTGCCAACTTTTTGATTTTGTTTAATCACAGCTGAATTAATAATTTATTTAGTTGCATTTAACAATTTTTAATCTTAGATCGTTATACTTTTTTTTATTCCTCAAATTGGTTTTCCGGCTGGAATCCGGCCAACTTCCATTCAATAAACTCCTCCGGGCGCGGCGTGTATGCTCGGAATGTCTGCTATTTCAACACATTCGAAGCTCTGGGTAGTCTCATCTTCAGACTAGACGCTTACACATATTACCAATTAAAAAAAAATTACTTGTATTCAATTGATGTTAAATAATGTATTGGTTGTGTATCATTTTCTAAAAGTTGAAATTTATTCAGACCCTGTGTGGTTTTAACTTGTGTCCGGAACGACAAATGCTACTTTAAAAAAAGTCTTTACTTTTAGGGAATATATATAGGGACTTGTTGAAAGGATATGATCCCAGTCTTATCAGTAAAAAGTAGTTTATGTATGTATATGAGGACTCCGAGACTGCACAATTATAAACCAAGACTTCATATGAATTCCGCTGTATTCCACCACCCTCAAAAGTGATCAACACCCTCTTCACTCCATTTTACTAATTGCCTGAATATAAATTAGCAAAGCAAAGTGCTAGTTCAATTTTTTCAATTTTTTCTCCGTTTTAGGTTCACATGTCTTTTGCTTCCCTTTGAAAAAATAAAAAGCTTCTCATCACATAAGCCTATCTTTTCCACTATCTCCATTCCATTCATCTTTTTTATTTATTAATAGCTGAATTTCTCAAAACCATTCTCCCTTGCATTTTTATCACACACGTTCTCTCGATCCTTCGATCCCCTCTCCTCTATCCCCATCTTAGTCTCTCTCTCCATATTTTCCTAATCCCCCTTTATCTGTACAACCATACTCCCTCACGTTATACATTCTTTCATCTCTCCCAATCTCTCAATCTGTCTGTCCGTCTCTCTCTCTCTCTCATACACCCAACAGTCCCTAAACACACATTTTCTCTCTCTTTCCAGATATCTCGTCACTCTTTCCCTAATCTCAATCGCTCTCTACTTACCTTTCTCTCTCCCTCTCTTTCCCCATCTCAGTATCTCTCTCTCTCTCAATCTGTCTGTCTCTCTCTCTCTCTCTCATACACCCATGTCACTAAACAGTTAAAAACACATTTGTTCCCCTTTCTCACTTTCTCTTGATATCTCTTTCCAGATATCTCATCCCTCTTTCCCTATCTCTCTTTCTCTCTCTCTCTCTCTCTCCTTTTCTCTCTCTTTCTTTTTCTTCTTCTCTCTGTCAATCACCATTTATGATTCTAACTCTTTCTCTCTCTATTTTTTTCTTCTCCTTTTAATGTACTTGAAGATAGAAAGAAACACATAACCCTGTTCTTTTAGTTCAATAAATCATTTATTATAATAATTATAGCAACATACTGCACAACAACAGCAATGTATGGGGACCATACTCACACAAAACATTTCTATAAGGGTGGTCTCACACCAATGACCAATTATTGAATTATCTGGAATCCTAGATTCATCATCCAGCAAAGTTCAAATAGCACTTTACTTTTTCATCTTGAATTTTTGGGATAAAGATTGTCTTTTCTCCCTTTTTTCCCCCAGTTGAAAAGAAAACAGAAATTGCCTCTTGCTCAATAGGTGACACTTCAATCACAAAATTCAAATTTCTTTAAAGAGAATGGCTGTGAAAATACATGTTTGTTGGATTTCTGATTGGTCGGTCACTGTGGTACATTCTGTAGATAGATCCCACTTTGGTTGTCCTGATGCTCAACATGCAGTGGAGTTCACTCTGTACAAGATTGCATGATGAACACTCCTCCTATAATACACCTGCACAGAGAGAAACATGGGAGAAAATCACGGAAATGCTCTTAAACTGGTGACATGTAGTAGAGTTGAGGACCCCATAGGCCAGTAAGATATCACAACATAAATCTGTCGACTTTTATTTAACCGTTTGATCAACCTTTATTTAAAGATTATGTTTCCTTTCAGGTTGCAGCCTATTCAGTTTACTTATGTCCTTGTCCAATAAATATGTTCTTAATGTGTATTTTATGTTAAATATCTGATCATTTTATGTAATGTTGTCTTTCTGAATGAAATAAAATTGAATTGAATTGAATAGACTCATACACCTGTCAAAACTAAAAACACAGTAATGTTCTGTGAAAGAATGCATTCACAAAGAAGAGAATGTAACTGCATGGTATTCCATTACACTACCAAATACATGAATGAGTGTGAAATTAATAGCTACAGCCTACATGAAATATTGAACACAACTGCTCTTGTGAAGAAGCAATGACTGCTTTTATATTATTGTCATGTCAATTGAAATACCCAACTCCAAAATTTTAGATTACTCCCAATAGTTTTCAGTCTGGAAATTCAGAGAACGCCCCGAGAAAAAAAAAAAAATGAACAAGATAAATTCTTCATATGATAACAAGGATATTAAATCATCAAATATGTATGTAAATGGCATAACACAAAACCTGGTTTAATGTATGGCTTAACACTAACACATGCTTGGGACACATGAACACCCCAAGTCTAAGTCTAGACCCCCCTCCCAAATTTTGATTTTGCAAAGAGGAGATCAAAATTATGGACATTAGTTGGGGCAGCTATTAATGTTACTTTGCATATTTCTCAGGCATTACACATGTTCTTTTATAATGATTGTTCAGCTAACTTTAGCGAATATCATCTCTTTGAAGCTTTGAATACTCTGAGTACATGTAAGTTATACATGTCAAAAGTCAAAACATACAGTGTACATGTACCTCTACGGTGGTCCACAGACAAAACTTCAAACATGTACAATTGCACCTTGGAAGGAGTATGAGCTGATGTGCCCAAAGCACAAAGTCCCTTGTGGCTAGGTTACAGAACCAGCTTAAGTGCTCTGGAAGCTCTAGCCTCCTAGATGCTCTCTGGTGCAGTCTGAGCCATTTTTAAAGCATTTCAAATAAATTATATGACTATTCTTGACTAATATATCAGAAATAAGATTGGTTGAGAGTGAATTTCACCCTGCCATTGATTTTCAAACCGGTCATTTCATTAGAACCTGATGCTTTTACATTATCCCCCTGTTTTTGCAAACCACTCATTTGGTACTTCAAGAGCATACATCATTCATTTCAATTTGGAAGAAGGGTAAACAAATTCCTGCTAAGAAGCCTAATCTCACCTGAATTGAAAAAGTATTCCTAACTAGAAACTTGGATGTGGAGTTATTCTTCCTCACTGAGCGGTCTCGCTGACTGGAATACACCTAGTTCTCGCATCCTCTCAAAATCAGCCTGGGCATCGTAGGTCTTGTAGAACTCAGTGTACAACTTTTTCCTTGCATCATACACTGGATAGACAGTACATGTAAACAAAGTACAGTGAAAAAGGGTTATGGATACACATTACAGTCATAGAGCTTCACAGAGAGCTCTGCACTTAGTGGTGTGACCTGGGACCCATTTCACAATGCCTTTTTTCAATGACAAATGACAAAAATCAGTGACAAATCTGCTGATAACCAATCAGAAGCAAGGATTTCACTAGCTTATAACAAAATCTGTCATTTGTCAATGTTGACAAGTTTTGTGAAATGGGGTCCAGATATTAACAACATTACTGAACTACATTTGTACCAAAATAACATATAATATATTCATACTTTTGAGGGATGCTTCATCAAGGCTTAAAATTGATCTTACATCCACCTTAAAATAATTCTTGATTATTTGTATGAAATAAAATCAATTACAAAATATATCAAGATCGATTGTAATTATGGATTGATCACTTTCGTAAATCCGCAACCCCCGTATTTCCTCCCCCAGGTCAGGAATGTAGTTTTAATATTAGTTTTTTTTTAATTTTTAAAGTAAAGCAAAGGGGCAAAGAAATATAACAGTAGGCCTATTGATCCTAAACATAACATGTCACCATGTAGACACACAATACTAAGTTTACTAACCTAAACTTGTATGAATTCCTAGAGAGATGAAGGACTTATCAAATCTTTATCTTACTATTCTTAAAATGTAACCATTCCCTCCATTTATACTATTTGCATGCCTCAAAAACTTTTCGTAACATTTCTCAGATTTCAGTTGATAAATAGCAGGATAGGCCTACTATCATCTCTGTCCTGATGTAAAGTCTTTGCAGAATAAGTAAAATACAAAACAAATGCAAACCTGTGAGAAACCTCTGTAAGAAGTATTTCAAAGTGGATGGAAACGTCAAAATATTTAGCAAATGTACCATTTACTAAAGGTGGAACAGTATGTGAATTCCAATTTCCATTGAGCTGACTAATGGGAAGTTAGTCTACAGGCAAAGGCTCTAATTTGACATTTTACAGCAATTCCTAAAACTTTGACCAGAGCCT
Organism: Mesocentrotus franciscanus; assembly: GCA_037976565.1. NCBI lineage: Eukaryota > Metazoa > Echinodermata > Echinoidea > Camarodonta > Strongylocentrotidae > Mesocentrotus > Mesocentrotus franciscanus. The sequence goes on along the minus strand of CP137678.1, from coordinate 31,017,211 downwards.
AGCTCTTTCAGTCTGTGGATGTGTCAGGAGCAGCTAAAGTACAGAGTCAATGGTCTCCATAGTCTAACTCTCACAACAGCCACTCTGGTACGCATGGCTGACAAGAATTAGTGCCTGCAAACTAATAAAATATCTTTGAAACTTACAGAAGACTTTGACGAGTCCAGCTCCTGCAAGGGAAAGGACAGAACCAATGATGAAATGCCTGGTGAGGAAGCTACTCAGAAGTCCTCTCATCTGTGGCCTGGGTAGAGCTGCCATCTTGATGATTCTGTCAAGAAATGGAAACAATTTCATCATTACTGCTAAACATCAGTGTGTATTAATATCTGCTCTAATTTGTCATTTAAAAAGAGGCAAGCACGGGTAATTCACTTAATTCAGAGAATGCCATGCGTTTGCCTAAGTACACTAACCTAATTATCGTAAAGTCAGCATCAAATTGGCAATTCGAAATCTGGAATTGTCGCGCGATGTGGTGAAAATATTTATTGGTGTGAAGCCTATAGGTTACGTGTAGATCTATATTATTAGTGTGATGCTAGGCTGTGGCTAAGCCTAAGGGCAGTATGTATAAATCATTAGCAAACTTGCAGTGCATTGCCGAGGTACGTCTCCGGTCTCCCTTAGCCTTACTAATAGTAATACTAGTCTAGGGCCTAATTAAAATTCACATGAAAACAGTGCTAGATTTTCATTTCTTAAAAAAGGTTTCAGCCGCAGCAATTTTACACGTGAATAGTCAATAGACTTACAACACACAAATGCACACAATCATGCCGATAACCTAAGCAAGTTTGACAGTGGACTTACCCATTTTAATTTTTAAATTATTCTTTCGGTTTCTAACATCGGTGAGTTGAAAAAATTGTATTTTACTGCTATTTAGGTGTCACCAATTGTCACTAAATTACCGATTTTGAGTGAAATCAGTTAATTTTTTACAGTGGTGTTTGAAATGTTGAGATCAATAAAAACAGGTTTTAATTAATACACAGCCAGGCACGTAGAACTTTTACCATTCCGCGATGTACAGTGAGTTTACGCGCTCTGATTGGCCGATACGCTAAGTGGCTTCGAATTTAAGTGAGAGAGGGCCTACTTAAGTCGCACTTAAGTTAAGCGCGACTTAAGTTCAATGGCAAAGTCAATACGAAACATTACGTCGCACCACAGAGATATTGACATGACGTGCTTTAAACAGGTGACGCATTTTACACATAGGTGACGCACGCACGAAATTGCACACACATAAAATAGAAAAATCAACGAAAATTTCAGTACAACTTGCAAGTTTGTACCTTAAATATGACGAAAATGAGAATTTTTCAAACTTAAGACTTAGTTAAGTAAGACTTAAAACTTAAGTCAAATACTTAACTTTTCAAGGACGCTGACAAAATTGTAACAAATAGAAGATTTGACTGAATTATCATAATTTTGGTATCGATAAAAACGGAAAATCGCAAGCCATCTCCTCGCACTAATGTCTTATAACTAGGGTGTCTGATCGCGCACCCGATGTTGTGTGCTAAAATCCTTCCCATAGAGATTGCACGCAGCCCTATGCAGTCTATGTGCATTACGCGATCATGCAAAATTGGTCAAAGTTTTTTTTTTTTTTGAAGTTCAAACCTTTATTCTTTGTGATCCTGAAGGTGATACTCAATAAATGAGGTGTCATATGAAAGAGCAGATTAATTCCAATATTTCCAGAGGGGCGTCATCTCGAAATTCTAAAAATATCTTGGTCAAAACAGCTATTTAAACATTGTTTCCTGGCTAACTCGAAATTTGCCACTTATGAGATATGACGCCCTGGCGATAAGTAGTCCCAGTTGTAAGGAAAATATCCCTACGCTTATTTTTCGCTAGCCCCAGGGATCACAAACAATTACAGTTTGAAAATACCCTTCCCCACATTTTTCGGATCAGCTAAGTAGGGAGGCGTGAGCTCGCGCGGCCGAACCCATGGTGATAGCGTAAAATCTGCACATGAATATGCATCGGGCCGCGTGTCTACAAACCCGGAAGTGGGTGCCCATTGAAGACAATGGATTGCCGATCGCGCATCATTTAAGCAACACGCGACGCTTGCACGCGTATGTGTACGCTTGCATATTGCGCAATTCAGCTGTTGTGCTAAATTTAGCAAAACAACATAACTCTGCGTGTACGTCTTTTTCGTCGATTCTTACAAAAAATGGATGAATATTGTAGGGAATTGAAGGGGCTGTAACTTTTGATAGAAACATCGGTGGGTCTTGAAATTTGAAATGCATTATTCTGAGTGAATAATTTTTTCAATTATCCAACCAAAATGGTGAAAAACGATCCAAAAGGGAAAATTGAAAAATCGTTCAGACACCCTATTATAACATAGAGCCTAAAAGGGCCCATGTCAGCTCGGCTAGGCGCCAAATTACGAAAATGAGCCGAGACGGGAGGAACGTAATGCGCATGCGCTGGCTGTATCGCCGATGTAAGCTATTCAGCTACGTGCAAGGATAGCGATGCAGCTATGTGTGACCAGGAAGATGTGACTGATACAGTGATAGGCCATATAGCCATTATAGGTCTATGTATGAGTATGACCGAGTGTAAAATTTCACATATGATTTCAAACACTTGACTTGCCATGTTTCATGGAGTTTGTACAAGTGTGCAAAAGGGACAACACCTTTAATCCTTTATAAATCTATTCTAACCAACGATCTTTGACCCAGCACTGCACTGGACATCGGGCATTGGCATGCTTTCCTCCCCCGATGAACAGGCGTCAGAGCCAACAGACATCCATACACTCAACACTGCACTATGTACTTGACACCGGCTCAACGCAACGCGAGCGCGAGAGAAGAAACAGTGAGAGAAACATCAAACGCGCGCTAATAAAAACGAATAAGTTAAATTTAATGAACCCACACATATCATGACATTGTATTAAATACTATCAATGATAAATTTAAACTAATAATCGAAATTTAACATATATTTACCGATGTTCTTTTGATTGATAGGACGTGCAATATCAAGCAATAAAAATGGCGACAATTGTACGCCCTCTAGCGTCAAATTAAACTTGAACGTTCGTCTAAGCTAGCTAGCTACCGGCATGCAGGGTATATGATGCGGGTACGTGCCTATATATTTTTTTTATACAGCGAGCTGTTTTATTTTGACATGTGCTCATTTTCCTTTGTAATAAGTGCCCCTTCCCCTTCTAATAAGTGCCCTTTTTCATTCTGATAAGTGACCCTTTTCCTTTTTAATAATTTGAGCCCCTTCCCATTTTCCTTTGACATATTAATTACCCTTTTCCTTTATAATATGTACCCCTTTACCATTCCCATAAGAGACTTTTTCATCCTTGTTATATAGTGCCTATTCAAGTGCGGAAGGACCTATTTCCACCTCTGATAATTGCATGCCCTTTTTTTAATTTGACATATGTGCTCCTTTTCTTTTCTAATGATTAAGTGTCATTTTCCCTTCTGATAAGTGCCCTATTCCTTTCTCCATGTGCCCCTAATTAAAAGTGACTAAGAGCAATTTTGTATTAAATATTCCCGCAGCTTGCTCCCATGCAACGCCCGCTCACATTTATAGTTGATATACATTATGTAACTACTTAATTAACAGGTTTTTTTTTAGTCTTTCATGATTAGATTGTGCTTAAAACCCCATCAAGATTGTGTTTTTTTCTTCTTTATAAGATATAATTTTTGCAATGCGACCTCACAAATGTTTAAATTTTTGCTTGCTCGCTTCGCTCAAAAAAAATAATTTTCAGATCATCTCACCCAACGGCAAAATGTGATTCTGAATGAATCAGTAACTGACTTGGACCATGTTAAGAGGGAAATAAATATTTAAATTATCCCTCATAACGTAATCACGATGTATTGGTATAATATACCAATACATTATATACTATTATATTATACCGATGTCTAAAAATTGTATATTTCGCTTTGAAGTTTCCCCTTCTATATAGCTAGGTACCCATTTCCCCCAGAAAGTGCCCCTTTTTATTGGTCCCCCACTTTGGAAGACGTTCCGCCGCCCCTGAACGGCAACATTTATCTTTTGCCTTCGGATTTAAAGAAAAATATTCATCAAATAGCACTGACCATGATGAATATATTTTGTCTGTAACAATTCTAGTTAATTGACCAATAGAAGTATTAAAGATTTAATGAAATATTGCTTGTATAAACTTCTTCAAATTGCTGTTTCATCACCGTCTGGACACCCAGGTAAAAAAAACAGTTGAAACCAGTTGGATTTTCAACTGGTATCAACTGGAATCAACTGGTACCAGTTGAATCCAGTTGACGGAACTGGAATATGTGCCAGTTTATTCTACTGGTTTCAACTGGATTCAACTGGTACCAGTTGTACCAGTTGAAACCAGTTGACACAACTGGTAAACTTCACATGCACCAGTATATCCCAGTTGAAACCCATTGACTCTACTGGCACATGCTGAAAACAAACCAGTTGATTCCAGTTGAAACCAATTGACCATACTGGTATATTGTTACACCAGTTGATACCAGTTAAAAACAATAGGCGTTACTGGTACGTACATCTACCAGTTGATTCCAGTTTAAAACCCATATACAACCAAAGTGGACCATTTGAGACCAGTTGTTTCCGATTGGAACATATTGAAACCCAATGGGTGTTTCCAGCTGATTCCATTTGAAAACTATAGGCGTATACTGGTATATTATTAGCCTAGTTGATACCAGTTAAAACCAATGGGCCTTACTGGTAAATCTACTAGTTCTTAACTTCATTCCAGTTGCAGCACAGTGGCCAAACTGGACCATTTGATACCAGCTGATTCCAGTTGGAAACCAGTAGATGATTACCAGTTGATTTACCAGTTGAAAACCAGTAGATGATTACCAGTTGCTTTACCAGTTGAAAACCAAAATATGATTACCACTTGAATTACCAGTTGAAACCAGTAGATGATTACCAGATGATTTACCAGTTGAAACCAATTGAAGATTGTCAGTTGATTTACCAGTTAAAACCAGTAGAATACCAGTTGAAAAACCAGTTCAATGTATCTTATGCATATTCATGATTAATTTGCATGTTTTCACAGAAAATGTAATTATCATGATCTAACAAGCAAATGTGACAATGCACATCAATTTTGTGATTTATAGTTTCTTAGTCAATCATTGACAAGTATATTATATATGTCTGATCATGTTTTACATCTAATTTAAGACGTAAAAATATATAAATACTGATATATGTAATTAATAACCAGTAAAAACATGTACAATTTTGTATATATGTATGTACGAACTCTTCATCACTCATTTATATACACAACTGTAATTCACTTCAAATGATCTATGTGATGGAGCAATTGCAAGAGTCTATATAAATGTGGTTCAGTTGGTCGCCAGATGCCATGCAATAAAGATTATTGATTATTGATTGATTATCAGTTGATTGCTGGAAGTTACTAAATGATCAACTGGTTTTCAACTGGTAAATCAACTGGAAATATCTACTCACGGTTTTTCAACTGGTACCAGTTCACAACTGGTACCAGTTCACAACTGGTGGTTTCAACTGGTCCTAACTGGTACCAGTTGACAACTGGTATTCCAACTGGTACCAGTTGATTCCACTATACCAATTTCCATATTGAAACCAGTTCACTTAACTGGAATCAACTGGTACCAGTTCAGAACTGGTATTCCAACTGGTCCTAACTGGTACCAGTTGACAACTGGTATTCCAACTGGTACCAGTACCAGTTGATTCCAGTTGATTCCACTATACCAATTTCCATATTGAAACCAGTTCACTAAACTGGAATCAACTGGTGGTTTCAACTGGTCCTAACTGGTACCAGTTGACAACTGGTATTCCAACTGGTCCTAACTGGTACCAGTTGACAACTGGTATTCCAACTGGTACCAGTACCAGTTGATTCCAGTTGATTCCACTATACCAATTTCCATATTGAAACCCGTTCACTTAACTGGAATCAACTGGTACCAGTACCAGTTGCTTTCAACTGGTCCCCAACTGTTTTTTTGACCTGGGCACACAACATCTCGGTATAATCTAAATTGGCTGAAAAGAAAACTTTATTTTAGGGGTATTTTTATTTTAAGGTTTTTATCTCATAATGTGGAGGCACATCTTTCACCTAAAATTTGGCAAACAAACAGAAAAACAAAAAACAAAAAATTTGAGAGTTATTGGAATCAGGCCAGGGTAAGCAGATGAACTTTGAAAAACTACGATAGGGGAGTTCGGAGAGAGGGGGTGGGGGTGGCAACCATTGATCTCTGAGGGTAAGGCAAAATAGGAAGTTCAAATGACAGCGGCGAAAAATAACGTTGGGGGGAATTAAATTTGAATCTATATAATATTTTGAATCTATATAATAATATAATAATAATCTAAAAACATGAATAGGTTTACCTCAAACTTTAAATGGAAGTAAACAAATTAGGCCCTACATGTCAGATAGTCACTGGCGTATGAGGAAGGGGGGGGGGGCTTAATTGGGGTCCCCATGCTTCCAAAAAAAATTGAAGGGAAAAGGGAAAATAAAGGGATCGAAAAGAATTTAAAAAAGAAAAAGAAGAAAAAGAAGAAAAAAGGAGAGACTTGTCTAATTGATGTTTCAACGCTGCCCATCCCTATAAGAGAAGAGCAAAGAGGGGATAGAAAGTAACCACAAACGTGTGATGAAAGTCCTCTGAAATGCAAATTTCGAAATTACAAAATGTGAATTTTTCTAGCTCGGTCGTTAGACCTCGCAAATGTAATACTGATGACTTTAGAATGCGAAGTTTTTAAACAGGAAAGTGTGAAGTCTTTAGGGGAAGGGGATCATGGGCAGGAGTATAATGGCCCCCTCCCAATTCAACAGATTGAAATCATAATACGTTCATGGCGCTTGCCTAGTTCAATCACTTTTTTTTCCTCATAACGAACTGTACATAATTTATAGATATTTAAGATACTTTAAGTCGTGAGAAAACATGGACAGGTATTCTCTAAAAGTACAATATTTTAACTGGGAAAATCCTAGTGATATGTGAATTAAGTGTGCAAAGAGAATTCAGAAATTAGTCTGGAAACACGGATCACAATATATTTGAAGTTGCAAAGAGTAAAAGTAAAATAGCTTGTATACGAAAAACGGGGGCGAGTCATGCAGTGCATGGAACATTACATTTTCAGAGTTAGGGGCGTGATCGCCGAAAGTATATATTTTGGAAAAGGGGTACCTACAAAAACTTGACGGAAAATTGTTGATACCATCACAATTGATTCCTTTGATAGAACAATATATAGACTTATCCGCTTTTCATCTCTTACTAAATCATTGATGTATATATATTGTCATCTTCCTAAAATGCCCCCTTAATTTAGCTGTTGCTGCGCCTTATAATAATCTTTATAATATAATATACTCCTACCAGGCTGACTGCTATACGCTCTAAAATTAACCATGTCAGCTATGCCCAGTTGATTTAAGGGCACATATAAACGTTCCGTTTTTACAACAACTTTCCAGCTGTCCTCTTTTTAAACAAATTTCTGCCGGCCATTTGTGGATGATGGACTAAAAATTATATATGAGTTCATCTAGGAGGGGCACATTTTGGTTGCTCTAAGCGAGTTGGAACGATCAAAAGACGTACATTAGTTTATGTGAAAATGTTATAGGTCCCAAAGACAATAGACAAAAATAATATCAATTTAATTATAGTACAAAAAAAAAATAGTAAAAAGATGTTGAAAATGATGCATGAATAGCTATACTATTGCTTAGAAATTACGCGTGTGTGTGAGTGTGGGTGTGTGTGTGTCCGTCGGTGTGTGCGTGTTTTCTTTCAACTTCCATATATATATATATATATATATATATATATATATATATATATATATAGGATAATGAATTCCAATTGTGAATAGAATAAAGAATGAATAGGCCCCAAATATATCACGCATGGAAAAAATAACCAGGGACACAATTGTCCTGTCCAAGATGTAAGCTCCGAGCAAGGATCGAACTGAGAAGAGTCAAGCTAGAGACTATATAATATTCACCAATGCATCCGCAAGTTATAGGGCCGCCGCTAGGGCGCCATCCCATTCCCTTCATGTTTCATACGACCCTCGTACATAGTATTCTCTTTCCCAAATGTTCTCTCGATCTCCCTTTGTCTCCCATCTCTCGACCCCGCCCCCTTCTCTCTCTCTCTCTCTCTCTCTCTCTCTCTGTCTCTCCCTCTCTTTCTCCCACCCCTCTCCTCCCCTTACTCCCGTTTACCCCTCTCCCTTTCTCTCCCTTCTCTCCTCTCCTCCCCTCCCTCCATCTCCCCTTCTCTCTCACTTTTTCATATTAAGTGTAAAAAGGGACTTTCAATCATTCATAATTCAACTAATATATAGTATCAGACTGAACATTGCGCATAGTACAGTAGAACGATATCTATTTATTTGTATAGTGTAGAATATAATGACATTTCTTCAAATTCTCTCCTACTGAATATGCCATGGCTTTCCTTGTACCGTTTAAAGCCCCTCTGCACTAGTTTGGCATGGAGGGATTAGACCTCCCTGAGAAGTCCCTGGCAGGTGGTTATCTCATCAAATCAGATCTCAATTAATACAAGAAAAAGGGCATCATGGGGGATCAACGGGTACCGCTTAGGCATTGTTGGATGTATCGAGGGCGCAAGTAGCTATAAGTAGTGCAGTGGGGCTTTAAGGTCTGAAACCAAACTGTTCCTGACCTACTTCTTTTTTTATTTGATCTTTTATTCTATTTAGTATGATCTTCCAGAGCAACTTGGTTACATGACTCACAAGATTAATAGTCTTGAAATCTTCACGTATATTTTTTGCCTTAGGTTTTTTTAGGGATTATTATAATTTATGGACTTTTCAGATCCTCTGGAATATATGTCCCGTGTTTTTTCTATCAAAGGAATCAATTGTGATGGTATCAAAAATTTTCCGTCAAGTTTTTGTAGGTACCCCTTTTCCAAAATATATACTTTCGGCGATCACGCCCCTAACTCTGAAAATGTAATGTTCCATGCACTGCATGACTCGCCCCCGTTTTTCTGGCATAATTATGTTGGTCAAATGTTCAATACCAAATTCTTTTAGGCTATCAAGTTTTTCTTTTGTTATCCCATCTGGACCTTCAGTTTTAGAAGCTCTCAGTGAATGTAGAGCATGTTCTTCTTCTGATTTAAGAATGTTTGGACCCTCATCATCAATGATTTGGCATGCTGGGGCCCCATCTTATAAAGAGTTGCATTTGATTCAAATCAATGGCAACTTGAACTTGATTGCAACTCCAATCTCTTTAGTACAGTTGCAATTTATTTGAATCAATCCCAACTCTTTATAATACAGGGCCCTTGACCTCTTTAATCATCAAATAGGTCATGGGTATATTATTCCATTTTCTTTTGTAAATGTCCTTGTTCAAAGAGGGAAGTTGTTCCACCTTTGCTTTTGAAAGACCTGCTTGCTGCTGTCTTCTCTTCTTTTTAAAATGCTTGATCTCTCTGTGCATTTAATTTGTTATAGAAAAATACAAAATACAAAAATACATGACTTTGTTTTAAAAGTTGTTTTTCGTTTCTGTTTTTGTTTGTGAGACACATAATTATACTGCAGGCACAAGTGATATTACTTGATGAAACATCCCCCATGACCTGTGAAAGTTGAAGTAAATGGGGGTAAGAAATGCCTTTATATAATCCATCAAATTAATAGAGATCGTTTACACTCTCTAAATAAACTACTGTAGTAAATCTAGAAAATTAGGACGCAGGCTAATATATTCAGTTCAAAGTCATTCAGCTTTATTTAAGTCCAGGCAATCACAACCTCAAATGACAGAACAGTGTTATATTACAAATCTACCTTAAGATCTACTGCAATTTTCTACATTGACATCTACAAGTCATATGTTTTTTACAGCCTTTTTTTTTTTTTTGCAGGAAGCAATCCTAGCAGGAAAACATACACATTATGATTTTTGGTCCCCTTTTAAAGATACTATGTCCCATTTGCAGCCAACATCAAATTCTGTAGAACTTTGCAGGAATTATGAATATGTCACGTACGTATGTCCTATCTGTGAAATTTAAACATTAGCAGTGTCCTAGTATTCAAATTATGGAAGGAAGCCCATTTACTTTCTAGACTTCACTGTCAGACACTATTCAGTGACTGACTGACTTCTTTTTTTCTTCGATAATATACATAAATTGAGCTGTAAAGGGTACATGAGCATTTGTCTACATTAATAACCCACTTCTTGTAATGGCCAAAATTAAACTGATTGAATCTTTGCGTAGCACAAAATGTACGACCATTCGGTACAAGGGTCTGAAAATCAGACTATTACTAAATGGATCGCAATCAATAAGGTCGATTCGACAACTAACGGTCGTTATTTTCCCACTAAAAGACATTTTCAAGCCCCTTCGTTTTGAGGGAAGTTCTAAATAAGTATTATCTTTCAAATGCCGCTGGAATTTATTTTTTGGGCCTGCAAATGGGACATAGTACCTTTAAGAGACACTGCTCAAATATATAGATATTTCCAGTGTCAGATAATATACAAACAAATAATGTTTCTACTTACATATACATACATTAAACATCCAGCAAATAATAGGAATGTATTTAAGATACATGTTGTATAAGTGAATTCAACTTAACTATGTATGATGGGTTGACTAAAATTTAAACAAAAACATAGGAATGTGATATTTGACTCAGGATTTCTCATATTATATACAAATTTATTTAGATCAATTAGTACCAAATGAACATCCAAATTGTAGATTACAAATGGATGCATTGAGCAATTCGATGTCAGATTGGAATGTGCTTTACAAATGTGCTATATACACATGAACTGAACAAAAGAAAACAACAAGTCCTTAATTTCGTGTACAAGAGTTTACAAGTGATTTATCCACAAAAAGCGATCCATCAAAGGTAAGGTAATTGCATGAATTGCAAGTCAAAATATCATTCAATCAGCTGGTACAGTATAAATTTTTACTTGCAATTTTGATGACATATTCTCTCAAAATGAATATTTCTATACCATTGTCAGAAAGTTCATATTTTTATCGGAATGGACGCAAAAGACTACAACATTTGCCAATCTTTTCATTATTTCACTCCTATTCCAAAGAACTTCGTCTCTAGGTGATCTAATGTTCCTTCTTTCATTGCTTAAGTTAGATTTTCAAAATCTTACATTTTTTAAAGATATGGAACTGTCCGCGAATTAAGGTCATGCACGAACTATGGTCACACCACCATACATGTACATGTGTGTTGTATTTTTACCTACAGCCTGTGTAAAACTACAATCTGAAACATATTATAACCATAACAAACCGGCCCTTTAAAACTAGGAGCAGTATATACATTTAAACCTTTATATCATCCACCAAGTAAATAGATTCTGTTTACAACCCAACACATTGAGATATACTCTCTAAATAAACTACACATTCACATCTGATCACGGGGGCTCCTTTAGGGAATGTTGTTGTAAAATTCAGTGTGATTTTCAAAATCTTACAGATTTTTGTAGATATGAAACTGTCCGCGAATTAAAGGGCACGCACGAACTATGGTCACACCACCATACATGTACAAGTGTGTTGTACCTACAGTGTAAATCTACAATCTGAAACAAATTACCATCACAAACCCTTTAAAACTAGGAGCAGTAATATACATTTAAACCTGTGTAGAAAGACCACCAAAAGGAGATACAAAAAGTGGTCTCTCAGTCTAGCTAGGTACATGGTATTGACATGTTTACATGAACACATGTTTTAGGGGAAACACAATAATAATAATAGTGTAAACTTATAGAGTGCACACACCGTCCAGGGACGCTCAAGGTGCTAGCTCAGCAACACTTCTCTTTAGTACAAGTAAAGTAAATGTTTATTTGATAATAGAGATATACAATCAGAAACTCAAAACAATTTTGCAACACCCATTTCAATCCTCAGCTCCACCTGGTGGGGCCCGGTGCCCTCCAGCTGCTCCGTTCACTGACAATTTGAGGGACTAGCCCAGTCAGCACATGATTCACAGGAGCTCTAGCATCTGAGGCCACCAGACCCCACACGGGCAGCCAATGAGACAAAAGGGTGATAACTAATTAAGTTCAAATGTATATACAAATAAAATATTAATTATGGATTTAGTAAAATAAACTTATACAACTTAAGGAAATACTGGATTACAGATGGAATAGGTAAGTCTTAAAACGATCTTTAAAGGTGGAGTATGTTGCAATACAGTGAAATGATGGGGGAAGCTTATTCCATAACTTAGCTGCTGCATGCGAAAAAGCATCGTCTCCCCATGAATGATGGGTACGGGAATTTGCAGCAAATTATCACTTCCAGATCTTATTAAGGTACGAGTTGGATTGTAAGGGTGTAGTGAGTCTTTAATATATTGTGGTGAACTTCCATGGAGGGCCCGATAAACCAGTAACATAATTTAACACAATATGTGTTATAGCAGGTTTGACTGAAGATCATTCATACACTTGTACAGAAGGGTTATAACATGGTAAACTACATGTATTATCAAGACAATCATATATTATTCAACAATCAAAGACAGGGGTGGTATTCTGAGCAAGATTTTATCTCTCAAATATATTTTATTTTATCTTGAAAAAAAAAGGCCTAATAAGTATTCTGAGACCACTTTATTTATATCTCATTTTTTATCTTTCATTTTTTGTTGTTCTTATATCTCTTTTTTCTCGCGTGCCCATTACAGTTATACACATGATACATGCGACTTGAACTATCACCCATCTTATCTTTAGTGAAAGTTAGAATAAAACTTAATATATGGTAGGGGGTATTCTATCTCTTGGATGTACAGGAAGATTACAAATTTGCTAATGTTCAATACCCAACAACAAAAAATAAAACACAACCTAAAACAACAAATGAACCACCCCCCCCCCCCAAAGGCCTTGAACTGTAAAGCGGAACTCAGTGGCTTCTTCATCTCCTTGTTCAGCTTCGGGTAGCATGACCATTACTAATCCTGCAGGAGAGAATAGAAAAAAATAATATAACAATGAGATCTTGCATGGACCAACAGTCTACCTTTGTATACCATACCATAAATTCTAATGTTGGAGCGTGGTTTATATTATTTGTCTTGCAAATTAAAGGTAATACAAAGTTTTGGGAAATTTTGAAAATTAGCTGGATAGTGATTCTTTACATTTTTGATATATTTGGATGCCCCTGTGGATGTATTATAAGCACCCCCTAAAACTCATATGCTTTCGAGAAAAATTAAATATCAATCGGTCAATTTTAGTCAAGAAACATTGTTTTATAGCTAAATTAATATCTTGACCTTGAGAGGGAACTATACAACATAAAGAGTTGATTATTTACAATTTCATCACTTTAGACTCTATTTCAACCGCGACTACGATCACTGAATATTGTAGGATCGCATATGCTTCCAATATGTTTATTTGAACCAAATTCATGACCCCATACCAAAACTTTGTATTACACCTGTACCTTTAAACAGAAACAAAATAGGACCAAGTTGCAGTACTCTATTGTTCATCAACAATGTGTCCATTGAAAATTCCAATTCTATATTAATGTTTATATTTTTACCCCTAAAAAAGGCAACTTTTTTGTCCCCCCATTTTTTGCCGTACACATTTGATCCCCCAGTTAAGATTACGATAACATGCTCATGGATCATAGTATACTGCACATGTAAAGCCACTCTCTCATCCCACTTCACAACTGAACTCACCTCCCCCCACCCTTCATTAAAAAGGTGAGTACTTTCATGTTCAGTTCATTTTTGATGGAATGGTGGCGCTTGTTCAGAATCATATCGCTACTTTGACCCCGTAACTCCGGCGTAGAGATACCCTACTAAAACATACCTAAAAATCAAGTAAATATTCATCTTTTCTTCAAATAATGGCCATGATTTACAAGTCCTTGTGTTTCTTACCTGTTTCGTGTCAATTTTCTTATCTTTTGTAGAGTATTTTTCTTGAAAACGAACACTTTAGTATACACTTTCTCTGCAAACCGCTGCACAATACAAGTGCATACCGATGGTGGGTTGCTTGCGGGCGAGCGCCTGCGTGAAGTTATCTACCGTAACGCCCGACTTCACGGACTTGTAAATCATGGCCATTATGTGAAGAAAAGACGAATATTTATTTGATTTTAGGTATTTTTTAGTAGGGTATCTCTACGCCAGAGTTACAGGATCAAAGAAGGGATATGATTCTGAACAAGCACCTGAATGGCTGTTAGACCTGATCCTGAGCACATTTTTGCGGTGTCAGTGTTGTTCTGATTTTTTGGTAGAAACTTCATTTTATTTGGGAAATGCATCGACTTGATTTTAAAATGATTCCATATTTCGATCACAACCCCCCCCCCCCTCAAAAAACAACAACAACAAACCAACAAACAATATGAACAACAACGAATACACATCTGAATTTCACATGTACATTATATAACTACATATATGTATATTTGAATTATAAACAACTATGTTGTCATAATGCTCTACACTTATGTAGATATAAAGAAAAAAACAGAGAATCTATATTGTATAATTCTTACTGCGTATCATCAAGGCTTTGCAGGACTAGGCATTCCATCTTGATGTCATTGTTGCGTTCTTGTTTTGTTGATTTGCCTGCATACAAATTAGAATCCCACAAAAATGTGGAGTAAGGGTGGGGGATTTAAGCTCAAAAGGAATGGAAAACCGATAATTCCTCAATCAGTTGTATTTTGTTCTCTTAATTATCACCTATGACACCATCAAACAGCACAACTTGAGGAAAATATAATATAATAAACAATAGCAAAATGCAATACAATAAAATTTGCCACTTTAATTAATTCAAATGTCTTCTCTTGTATAAATATTTGTAGAGGTTATATAGAATGTTTTTAATAAATGAAATTTCCAAAGTTATTGTTGATTTTAATATCAATAGAAAAGTCTGTTTATGCAAATGAAAGACATAAATTGAATACTATTTGGAAAAAAATAGGATACACAAACACACTTATTTTGTTTTGATTTTAGGGATTTGCGCAACTTTCTTGCAACGCCCCATTAGTGTTTCAAGTTCTTGTTACTACATCGCATTTGAAAAAAGTACACACTTTGAAAATATCCCCCAAAATGATAATTTCAAGATATCTGCATGATTTTTTCATATGAACTTATTGACGAGGGTCTATTCGATCAGATGACACTTAAGTATTGACAAAATGTCTTGAGTGAGTACTGGCTAATTTTGAAAAACTTGTGAAAAATCTGTTTGCACAAAAATGACTTGAATTGGAGCAAAGTGCACTTCAGGCATCAATTGCAGTTGCTCTGTTAACTGTCAATCAGGCACGGGGCTAGGGTGCAATTAAATCCTCGAAAAGTTGTAAAAGTTTTTGAATTCGTAACGGCTATCGAGGCTCTGTTCGAAGAGAGGAGGAGAAATCATCCAAAATTCACCTTAGCTTATCTCCCTTATTTTAGCCCCAAAATTCATGAAAATTTCAGAGCACATACAGATTAATATCAACTTTTGGGTGTTTTTAAAGATATGTATTTTTCTGTTTCAGAGGTTTCAGAGGTGGGTGAGAAGAGGCAAAAAAAGTTTCGCCATGGGTTCGTCCATGACATTGCCTTCTCTATTTTTCAGACATAACAACGGTGGGACATAAAATTATGAAAAGATATATGGAAGAGAGTTTTGATATACCTTGATTTATCATGTACGAATGTATCGATCTTGCGCAATGACGGAAAATATGAAAAACACTGTAATATTTCAGATAAAAGAACACAAAAAATGGCTTTTCATTTCGAGCAGTTTTTCGCATATCAAAACATGATTTGACAACTTACTGCAATATTTATGAGTTAGAACAAGACAATTTGACATTTCAATCATTATGTGGTTTCTAAAGTGAGATTTTACAGTTAAGCTGAGACTGTTTTGTAGCGGTTCAGCGGAAACGAGTTCTTAGGATTCAAGGACGAAAGCTTTTGCACAGCCAATTGTACCCTAACCCGCTCCTGCAATGATTGATTTGAAGCATCAGTTGATCTTTGACCTTACATCTGCAGTCGTGCATTCCTCCCCCTTCCACACACACCCATACAGAAAACAAAACATTTCTTTTGTGGGTAATAGGTTTCCTTTGCTAAATTTCTAATTCACCATGCAACACCTTAATGGTTTCTTAGGTATTTTGAGTTTTAAGATGAATTAGAAGTTAGAGAAGTATGAGTAAATGATAGGATCTTTGCTGTCCCTGCATTCAATCATTCCAACACTGTCTAGCAAAAGTGAGTACTGATGCAGATGATCTGTGCTGGAAAGACATCACTTGCAAAGACGGAGGCTGTGGTGCATGGGGCAGTGACGTATCCAGCATTGGGTGAAGCTAGTGTATCTTTTTGAAGGTCCCAAGAAAAACTTAGTAAAACTTGCTATAGAAGGTACAAGAAAGGAGCTGCCTGGATAAATTTACCAAACCCATGTCTTGAGAAGATGCCTCCCCTCTCCCTTTTTTAATTTCTGGATACACCACTGGGGGATGCACAACTAGGTACAGGGTTAAAGATCAAATGATTGTTCAAATCATTAATGATGAACAACATGCAATAACTGCCTGCTTTCCACTTTGATCCAATATAAGACTGAAACATTTTTTTGCAAGTTTTTCGAAATTAGCCAATGCTCACTCAAACGTACAATATTGCCAATAATTTAAGTGCTATCTGATTGAATAGACATTCACCAAAAATTTCATAAGAAGATTTTATGCGGGTATCATGCAATCTTTGAGGATATCTTCAATGTGTGTACTTTTTTTGATTTGCAATGTAGATATTGAAATGTAGTAGATTCTATATCTTTTGGACACAAAAATAAAGAAGAAAAACAAACAAAACCTAATAACAAATCAAGCTACCATCCTTGCGACACTGGACCAAGGGTGCATAAAGCATTTTGCTGCTTGAACTTACTTCTCAACCTCTCACGGATGTACAGGATTGCGAAGAATGCGAAGATTGCAAAAAGTATGATCAGAAACGGTACGACGATGATGAAGGCAAGCTTCCAGCCTGTAGTCTCGGGAGCTGAAGAAAAAAAAGAACAATTTTAAAACACACAATGTTTAAAACCAAACGAAAATACAAGTGGTACAAATTACATGAATAATATATATGCACCAGTTTCAATTAATTGCTCTCAAGACATCATTCATTCAATATCCTTTTCCTCTTGCATATAATCCATCAAGCTCATCAAAATCTGATGCAGAAGAAGAAACTAAACTATTTTCAAAAAGGATGCACTGTGTTCACTATGCTTTTGAAAGGTTTGCTGTAATGAATATACATGTATGCATCTAAACACGTAAATGTATAAGCTTTTTGTTTGGACTTTAAAATATCAGAGCCTGGTATACTTTTCTAGGGGAAAAAGAATATATGCTGAACCATTATTCTCTTGCTTTTAACCTCTTAAATACATATATCAATCAATCAACATGCAAACTTTCATGGGAGATACAGAGGCAAGGAAATTGTGAACTTTGGAGAGATAGGTTTCCTTGCTGAGTAACCAAATAGAACAAGGAGTAATTTCACAATCTTATATAACCGGGTGACAATTTGGAATTACGATATCCATTCTGTTTGTTGGCTTTCATTCTCCTTTAAAAACACAACAATATATGCTGAAGGGAAAATATTACCCTGATCTTGATTCTTGAACACCAGCAATTTAAGACTTTTTTGATGGGGGTTGCTGGAAATACTTTTTTGGTGAACCTCAGCCTTTTTAGGGAAACTTAAAAACCCTGGGATCTTTTTATAGTGTCTTGTTGAATATTTTGCAGTTAACTTTTAGGAAAATTTAATGCCAAATTCCCACCAAAAAGGCACCAATCCTCCCCCACCAATCCCCATCCATTCGAAATGGTTCAGAGATATCTTTGCTTGAAAAAACAATATATATGCTCTAGGCCATTGCTTCAGTAATACGATGATACATGATCGCAATTACTTTTGAAAAATCAACTGAACAGCAATTTCAATACCCTGTTGTATGTCCTATAATAGAAATCATGTTAAGATTATTCTAAAATTAATTATTAATGCCAAAATTGTCATTTCTACAAGTTCTAGCACCACTAATTCTCTTGCAAAGGTCGTGCAAACTACATGCAAAATTCACATACACTATCCCGAATCTTCAAGTACTTTAATAATTATTATAATTAATTTGCGAACACTTACCGATTTCGCAGTTAGCTCCGTCGTAGCCTTTTGCACAGTTGCAGGTAAATGAGTCAAGTCCATCCACGCACATTCCTCCATTCTGGCACGAGTTCGATGCACATTCATCGATGTCTAAAAATAATATACAAATTATGGTTTTATCATAATTTTCATATTTGTTGCTGTTGTCATTATGATATTGTTATTGTTGTCATGTTTTATACACAGTTGGAAAAATAACACTGTCAGCTGCTCGGCTTTTTTCCATTGGTCCGTACGTGAAAGGTATACACACAAATATGTACCCAAACAAAACTAATAAATCGATAAATGAGGTTACAACCAATATATGTATATACAAGGTTTACAAAGATAAAATAATACAGAGATATAAACAAATTATACAATGAAGGAGAGGAAAATTATGATGTACAACATTATCAGATTATCATCTAATAATTGGTGTTTTCTTGATAACTTGTTGGAAATAAATTTCTTTTTAAAATACATAATGATTAGCTAATGACAGGGAAATATTAAGAAAGGTCAAAACAGAAAAAAAAAAAATTAAACTTTCTGAATTATATGCAACAAATAGGTGTAGGAGGAATTTCACAATCTTCTTAAATGGGCTGACAATTTGGAATAACGATATCCATTCTGTTTGTTTGATTTCATTCTCCTTTAAAACACAACAATATCTGCTGAAGGGAAATATTACCTTGATCTTGTTTCTTGAACACGTCCAGAAAGTAAAGGGCGTAGTTTGATGGGATTTGTTGCAAGATATAGAATCTTGTGCGGGCGTGGGTCAGCTTTGAGCCTTCTACAGCAAGGTACACGTAAGATGCATTCCCAGAGATCCGCAAGCCCTCACACTCAGTCTTATTCCTGTCCCCTACCCAAATACTGCAACTTTGATTTTTTATCACAAAATCTGAGTCAGCTTTAAAGATTTCATGGTCATTTCCGTCTTTTGCAACGACCGTGAAGATCGAGCCAACATTTTGTCCTTCAATTGGGTCAGTTGCAATTTGAGTCTCATTCGTCGCTATAATTATTTTCCTGAATTTCCCCTCTTCAAGATAAACTAGAGAATGCAAAGTCAAGAAAAAAAGGAAACAAAAAACAAACAAATGAAGATAGTAATACAAATAACAAAACAAATGTGACTGTGTTTCCAATATGCCTCTGCCTAAATTTATTTAAGATCCTGGCTTAAATTGTTCCTTAAATATTACCATGAGCACAAAATGTCTATATTTTCATGTCATTCGATCTTTACGACCTTTGCCCTCTGACCTAACTATCCCAAAATCTGATCACTTTGCTCCCTACAGAAATGCATACTTTATATATATAATTTAGGTTCGCAGCTAAAATAGCTTAAAATAGTCTTTGATTTGGTACTTAATTTCTTTGCTACAAATCATGTTATAGGTAATATCATCTCGGTCATGTCAACTATAACCATGGTTATTCATTTCAGAGTGGTGGGATCCCCTCACACTAACCCTTCCAAATAAGTATTAATTAGTTGACCTTTTATGTTGAATATTTGATATTTTGTAAAGGGCTTGTTGATTTCCTCCTTTAACAGTGCTTAAAGGAAAAGTGGCAAATTTAAGACTTTTTGATGGGGGTTGCTGGAAATATTTTTTGGTGAACCTCAGCCTTTTTAGGAAAACTTAAAAACCTGGGGAGCTTCTGCAGGGATTTTCAAAACAAAAGTGCTTGACACCGAATATTGATGAAAGAATAGAAAATTTAGGTTTGGTGTTGTACGCAGAAGACCTGAATTTTGTATTCTTTCATCAATATTCGTCTTCAAACCGATTTATTTTCAGAATCCTTGAAGAATATAGTATTAAATGACATCCTTATTCACTTCATAATACAATTGAAGTGAAATTTTGCCATAAAAAAGAGAGGCTTTAAAGTACCAGAGCGAAGGTTTTAAAATGCTTTTATCCTTAATGATATTGGTATCATTGCAAAGGTTATGTTACAATCTTTCTAATAATTCATATTTACTTTTCAAAAATTGTTACAGAATTGACTAATCTGCTATCAAAAATGATGAATTTGCTACCCGTTTTTTCCGCCCTCGATCAGCCCGCTGTTCGTTGTTACGATGTGTGACGTACTAGGTTGGGCACATGAGCAAGAGTGCTACCAAGCCCCCTCACACAGCTCTGTCCGCTGCATGCATTATACGTATACGAAAGCCAGTCGAACGCGAAATATCCTGTCACAATGTCCGAGCTTGAGGAAGAAGTTTTACTAAATTTAGATATCGAAGTTGATGAGCACAGCTCCACAACTAGTGACAGTGATTTATTTGATTTTTTGTATGTTTTATCTCCACGCCGGAGTTGCGGGTCAAAAATGGATACGAAAGTACACTAGCGCCATGAAATTCCCAAGTTCGAGCTGGCTGAGCCGAGCTGCCGCGCAGCACTGGCCCCGCTGAACTGGCGATCGATCCGTCATGCACTGGGGTGACTGACTGGGCGAGACATTTTCTAATTTTTAGAAAGTGTAGGGCTATTTTGGCAAATTTCACGGATAAAAAAACAAAAAAGAATAGATGTGAGATTATATCTTGCGATTACCAATTACAGATATATGCACCATAAATGGAACTAGCTGCACGACATCATAAAAATGCAAAGCCAAAGGGACTCTCGCGATTTATCAACACTCAACAGCAATCACCAATCATCTTGCACATGCCAAGCCATGACCGAAAACTTCACAGCAAATTACACAAAACGGAAGAATATTTGGACAAATCGATCTGCACGATTCACCCCTCGTATTACATTACATAATTTGCTTAATATGCAATAATAAAATGTAATTTCCTGATTTCGAGAGATTGTTATTTCACTTTCATCAAAGCTGGCTTAGGTATGAATCATTCGAAGTCTGGGTAATGTATACTGAATGCAAAATACCGCACGCGAGCTGGGCGAGAGCCGAGCGAGAGGCCTAGGAATTTTGATCGCGCCCAACCTCTGACGTCATAAGTCTGTACTCCGTAATTTTATTTTTCAAGCCAGGAAAAGAAGTTCTGAGAAGGGTCTTGGAAAAAGCATCTTATCGCGTTTCATTTATATTTATAATACTTAAGAGCAGATGATTTGTGTTCATATTGGTGTAAGCTTTCAGTACATGTATAATTTGTCCATTTTGTGACATTTTGTGACATTTCTTCGCTCAGCTACTTTAAGATTATGCTAGAATTGATTATTAATGCTAGAATGATCGAATTATTAATGCCAAAATTGTCATTTCTACAAGTTCTAGCTCCACTTCCTTTTCAGAGATTGTGCAAACTACACACAAAATTCACAAACACTGTCCTGATTCTTACTTTAACAATTATTATAATTAATTTGCAAACACATACTGTTTTGGCAGATAGCTCCATTGTAGCCTTTTGCACAGTTGCAGGTGTATGAGGCAAGTCCATCCACGCACGTTCCTCCTTTCTGGCATGGGTTCGATGAACATTCATCGATGTCTAAAAACAAGAAGAGAAAGTACAAATCCAGTTCTATTGATTAACTCTTTACATACCCTCCCCTCCCTGTGCCACTTCATATTTATCATGGGATATGTGCATGTCCTGTGCACGTGCATGAGTAGGTTTCAGAAGTCAAACGGGTGCAGGAGCTGTTGGCGCATGGGTTAGACGTGCATGGATCTATAGACATGAGAGTTAAGTGGAAATATCATCATGAATCATCAAGGTTGCCTCTAAGGACCACTCTCTAATAAAAAAATTAGGCCTAAACCCAACGCTGGCTTTACTAGGCACCACTCACCAAATAAGTTTGCCCTTGGGGTAAAGGAGTTCTATGTTGCTAAACTGTACTCTATTCAGGATACAAACTTCGAATACTAATTCTATAAATTGATACTCATTAACCATGAACCAATAAAAAGTCAAGTAAAAGTTTTGTAGATTGATTTTATACGTTCTCACTACACACAATTAATTTTTCAGGAGATTGAAACGCTTTTGTCTAAAACCGGCTTAACAATGAAGTTAGTCTGCATTTCTAGGTTTTCTAATGTTAAACGTGATCTTAAACCTAGGATCAGGTCTGAATTAGTAGAATAAGGACCACTATGTACATACAATGTATATATAGAGTAATTAAACCACGGTTCTAAAGGTCATTTCAGGGGCCATTTCTTTGGAAATCTACGCTTCTGAAGAAACCTTGGAATACACTCTCGAAAAGAGTTATTAGATTCAACTCTAAAACAAAGTGATCCGTAAGAGAGTGGATTTTCACTCCCCTGCATTGAAGTATTCCAATCACCAAAACATGAGATTTTAAATATTACTTCTACAAATAACTTGATACATTGTAATAACAGGTGCTTCTTGAGATATTGGGATAACAAGAAAGCGGGAGAGATACACCCTTGTATGCTAATACATACTTCTTCCAAGTTATGTACAAATCCTTTCAATGGTTCTCAGGTTATCGCAGTAATGAAAAGCGGGACCATCTTCTGTGGCAGAGGCATAAAAATGAATTTGTTGTTGAAAATGTGGACATGTTTGATCCTTGTTTTTCTTTGTCAATACCCACAACTACATATCTGCTTTAATATATACGAAGCCATTAGTGCAGGGGCCCATCTCTGACAGAAAAATAACAACTACAAAGTAGACATATTCTACCACGAAAGAAATCTCCCATAATGGGTTATCAGATCCCACCTCTATCATTCCTTCTGCCATGTATATAAGACCCTTTCCCTTTAAAAAAAAAAGACATTTGTATGTACAAGTATGATCACAGCCACTTCTGTCTTTGTGTATAAAAAAGGTACCGTATTTGCCGGCGTAAAGGCCGCAGTATTTTTGGAAGAGAAATATCCAAAAGTCGGGGTGCGGCCAATGCGCCACAACAGTAAAAAATTGCAAGTCAAAACCATGAAAACAGCACGAATTCGTACATATGGGACTACAATGACTAATGTGCAATGGTACTGGACATTTCTAGACATGTCTTACCGAAAATTTTGTGTTATATTGTTGACATGAAGGGCAAAGTTTTGTCAATCTCGTAAATAAACTTCATAACTTACCCCAAAAAAAGTGCTGGTAGATCTAGATCTAAGTTTGTGCCATCGTTAAAGAAATCCTCGCAGCCCGCGCGAGCCCAGGTACTATGTCGCAATACACGACTGTGACTTCGGCCAGAGAGGGCAGTATTTTTTTTTTTTTTTTTTTAATATATTTTTTTAGTCTATGAAATGTCAAAATCGGGGGTGCGGCCTATGCGGCGCTGCGGCCTTATCGCCGACAAATACGGTACTTGAAATTGATATACATTTCTTCAATTACTTGTTATTTAAAAATAATTCTTAACACAATTCAAACCTTTTTCTTTCGCTCCTGATACACTTGGTACCATAAGTATGAAAAGGAGCATCCACATGAAGTTTGGCTCAATTAGGCTGCAAAGTTTGGCTGCAAAATTGGTGATCCATATCTGTGAAAGAAAAATACACAAAAGGTAGAGCTACCATTACAACAAATTAGGTATAAACATGTAAAATGTACAATTTCATTGAAACTATCCAACATCCCTTTCTCATATTTTACTTCATGCCTTTATTAAAAAAAAAATCTTTCGCATATTTCTTCCACATTTTTGACAGCCTAAATTTATGAAAATTTGGACAAAGCTTTGAATTTTTCAGTTTCTGATATTCAAAAAGATTTCATGGAGTGATAGCTACCTATCTTAAGAAAATATTACCTTGGCAAACAATGGTAAGCAAATAATTACCGTTGGTGAAGGTGATGGGAAAAACGATCACTTCCGAGGCAATCTGGATGTAGCTATCTTTCCGAAGCGAAGCTGAGGAAAGATAGCATATACATTCAGATTGCCGAGGAAGTGATAGTTTGCCATCGCCTGAAACCAAAAGGTGATTATTTGCTTTATATTCCACATTGGAAAAATTTCACTTCTTCCGTCATTTTAGAGCAACAAGTCATCAATTGACAGCTAGCAAACGGTGTACGATACGTACAGTGCATGCAGTATGGTGGTACTGGTGTGATCATAGTTCGCGCGTGACCAAAGTTCGCGTACTAACACTATAAATGCTTAAAGAGGAGAGCAATACGCAACGTATACAATTAAAGTGCAACGCACTTTCACTGAAGATAGTAGTACTATCTACAAAGTGTAACAAACTTTTCTTCTCCCATCAATGATGGGCGAACTATCTTTCATCACGTGAATTACTTTTGACCAATCATAGAGCAAGATTCTTAGTATGTGGAATATAATATTGGATATCTTTTGTAATCTTTAACATAACTAGGCCCATCTTAAATTGGTTTGATACTAGAAAGCCATTCCTATATTTGTTTTGTTTTTGTCTCTGACAATGTCCATGCTCACTAATCTATCTTGCTCTAAAATGACACAAACTGTAATGAAAACGTGGTTGGAGATATTTCCAGTTATCAACTTGAAACCTACACTACCTATACCATCTTTACTGATTCATGAGAAATTTTTTTAAAAGATAGAAATGGCTCGGATTCATCCAAAAATGACCACGATCTATCATAGATTACATGTATGTTATGTTGCATGCATGACTTGACAAGCTTTGATGTGTGCAAAAATTCTGAACAATATACATGTACATGTACTATGTACAAATGCAGATACCTTGCGTTTGCGTATCTTATTTGAGCGAGGAAGTGACCTATCCTTTCCCTTCGATGTATTCTGTTCTGATGCAGCAACTTCTCCTGATTTCTCCTCCCATCCTGAGGAATCCTTTGGACTTTTTTCCTCCTTCAATCCTGGGGAATCCTTTGGACTTTCTTCCTCCTCCCATGGACTAACAAATAAATAAATAATTGTTAGTTTACAAGTGTCAGAGTGTCACTGACATGTACACCAATAGAAGTTACCACACTAAATTAAGGAAGAGATTCTGTTAAACTTTCACCAATAAACATCTTCGAAATTGCACAGTGAATATATGCATGCATGTACGTTTATTTGCCAGGCATCTTAAAAACTTGCAACAGAAAATATATTAACAAGACAAATAATACTGGGTGTTCAATATGCCTCCGCCTAAATTCCATTAAGATCCTGGCTTGAATTATTCTTGGTACATGTATATCACAATGAGAACAAAAAAGCCTCTACTTATAAGTCAATTGATCTGGATGACTGGATGACCTTTGAACTTTGACAAGCTGAAAATGTCCTCACTTGTCCCCTAACACTGATGCATACTAGTTACAGGTTTGAAGTTGCGCTTCAAAATGATCATGAAGTCCTCAAAAAGTAAAAATCTTTGAGTGACCGGTTTTTCCATACCGGTACTCGTTTTCCCCAATAGACTGTAGTGTTATAAAAACCGTTGGGGAAAACGTTTTTTGAAATTTGGAATTCCAATCATAAATATATTGATAATCAGACAGGCGATCGGCTTGTAAAATTCATGAGATTCCTGACCAACCTAAAGATTTATAATTATGATTGCATCATGAGCTAAATCCAGGATTTTGTTTAGAATCCGAGACAAAGATACCCAATCCCTTTAAAATTATCATTGATGTGGTCATAACAGGTAAAATTAAAACTTTAACTTCATCTAAATTGACTTACTGACCTTTGACATAAGACCTTCTTTTAGCCAAAAATCTGATCAATTTAACTCACTATGGTGATGCATGCTATCGACAATACCCCAAAATGCCCCAATGTTGACCTCTTTTGACGTAATTTTGAACTACTTCCGGTGTACATACGGTGCATGCATGTGGCACGCGCGCGTTACACGTATTATGCATGTGCAGTATATGTATCCGAAAGCTCTCTTGTTGGTTGCTACTGACCTCCCTGGATTTTCTTACAAGTCCATGATTGTTCCAGATTAATCCAGAAGAAATACTTGGAGAATACCACTGCATGTCTATCATTTTGTAATGGTTCTTTGTCATAATGCTGGGGAACATAGTCGCGATCGTGCAGTGATTTCAATCTTGTCTTGCCTTCTGAGCAACTTTTTCCATGTCTCGCGCTGTGTAGGGTTTGTTGGGAATTTTACCCAAGTCACATCTCTTATCCAGGAATATCTCTGAAGGTTTTTTCATTCAATATCGTGCGACCAGCACACAGCAGATTCAAAGTATCGCACCACATTCCAACTGACAATTCAGTTTGTAAAAATAGAAAATTTCTTACAATATACTATCAAAAAGAACCAAAGATGAAGTGAGAGGTAGCATGTAGGCAGCTAGCTAGGTCGGTGCGCACACGTTCACAGCTGCGTGAAATATACCGGAAGCGACTAAGGCACCAAGTTATTCCAGAGTGCATTTTAAATCGGGACATGAAATTTTCATCTGGGCATTTTGGGGTATTGGCGATAGCGAGAATTGGTATTAGTGTGCATCGCCTTTATAGTTCATGACTCAAATCATAGTTTAGTACATGTACATTGCGATAACAGGGCTAAAAGTGGGTTTATGGAAATACATGTCTTGATATTTCTACCTGACATGTTGTAGTATACTGGTCTATTAACCTCAAATACATAACACATATATTTGCCTTTTATACCAGAAGCCTGAAGGCATGTTCATGTACATGGAATACGACTATTTTGGAAAGTTTGTGTGAACAAAATTGGGAATTTTCCATGTTCCCAATTCGTAGATGTTAGCGTTTTTTATTTGTCTTATTATTATTATTATCATTTTTTTTTTTTTTTTAAATTCATTTATCATTATAATTTGTTATACTTCAGTTCAGATATTCATTCTGTACTGGTAAGTACTGAGGGAGACGGGGTAGGGGGGACTGGTGAAATTAGCTTTAAAGTATCAAACCAGCAAATGAGTTAATTTATGATGCAAATATTTTGTGTTTCTCAAAATCTGTCAAGTCTAAGTGCAAAAATCCTTCATCCTTTGATGCATTTTCAAGTATTTATACAATCAACTTAATACAGTATGTACCTTTTCACGGGTATCAGATGTGGCCACCCATTCGCTGTATCCTCGATTTCCTCTTTCTTTATTCCTTGAGATTAGATTAAAAGAAGAAAACAGGCTAATATTAGGACAGGCATGCATATCACTTACAAAATACATACCGTACACGTAAATGTATATGTCAATATTTCGTAACCAGAGTAAAAAAAAAAAAATCTCAAAGTTTAGTAAAAGACCCCCACCCCTTTCCATTTACAATGTAGGTTATGAGATTGTTATAAGGCCTAATCCTCAAAGGTCATTAAATAAAGTATCTCTCATGTCATTACATGTCCATGGGACTACATTATAAGCAAGAGATGCAGGCAACAACAACAAAAAATATAGCAACTCCTACCATCCATCCTCTCCAACCGGCGCTTTAGTTCTCCTTAGAACTATAAGCTAAGAAAGATAACCAACAGTCTTTTTCAAGACTATACCAACAGTCCTTTTCAGGACTACACACCCTCAAAAAAGAATACCGAGAGTCCTTTTCAGGACTCCTCAATCCTCCCCCTCTCTCTCACATGGTGCAACCGCAAGACTACTGTATATCTACATCACCATGCAAGCCGATACTTACAAGCAGCATCTAAACAAAAATTTATTAATACTGTAATTTGGGTTGTTGTTATGCAGTTCCCTGAAGAGCAAATTATATGAATTCTAGGATGTTAGGAAATGTAAACTAGAGAACAAGATCAGTTTAACCAACCTGATTCCTAAGATTTTTTTTTTTGCTCATTACTCAGCTATAGCAGATTTTCCTTCATATTCACACAATGTAGTCTTGACATTTTGATTTCAAATGTTGAATATATACATATTTCCAATTACATTAATCGATGCTGTTTTGTTTTCTTACCATTTTCATATGTTTTCTCATTTGCACATTTCTTCTCAGGAATGCTCCCCTTGGCCATGATGGTTATCTAAAATAGAATGATAATAGTGCTTTAGTAAGTTTAGTTATAAATCAACAAAAACATAATGGCCCGAATTCACAAAGGAGGTTTAAATTTAACCCATGGTTTAAATCTTCATTTACATAACCCATGGTTTAAAATTAGCGCAAAAAAGGGCGACACAGTCAGAGGTCCAAAATTAGATGTGCGCAAGGCAAGGTACGCTTATTTTGCGCTTATTTTAAACCATGGGTTATGTAAATGGGGGTTTAAACATGGGTTAAATTTAAACCTCCTTTGTGAATTCGGGCCAAAGTGTGCTGGAAGATGGATGCTGTGCACAACACATCAATGGGCATAGTGCAGCACAGTGAAGCTCTGAAACATAAAAAACATAAACTATTGAAATTTGTATTGACTGCACAGTAATATTACTTACTGACCTGAAAAATGAAGAAGAAAACTAAAAAAAGAAGCTAACATCACCTGCATTGGCTGCAATCCTGTCACCTCTCTGAATAGTCTGACTACTCTGAGGGAGATAAGGTGTGAGAAGAGACGGATGATGCTAGACCAAAAATTTCTGTCTCTTTCATTCGTTAGCCTCTGATTTGGGTAGGGTCGGCTCCTCTCTTTAGAGACAGAACCATAGGCCAATTGTTACTGCAAAAGTTTCAACACGGAGCGGAGTTCAATTTCGAGAAAACCTGGGAAAAAAACCCTTAAACACATCATACAGTCAATCTGGTATAAAGTGGAACCGATGTACAATAGCCTAGACTTCTAGACCTAATTTTCAAAAATAAATACATGGGATAGGAATCCGCTAAAGTGACATTTTAGTCCAAAACTTTGGCCGGAATTTGGTGCCCAGATCTGGAACACTGAGTTCGCACAGGAGCATCTATGGTCTAGGCTTCTGTCTCTAAAGAGAGGAGCTGACCCTACCCAAATTAGAAGCTAACGAACGAAAGAGACAGAAATTTTCAGTCTAATCTAGCGCATGCGCATTACGGTTATCCCGTCTCAGCCTCATTTTCCTAAGTTGGCATGGCGCCTACAATTTTGGCGCTAGTGTACTTTCGTATCCATTTTTGACCCGCAACTCCGACGTGGAGATACCCTACTAAAACATACCAACAAATGAACTAAATCTTCAAAATCAGGCAAGGTATAAAGAAGTTAAAGCTAAAGAAATAACTTGTCACCAGAGGGCAATATTTAATTTGATGGCGTCATTTGTGGACAACTCTCCATGCCTTCTGATCATGGAATTTCATGTTTTTCCTTCTTTCCTGTGATTGAGATAATCTACTCCCCTGAAAACAAGATATAGAATGCAGAATGATATTCTACTTCACATTTTATGAAGTCGGATATTGAACACAAATGAATACGAAGAAAATGAAAGAATTGTGAAATTCCATGATCAGAAGGCATGAAGAGTTGTCCACAAATGAAAGTACGCATGCGCAGTAGCAGCGCATCAAATATGAATATTCATGCTATAGAGCGCCGTTCGCTCGAAAATGCTGAATATGCACGACTCGAAACAACAGAGCGGTGAATGTAAACAAACGCATCCTCGTGTATATTCAGCATTTTCGAGCGAACGGCGCTCTATAGCATGAATATTCATATTTGCTGCGCCGCTACCGCGCATGCGTCCACGCATGCATACTTTCTCTCCGCCATGTTGAATCGATGGGACAACATGGATGGCTCGGTTTAGGACGAGGAATCACCCTTTTCACATCGAAGACTTCTTCAAACTATAATTTCAAGTGGTTTCGCGGATGCCCAGACTGGCCAGAGGAGTCGAGCACACTTGTATTAAATTTGTAAGTCAAAATTATAATTACTACCGTTTAACTTTTCGATAAAATGAGACCCACTTCCGCTGTTTTTCTGGTTCTGATTCAAGACCTGGAGCTCCGACGTCAAAAGGCGTCAGAGCTCCCTGGAGTTAATAACTGAGTGAGTAGTCTAGACGGTAGACCTAGTAAGTAGTATGGCTATGCTTTAATATTGTGCAAGTGCAACAAACACCATAACTTAGAAGAATGTTAGATTGCTCGACGATCTTTGACTTTGACCCAGCACTGGACAACGGATATTGGCATGCTTTCCTCGCCCGATGAACAGGCGTCAGAGCTGTGCTGAGCTAGCCTTAAGGGCTTGGTGATAATGTGAAATATTGATATTGATATCACCAAGCCTTAACTGGCTCCCATAGACCCGTGCGGAGAGGCATGTCAACAACCCCTAAAATGCGTCCGAATCACCCTTCCCACGCCCGACCATATTGGACAGTGGTTCGATGAATTTTATGCCACTTCTACATCTAATTGCCTACGAAAATTAAAAATCATATTTAAATTTAAGGAAATATTAGCAAATCTTACAGAGAGGTTTCTCTTCACGTAAGCGTGAGAAATTCGCTTGCATATGAATAACATTGACCTCCGACTCGTGCTGATTGGACTTCCGTAAAGTGCTGCCCCGCACATGTTTTGTTACGGAGCACTGACTGTTGATTGGACTTGCAAAGTGCTGCTCCCGCACACATGTTACGGAGCTGCACTTTACGGAAGTCCAATCAACACGAGTCGGAGGTCAATGTTATTCATATGCAAGCGTAATTTCTCACGCTTACACGTGAAGAGAAACCTCTGGTAAGATATTTGCTAATATTTCCTTAAATTTAAATATGATTTTTAATTTTCGTAGGCAATTAGATGTAGAAGTGGCATAAAATTCATCGAGGCCACTGTCCAATATTGGTCGGGCGGAAGGGGTGATTTCGGACGCATTTTAGGGGTTGTTGACATGCCTCTCCGCACGGGTCTATGGGAGCCAGTTAAGGCTTGGTGATATCAATATCAATATTTCACATTATCACCAAGCCCTTAAGGCTATGCTGAGCTGAGCCAACAAGACATCCTTACACTACCAAGGTATGAACTTCGCCCCGGCCCCGAGCTGGTCATGGTTCCTGGAGCCATGGGCCGGGCGCCGGCCAGCGCCCGCCGGCCGCTGCGCGCTGCGGCTTAGTTTGACACCGGCTCAAAACGAGAGAAGATCGAAGAAACAGTGAGAGAAACATCAAACGCGCGCTAATAAAACGAATAAGTTAAATTCAATGAAACCACACATATTATGACATTGTCAAATATATTAGAATAGAGTTTACTATTAATAATAAATTTCAACTAATAAATGAAAATTTACATATATTTACCGATGTTCTAGACTTAGGATCGGATTCGGCATGAATGAATGAATTCCAATGAAGTATCTAGTATAGTGCTGGATAATGGCCACGCGATACAACACTTAGTCAATGCAGTGGGGCAGTGGGTCGCGCGCTAACAATGATTAGTGGTCTCAAATGCAGTAGTATTTTCCAGTGCGCCGTACTGCATCATTCCAGATCTTTTACTTTTCTTTTTAAGAATTTTTTTGGTAAATATTTTGAAAAAAATCTTTTGAATTGCATTTTTCAACAATTTAGCAGCAATGAAAACTATTTTCCTATTTTCAAAACAAAATTTGATGTTGCTTGTCATTGTCAATAAAGAAGACTTACAATCTAGAATGACTTGAATACAGAATATTTTATGACGTTTCTGTCTTATCAGATGGTCAAAAGCTTTCGCGGAAACAAAGTATTACGCTGAACATTGCATTGTGCAGTCGGTCACAAATGCCATTACGAACTGCTACGAACGCCGTACGAACGATTTTCAGACAATGGAAATTCGGGAAGACAATAGAAAAACAGGGAGATTCGTACGAAATTATCGTTCGTACGGACCTTTGTGACCGTAGCATTACATATAGTATCAAAAGTTCCTCATGCATAACTCATCGAACGATTAGGGGCCTATATCTGACTTTCTCTCTTGATCTTTTTTCCTTTTATTTCATATCTGGGGGTGTTTCACAACTGAGACTAAGATCGACTTTAAGTTGGGCTTAACTATGGCAGGTCATTCATGCCACTGGTTGCTTTCACCATTGGTCTCTCAGTTATGATCTTTAGATAATATATTTTAAGCTCAATGATGAATTATCAAAAAATATTCTGTATATTGGTGACCATGATTTGTACGTCTCTTGAGAGACCAATGCCAGTAAGCAAACAGTGGCACGAACGCCCTGCCATATACGGTTAAGTTCAACTTAAAGTCGATCTTTGTGAAACATCCCCCGGGTGTGTGACGGACAGAGTCTTATTATATAGCTCTTTTGTGTACTTATATTCAAATTCAAATTCAAACTTAATTGATTTCAATGGCCAAACAGATAGGATCATTCTCAATTTTGATATACATTGGATAACACATTTCACAATTATTCACAACATACTGCTGCATGCATGTCTCAGTGAAACATAATAGGCTACAAGGATGAATATTACTCGTACGTAATACTTTTTACAATTTTTTTTCTTTTTCCCTTTCCCCCCGAAATAAAAAATAAAAAAATACAACATGATATATTAAGACAATATACATATGTTTTATGATTACCAATAATAATGCTTTTTACAATACTAATTAATTTACATTGAGATTAATAATAATGATTTTAAAAAATCAATGATCTACTAATAATATTTCGTAAATATGGTCGTATTTCTAGTCAATAATAGTATAAAGATAAACAGCAATGTAAATTAAAGAGGAAGAAATTACGTGGTCAATATAAACAATACTTGAACTTCAAGTTGTATAAATATATACACATATGGAAAAGTTTCAGGCCGAAATTCCACTAAAGTGGATCTGTGCGTGTCTTTCTTTGCTCAGCGCGCACAGGTACGTCTCATGAATAATTCATGACCCTACGCGCCAACTGCACACACAGCCACGCAAAGGCGAGTATGCGGACCAGTCCATTAGCGAATATAGGTAGATTAAGCTCAATGTACAGAGGGATAACACGTAGTTGTAATGTGTGGACTGAAGATGCATTGGGTAGAGTTGGGAATTTTCTCCATAAAACAGCGTTCAATTATCTCATCTCTTCTTTTTTATTTAAATGTGAACATCATTGTTCAACAATACAGCCAATGTAATCATCGCTGACATAAACAAATGAAGCAATGGCAATGAAACCCCTGTCAGACAATGGTGCAGGCTCAGTCCTAGTCATGGCGTGATATGACTCTCTATGCTAATGAGCTCGGAGTGTCACCAAATGTGATTGGATGGAATAGATTAATCTTCTTACTTTTCAAGGAGTCCGACGAATTTTCTAGACCAATCAGCTTGATTTTTATATATGACAGAGAGGGAAAATTCCGGACTGGAAAGTGAAAACGCTGTATGCGTAGGGTAATCCGTTGCTGAGATACAGAGTCTCAAACACGGGGTTATCGATTAGTTTCCTGCTTCGAATTGTGCAAGTACGTGCATTGCTATGGAAGGGTTGGTGTCAAAATTCACTTGAAAATCTTTCTTTCGAGGCCTAGTCCGACGCAAATACTTAAAATTATTTTCTCATATTCTGGAAAATACAAGAAAAAATTATACACAATAGAAAACCGCTCGCGCCAGCCTTGTATTTTGCAGCATTGCAAAGTTACACCAATATCTTTGACAAAAGAAGGTTTTTTTAAGCCTGTGCCCATTGGTTATAGTACATGCGCGCGAGCATGCGTTCGAGACTGGCCAAAAGACACCACTTTTCCATATGCCAAGTGACTCCCGGGCACCCCAATGCAGGAAAGAAACGCACTTTTTTGAAAAGTTCACTTTTTCATGCAAAAATGCTTATTTGTTCTATATAATTATGCACGCA
Organism: Mesocentrotus franciscanus; assembly: GCA_037976565.1. Classification (NCBI taxonomy): domain Eukaryota; kingdom Metazoa; phylum Echinodermata; class Echinoidea; order Camarodonta; family Strongylocentrotidae; genus Mesocentrotus; species Mesocentrotus franciscanus. Next base: position 30,983,050 of record CP137678.1, on the reverse strand, counting down.
AGTCAGATTGAGCGGATGATACAACGTTTGAATAAGCCCCCGCCAAAAAAGGAGGAAGAAAAAAGGTATAAGGGGAGATCAGTTGCGATTTTTTTCCGCCAACAAGGTGTGGATTGGGGGGCCGAAAGACCTTTGCCTCGCCCTCCCCCAGCAAAAGAGAGAGAGAGCGAGAGAGCGAGAGAGAGAGAGAGAGAGAGAGAGAGAGGGGGAGGAAGGGGAAGGGAAAGAGGAGAGAAAGGGAAAGAAAATAAAGAGGAAGAAGAAAAGAAAAGGGGGAAAAGAAGGGAAGATCAGTAATGAGTTGCGATTTTTATTGCTTCTTTTATCATTATGGTACAATTATCATTGTACATAATTATGTATTTATATATTTATTTATTTATTCCTGTTTGGTAACAATAATATGAATATAAACTCATAACAGCAACACAAAAAAATGCAGAAGAAAACTATTTTGCAGGCAGAAAGAAACGCAAAATGATCATGCATTTGCATGTAAGTGTATCATTAGAATTATTCATATTGTTTGATTATATCTTGTGAAACAATATGCATTCAAGCTTTTGGAACTTTTTTGTGTGTTTGTATGAAAGAAAGCGTTTGGAACTTATAATGCACATGATGCGATTTCAGGTGCAATTTACTGTGTGAAACGCCTTGTCAAAATAATACTCGAATACTCTTTTATTTTTGTTTAAAGGGCAATCCAACCCTTCTAAGTTCATTTGAATGAAAGCATAAAAATTAGAGAAACAGAATGGCGAAATTTTGAAATAAATCGGACCAATATTAAGAAAGTTATGAGTGTATAAAATATGAGATCATTACAGCTGTGCGAATCTTAAATCGGCAATTTTGTCAGTGGTCGCGTACACAAATATCACTTCTTTCTGTTTTTCTTCCAAGTGCCTTCATCCTCGGGGCACTACTCAAAATATATCATGGAGAGTACATTATTACAGGTCCAAAAGAGCAGACCTTCCCGAGTCATACAATTTTATGAAAAGTTTAAATTTTAGTCCTTTTGTGTATTGGAGCAAATGGAAAAGTTGTACGCCACTACATCACTTAGACATCAATTCAGCCAATTTGAAGAGCCCATACCTATAGTAATTGCAACTTTTAAACATTCGTAACTTTCTAATTTTTTGTCCGATTTCATTCAAACTTTCAGCAGTATATGCTTCTCTGATTTTCTGCTTTATTCTAGACAAGTTTGCTATCAAGGTTGGATTTCCCTTTAACTTTTTACAGTAATACAGAATATGTGGAAGCCAACCAAGTTTGTTTTTAATCATGTCAACCAGGGGCCGCGATCCCCGGGGGGGTGGGGACGGGGGACACGCCCCCCTCAATTTGTTTAGGGAGGAATCGCCCCGCCCCCCCACCGAAAATTTGAAAAAGTGCAAAATCAAAAAATGTATAGCAAGTACTGACTGAAGACTGCAACACACTTTTAGGCTCTGGAGGGCCCAAGAGTGCAGCGTTTAGACAAATAAAAATGCAAAAATCTTCTCGCTCGGTGCGAGGGAGCAGTGGCATAATGAGCAAAAACGTTGGGGGAAGAATCATTACCACTCTAACATGTCACATGCAGGCCCCGTGGAACGTTTTTCAAAGTGGGGGGCGGGTGCTAAACTATTTTACGATCAGGTAGAGCAAAGCGAGGGAAGCAATAAAGTGGAGCGTAAATTGGCGTGGGGTCCAGGGGCAAAGCCCTTGCAGGGTCAAGGGGCGCTCAGGGGTTTTAGGCATTTAATTACGGTCAGATGAGCATCCAGGGGCCCGCCTTAGGGCAGCTGGTGGGGTCCAGGGGGCGGATCTCCCGGAAGCTCAGGGGTTTTAGGCATTTAATTACGATCAGATGAGCATATTTTGATACCTTATTTGTGACACTGAAATGCAGGTCACTGATTGGACCCCTGGTGGCGTCCAGGGGCGGAGCCCCAGAAGCTCAGGGGTTTTAGGCATTAATTACGGTGAGATGAGCAACCAGGGGCCTTTTACGATCAGATGAGCATCCAGACCGGGCCGCCTTAGGGCCCTTTGTGGGGTCAGGGCAGAGCCCCAGAAGCTCAGGGGTTTTAGGCATTAATTTACGATCAGATGAGCATCCAGACCGGGCCGCCTTAGGGCCCTTTGTGGGGTCCAGGGGGCGGAGCCCCCGGAAGCTCAGGGGTTTTAGGCATTTAATTACGGTGAGATGAGCAACCAGGGACCCGCCTAATGGTCCTTGGTGGGGTCCAGGGGGCAGAGCCCCCGGAAGCACAGGGAAAAATCATGTCATTTCAGCAACATTTGTAAATCACTCGTATCGAGTTAGAAATAAACAAAGTTTGAATTTTATGGGGGGGGGGGCTCCCCATCAGTACGCCAGTGCGAGGGAGCATAGTGAACGAGAGGGGTGAAGGTGATGACGGAAGTGACTACCCCCTCACAGGTTTTTGAAGTTTTGTTGTATACAAAATTACATTCTTTAGCAAAACTATAGTATAGCTATATAATTATATACTTTTTTCACATAACTTTACTACAATATTTACTTTTACATTATGAAGGATATTATGCGCGCGAGGAGATTTGTGCTTTTTTATTTGTCTAAATGCTGCATTCTTTGGCCCTCCAGAGCCTAAAAGTGTGTTGCAGTCTTTAGTCAGTAATTGCTATACATTTTTTTTCGTCCCCCTAAAAAAATTGAGGGGGGAACATGTCCGCCCGAAATTCGTTTTATTACAATGCCATAAAACATTGGAATTCCCTTCCCAATGGTTTAAAGGAAATAGAAAACTATGCTCATTTTAAGAGGAAATTAAAGGAACCTAATACTTGAGAGTCAGAGAAGAGAAGTGAATGACATGTTATATGATTGAAATTTGTATTCTTCTGCCGGTTCATACTTTTTCATTTTGTATATACTTATGTTTTTGTACGATATAGAAATTCTACAAATTCATCATTATTTTCCTCTTCTTCCTCCTCCTCTTTTTCTTCTTCTCCTTCTTCTTTTTCTTCTTGTACTTTTATCATTTCTATCATCAGTTTAATGTTGTTATTATTATTATCTTTAATAAGTAATTCTTTTTATTGTTCTTATCTGTCTGTAAATATAACTATTTTAACTTATTAATTTTGTACATGTCTGTAGGGGACCCCACTGGAAATAAGCTCTCGAGCTTTCGTGGGTTCTCCTGTTCAAGCTGACTTATTTTTTATCTGTTATTATTGTATATGTTGGAAGCTTGTCGAATAAAAATCAATCAATCCCTCGGGACAATATTTTCCCTCAGCGCTGCGCGCTTCGGGAAAATATAATAGTCTAAATTAATAGATGCGACATTAATTTTTTTGTGTCATGTAGATCTAGATCTAGGCGGCCTACACTCATACTGAAATCAAGCGGTGCAAGAATATTATATAGCCTTTATAGATACTGATTAGTGATGGTCAAATAAGCGCCATCACGTGACTATAGAGCTGCAAGGATATATTGCCCGATTGACGTCACCTCGGTCCGTTATATTTGACCGAGGAGCGTCATCACCTACGTCATATATTATAGCTGCCGCAGTGCACAGCATGCCGACAACATACTGGCCTGCGCCTATACAGCTCCGCGCCGCTTGATTTCGTTCGTTCGTTTGTTCGTTTATTCATTTCATTTTCATAAAAAACACAGCAAATGCAAATAAACATACAAGTATATATACATACAAAGAATGTTCAGTTTATACAATAAATTCAAATGAAATAGGAGAACATAGGAAAAGCCCATGGTGGCCTTGTTTAAAAAGTTCCCCCGAATATTATAATTTATATTACTGAGTATACATTAGTTAAGGATATCACAAAAAACAGCGATAAACACAATATAAAGACAAAAAAATACAAAAACATGTATGAAATAATTTAAAATTGGAGGGGCAAAAAGGTTTGGAAGGTAAATTCAGCGGTACTTAAAATATAAGGTCAGTTTCATTTGTTTTTTAAACATTAAACTGTTTTTGTATAAGCGTACAACTTGAGGTAGAGTGTTCCATATGTTTGGCAAAGTATTTCTTACAGATTTTTTAGAGAATGAACTTTTCACTTTCCATAAATGAAATGTGTTGCAAAGCCGAGCATTGTGAGAATGAATTTGGTTATTGATCGAAAATATGGATGATATTCTTTTCGGAAGTATATTTTGAAAAAAATGAAAACCAATTAGTGCAGTATGGTATTTGAATAAATCAAAAACATTAAGGGTTTTTAAACTAAGAAATAAAGGAGCAGAGTGGGCATAATAATCACTACCTGTACAAATACGTAGAGCCTTCTTTTGTAATTTGAAGAGGGTATTTTGTCCATAACACGAATTTCCCCAAATAGTAATACAATATGTTATAATAGATAAGGTAATATAAGTGAGTTGTACAAAGTAAATAAAATGGGAAATGGTACATGAAATTTCAATTTATATAAAACACCAATACATTTTGATACTTTGCTTATAACATTATCGATGTGGGAATCCCAACGAAGGTTATTATCTACGAATACTCCAAGGAAATTTACAACATTTAATTTCGATGTAGGTGTAGTATCAATACTTAGGGTTACCTTTTCTACTACATTGGACACATGCTTACTCTTATTGTGAAATATACAAAAGTTTGTTTTAGAAAGATTTACTATCAATTTATTAGCTTTGAACCAAGTTGATACCTTGTCTAATTCTTTGTTGACCTCGTGCTCAACATTATTTAAATCAGGTTGTGAAAATATAAGAGTTGTGTCATCTGCATACATAATATACTGCATATGATATGATTTCAGTATTTTGAATTAGTGTACGCCTAGATCTAGATCTACATGACACAAAATAATGTCGCACCTATATAGATTATATAATATAACAGATATTACCTGTTGTATCGCTTTAATAAATAGCATTTCATTTCCCCTCCAAAGTGATGTTTTTCCCTCGGGCAATATTGTCCCCTGGGAAAAATATAACTCTGTCGGGGAAGTGAAATGTTATAGTAAACCTCTAGGCAGGCAATATCTGTATAATATTGTTGTATGTATATTGGAAGCTTGGCGAATAAAAATCAACCAATCAATCAATCTTTCGTTCACTATATATGCTCCCTCGCACTGGCGTATACTGATGGGGGGGGGGGGGCTTGGCCCAAATAAGATTAAAATGTGGTATATTTCTAATTCGATACCAGTGATTACAAATGTTGCTGAAGTGGCATGATTTTTCCCTGAGCTTCCGGGGCTCTCCCCGGACCCCACCAGGAGCCATAAGGCGGGCCCCTGAATGCTCATCTGACCGTCATTAAATGCCTAAAACCCCTGTGAGCTTCATGGGACTCCGCCTCTTGACCCCTGCCGAGGCTTTGCCCCTGGACCCCACGCCAATTTACGCTCCACTTGGTTCGCTTGCTTTGCTCTACCTGATCGTAAATACTTTAGCTCCCCCCCCCCAACTTTGAAAAACCTTCCGCGAATGTAACATGTAAGAGAGGTGGTGAGGCGGATTTTTTCTAAAAATAGATGTATCGATATATGTAATTACTAACCAGGAAACAACTGTATAGTTTTGTATATATGTATGTACGAGCTCCAAGATTCTAAATTTGAATGATACTCATCTGCAATCCACTTCAAATGATCTTTGTGATGGGGTAATTGCAAGAGTTAATATATTATGGTCTAGTTGGTGGCCAGATGCGCTATGCCAATATTGATTATTGATTATCGCAATAGCAGTTAATTACTGGTCTTAACTGGGAAATCAACTGGAAATATCAACTGGTAAATCTACTGGTCTTTCAACTGGTTTGTCAACTGGTCCAAGCTAGCGCGTTGTCTCAATATCCATATTAAAAACCAGTTGAATATACTGGTTTCAACTGATACCAGTTGACCAGTTGCCTACTGGTTTCAACTGGTATATCAACTGGTAAATCTACTGGTTTCAACAGGTACCAGTTGACTACTGGTTTTAACTGGTACCAGTTGACCAGTTGCCTACTGGTTTCAACTGGTTTTTCGACCTGGGCCCCCCAAACGTTTTTGCTCATTAGGCCACTGCTCCCTCGTCCCTCGCATTTCGTCCTCCCCTCCCCGTCATGAAAAGAAATTGCCGCCCCTGCATTTCGTTTGTTTGGTGCGTTATAGAAAAATACAAAATACAAAAATACAGGACTTTGTTTAATTATATACAGTTCAAAGTCATTCTGCTTTATTTATGTCCAGGCAATCAATATCAAACATATGACAGAACAGTGTTATATTACAAATCTACCTTAACATCTATGGCAATTTTCTACATTGACAGCTATATATGTTTTTTACAGCAAAACCCAGAAGCGATACCAGCAAGGAACCCAGAGCATACACATTATGATTTTTGGTCCCCTTTCCGCAAAGACACTGCTCAAATCTCTCGATATTTCCAATGTGAGATAATATATATACAAAAAAATTATGTTTCTACCAAAGTTTGTGGACATTTAAAACAAATAGGAAAGTGATATTCGACCCAGGATTTCTCATATTCTATACAAATTTATTTAGATCAATTAGTACCAAATAAACATCCAAATTGTAGATTACAAATGGATGCAACTAGCAATTCGATGTCAGATTGGAATGTGCTTTACAAATGAGCTATACACATGAACTGAACAAAAGAAAACAATGAGTCTCAATGCAGAGAGTTTACAAGTGATATATAATTAAAAAAGCGATCCATCAAAGGTAAGGTAATTGCATAAATTGCAAGTCAAAATATCATTTAATCAGCTGGTATCACTTTTTACTTGCAATTCTGATGACATATTCTCTCAAAATGAAGATTTCTAGACCATTGTCAGTACGTGAGTTCATATTTTTATCGAAGGGACGTAAAAGACTGCAAAATTTGCTGATCTTTTGTCACTATTTTCATAATTTCACACCCTATTCAAAAGAACTTTTGTCTATGGGTCATTGGTTATATTATAGGTTGACAAAATCTTACAGATTTTGTTAGATATGTAACTGTGAATTAAGGTCATGCACGAACTATGGTCACACCACCATACATGTAAATGTGTGTTGTATTTACAAAATGTACCTACAGTGTAAAACTACAATTTGAAACATATAAACATCACAAATCTTTTAAAACTATATGTGAGCAGTATATACATTTAAACCTGTATATCATCCACCAAATAAAAAGATTCTGTTTACAACCTTAAACATTAAGATACACTCTTTATTTATTGGTATATTAATTATGATCAACCAGCAGCACAAGGCTGAAAGGGTCAATTTACAAAGGTACAGTGATGTATATATATACATGTACAATAGTATTACAAAACATAGTAAATAAATCAGTAACATATTGACAATACAACAGAATTATATTGCATTCGTTTATGTACATTAAATGAAAGGATGTACCAGCAGGAGATATAAATCTCTCTAAATAAACTACAAATTCACATGTTCCATTAATCATACACAACAAGATTTCAAACCATAAAGGCGTCCGGGCACATTTTTGCAAGGGGCTGAAGATTTTCGCCTGAATAGCAACTCTTTAATTTTCCACAATTTTTTGGAAAGTTTTGAGTAGTGAAAATTGACCGAAATTGCATATTCAGGTACCTCCTGCCTGAATATGGATATGTGGGCACCTTGCTGCCCAAATTTGGGAATATTCAGAAATCTCACTCCGCTAACAGAAATTGTGCTGGTTGCCCTAAAATATAAAATTTAAACTTTTGGGGATGGGGGGGGCTGCAGATCCCCTATCCCCCCGCCCTCTGCCTCCTACATCCATGTTTCAAGCCACATAGCATATGACCTGCGATGCACTGAAGATCCATTGCCATATGAAATAGGTGACCGCTTCAAATTACTGCTGCGGCAATATGATATTCTCTTTTGCAAGTAAATTCTCTTTTTACAAAGGTACCCATATGCAAACCCAATAATCTGTGTGTTAACCTGCATTATGATTCCTTATATCATTTTGCTGCCTAATGAGTGAACACTAACTGAAGATTTAATTGCTAGCAATTGACCAATTTAGGCAGCCTTTACCTTACCATACATAAATACAGTAGTCACACTTTTTTAACAGGGCCAGGGGGGTGTTTCATCAACTAAAATTGATTTTGATTGTAAAATAAGAAATCATTTTAAGGCTTGATGAAACACCCCCCTGGTTAAAGGAATCAACATGCAGTAAACTCAACATAGAAGCATCTCTGTGACATCATGCAAAATATGAGATTACTGGAATAGCCCTTCTCAGTGTCTTCAGTTTAATAATCAGTGTTATATTACAAATCTACTAAACATCTACGGCAATTTTCTACATTGACAGCTACATATATTTTTTACAGCAAAACACGGAAGCGATACCAACAAGGAACGCAAAGCGACACTGCTCAAATCTCTGGACATTTACAATGTCAGATTATATACAAACAAAAAATGTTTCTACTTTAATACATACATACATACATTGAACATCAAGCAAAAAATAGGAATGTATTTAAGGTACATGTACATGTATAAGTGAATTTAACTTAAATATGTATGATGGGTTGACCAAAGTTATTGGACATTTAAAAAAATAGTAATGTGATATTTGACCCAGGATTTCTCATATTTTATGCAAATTTATTTAGATCAATTAGTACCAAATAAACAACCAAATTGTAGATTACAAATGGATGCAACTAGCAATTCGATGTCAGGTTGGAATGTGCTTTACAATTGTGCTAACATGAACTGAACAAAATAAAACAATGAGTCCTTAATTCGCGTACAAGAGTTTACAAGTGATTTATCAAAAAAAGCGATCGATCAAAGGTAAGGTAATTGCATAAATTGCAAGTCAAGATATCATTAAATCAGCTGGTATAACTTTTTACTTGCAATTTTGATGGCATATTCTCTCAAAATGAAGATTTCTATACCATTGTCAGAAAGTTTATATTTTTTATCAGAACGGACGCAAAAGACTGCAAAATTTGCAGATCTTCTGTCAATATTTTCATAATTTTACACCATATTCCAAAGAAATTTTGTCTTTCTGTAATTTTATGTTCCTCTTTCCCTTGGTTATACAAGTTTTTGATTTTCAATATCTTACAGATTTTTTGAGATATGGAACTGTCCGGGAATTAAGGTCACGCACGAACTATGGTCACACCACCATACATGTATTTACAAAATATACAATCTCTAAAATCTACAAATAATTTCTTACATGTACAGAAGGGTTATTAACATGATACACTACATGTATTATCATGACATGTTCTAAATTTAGTAGATATTAGGCCTATTCAACCATAAAACCCAGGGGTGGTATTCTGAGCAAAATTTTATCTCTCAAATATTTGATTTTATCTTTAAAAAGGTATTCTGAGACCACTTTATATCTCAGATTTTATCTTTCGTTTTTGTTAAATCTTAATCTCTTTCTTCTTGTGTGCCCAGTACGGTTATACACATGATGCACGCAACTTTAACGCTATCGCCTATCTTATTTTCAGTGAAAGTTAGAATAAAACTTAATATATGGTAGGGGGTATTTTATCTCTCGGATATACAGGAAGATTACAAATTTGCTTATGTTAAATACCCAACTGAAAAAAATAAAACACAACCTAAAAAAAAACAAATGAACCACCCCCCCCCCCAAAAAAAAGTCCTTGCACTGTAAAGCGGAAACTCAGTGGCTCTTTCATCTCCTTGTTCAGCATTGGGCAGCGGCAGCATGACCATTACCGGTACTCATCCTGCAGTGGAGAATAGAAAACAATAACATAACAATGAGATCTTGTATGGACCAACAGTCTACCTTTGTATACCACACCATCAATTCTAATTTTGGAGCATGGTTTATATTATTGATGTTTATATTTTTTTTAAGGTTTTAAAAAGGTTATCCTTTAAACGCCCCCCAATTTGCCATCCACATTTGATCCCCCCCAGTTAAGATTACTATAACATGCTCTTAGATCATAGTACACATGGATATACTGCACATGTAAAGCCACTCTCTCATCCCACTTAACACCTTAACTCCCCCCTCCCCCTTTCACTAAAAAGGTGAATACTTTCATGTTCAGTTCATTTTTAATGGAATGGAGATGGGCTATATATTAGACCTGATCCTGAGCACATTTTTACCATGTGTTGTTCTGATTTTGGGGTAAAAACTTTAGAAGAAAACTTCAATTTACTTGGGAAATGCATTGACTTTCGATGTTAAAAGTTTGGTGGGTTAAAACGATTCCATATTTCGATCACAACCCCGAAAAAAAACATGAACAACAATGAATTCACATCTGAATTCTACATGTACATTGTGATGGGTGTATCGAATGTATATATCGAGATACAATGTACGTACTTGTCCTGAGGATCAGGACGAGTAAGTTTAGTTTTGGAGTTGAAGAACGAAGCTCGAAATGACGATTGAATAAGATCGGTTCCTGAAATCAAACCACTTTGTGTAACTTTGTCGTCTGTTGAGTGACGTAAGGACCTGGGGAGAACGGGTAGAGGACCTCACTCATAACAAATGGGGGCTTGGCCAGGTATATAAAGTGGAAAGTATGATTTTCAGGCGATTTTCGTGATGATATTAGCGCTGACAAACTGGCATGTTACATTGCGTGCGACGGGTTTCATACACGTTACTTATGAGCGGACTGTTCGGTGTGTACTGTGTGTGTCTTGTCGATGTCGTTGCGTTTGTTATGATGATCTCGTCGGGCACCGCTGGGGTAGCCGTTTCAGGTTCGAGCATTACTGGTGTGTGTGTGGTGAGAAAAACATTGTTGTCTTCTCACGTTTCTGCATGAATTTGCAGGTTTTGACTGAGGGTTATAACAGTCAGCTTGTCTAGATTTCTCGTTTATTGTAGAATCTAGGTGTTGTCAGGTTGGCTGGGGATTATAACAGCCAGGTTCTGGTTCTTTCTAGGTTATTTAGGAGGCTAGGTTTTTTGCATGATGGCTAGCGAGTTCTCGTTGGGAGAGTTTGTTAGGGATCCGTCTGCAGAGCGGTTAAGCTCATTGACTAAAGTTGAATTGTTAGATGTAGCAACTCATTATGAGGTTGTAGGTATCAAATGCTATATGCTGAAGTCTGCAATTTTGAACAAGATTGTCAAGTTTCTGGTTGCTGAAGAGGTATTGTCTTCAGAGGCGGCAGGTAGTATCAGTGTGACTCCTCCAAGGTCTCGGTCTCCTGAAGTAGATTCTCAGGCTCGGTCTTCAGTTTCGGATGAAGTGAGGATAAAGGAGCTGGAATTGGAGAGGGCGAGAGTAGAGTTGGAGAGAGAGAAACTTGTTGCCGTAAACATAAAAGAGAGCAGAAATGCTGATAGGCATTTTGACGTTGCTAAAAATGTCAGAATGGTCCCTCCATTCGAGGAGGAAGGGGTGGAAAAGTACTTTCCACATTTTGAGAAATTAGCTCAAAGCATGGGGTGGCCTCGGGAAATGTGGGCTCACCTGATTCAGAGTAAGCTTAGCGGTAAGGCTATTAAGGATGCTTATTTAGCAATGTCGATGGCCGACGTGTCGGATTATGATAAAGTAAAATCGAGCGTGCTGAAAATCGAGCGTGCTGAAAGCTTACGAACTTGTACCCGAAGCGTACAGACAGCGATTTCGCAAAGCGCGAAAGGATAAATCGCAAACTCATATGGAGTTTTCAAAACAAAAGGAGCAATTGTTTGACAGATGGATCTCATCTCTCCATGTAGATCATGATTATGATAAACTGCGTGAAATTATTCTACTTCAAGAATTCAAGCGCAGCGTGCGACTGGATGTTCGTATACATCTAGAGGAGCAGCGTGTCGCTATGCTGGATGAAGCAGCAAGAATTGCAGATGATTACGTGCTCACGCACAAAATCTCAAACAAAGTGAACGTAGAACCTAAGAAAAATGGAAACTGGAGCAAAAACAAAAAAACTAGTTCATCACAAGTAAAAGATGAAATAAAACCGCAGTCCCAGCAAGGACAGGCAACAGAGGAAAGAATGTGCTATGCGTGCAAACAGTATGGGCACCTAAAGTCAAAGTGTCCTTCGCTTCAAGCAAAGAAAAAGGAAGTTGGTGCACATCCTAATGCATTTGTACAAACCATGTCAAACTCGCAAAGTAGAATTGAACCTGCAAACATAGAAAAAAATTCAGAAAGAGTATGAACCGTTTGTCTCCGTAGGATATGTGTCTGTGCCGGAGAGTGATGTAGCAAGAAAAGTGAAAGTATTGCGAGATACTGGTGCTTCTCAGTCCTTGATTTTAGAAAGAGCGTCTCGGGGTATCCCTTACCCCGAATGACATAGACCGGTCCCATCGGATCGCTGCTCCCAAGCGTGACGAAGCACACGGAGCTACGTCACTGGCATCTGGCACAGCGAGCATCAAGAAACCAAGACCGCGAGCAATCATCGTGAAGCTCACTACCTATCGCATGAGAACTGAAATCCTGAAAGTGCGCAGGAAGCTAAAGGGAAGTGGTATCGGAATCGACGAGGCATTGACGAAGACCAATCAGGACCTTCTCTATGCAGCTAAGCAGCATGAGAAGGTGAAAGAGGCATGGACCTCAGATGGACGCGTAATCGTGTTACTGCCGGCAACCAGAGGAAACACCATCAAGCGAGTGATTCGTAGCAAAGAAGAATTAAAGTGGTTATAAAGAAAGACAATGAATGAACGAATGAGAGAAACTGCAGAAAATAAAATAGACAGTTAATGATCAATTTTGACACTGGTGAAGAGACAAATTAATGAAGAAATAATAGTATACAATCATCTTCACTGATGCATTTCCATGCATTCCATTTCATATTTTCTGTTTGTTATTGCCTGATATATTAATTTAGACATTGGACTACTCAATAGACCTGTTCAATTTTGTAGTTTACATTGTTTTTTATGAATATTTTGGTCCCGTATTTTGCATGTCTGTGAATTTGTGTTCTGTCTTTCCATTCTTTTCTGTCAACAATGATGAATTCCTTAACTGTGTTGCACAAGTAAACAAAATACGTATAACTTACGATGATTTAAATGACATGAGTGAAGATTTAAGATTAAATGACTCTATTCCAATTCTTGATGCTGACTTTGATAAACAATATGTAAATGATTGCAAATATTATTTGGAAGATGAATTCAAAGAGTCTATCGATCCAAATTTAGTACAATTTAGTGCTATACACTTTAACTCGAGGAGTATGGCCAAAATTTTGATCAAATTTCTGCCTACCTTAGCAGCCTCTCTTTAAATTTTACGGCTATTGGTATAACAGAGACCTGGCTAAATTCAGAAAACGAAAATCGTTACATGTTGGATGGATATAACTTTATTAATAATAACAGAAAAGTCGGTAGGGGAGGAGGCGTGGGAATATTCTTAGATGAAAAGTTGTGTTATCGATTGCGGGATGACTTGAATCCCACGTGTTCTTCATGTGAAACTGTATTTGTTGAAATTAATATACCTCGAGTAAAAAGTATAGTAATTGGTGTAATCTACAGACCCCCGAAATCCAATTTAGATCAATATATGACATATTTTGATAAATTATTGCAAGAAATTTCCAAGGAAAATAAACAAATCTATCTCCTTGGAGACTATAATGTTGATTTATTGAAAATTACTTCAAATAGTATTATTAATCTTATGAACATAATTGCATCACATGGCTTTTACATTCAAATTAACCTACCAACCCGTGTAACTAACTCATCTCTTTCTATTATTGACAACATATTGACGAATGACAATGATATTACTCCAGGTGTGCTGTATTCTTCAATTACCGATCACATGCCAATTTTCTGCTATAAGAGAGGTGTCTATAAAAATGATTCAGAACTATCTTATACTCACAGGAAAATCAACGATTTAACGATTAATAGTTTTTTGTTGAATTAAGTAACGTTGATTGGAGTGACGTCCTAATGTGTATGGATGCTGATAAAGCTTATACTTTATTTATGAACATATTCCTCAAATTGTATGATAAACATTTTCCTCTTATATCAACAAAAAAGAGAAGAAAAATAGGAAACCGTGGGTTACCAATAAAATATTGAAATTGATTAAGAAAAAGAATAAATGTTTTAAAACATTTTGTCAAACTAGACATTCAAGTGATGAGAGAAAATTTAAAAAATTAGAAATAAAGTTATTAATGCCCTTCGTAGAGCACGTCAAGAATATTATAAGAACTTGTTACAATTGAATCGAAATAGTATCAAAAGACGTGGAAAACAATTAATGAATTATTGGGCAAAAAGAAAAGTCAAATTCCAAAACTTTTCAATATAACGGAAATTATTTACTGAGCCTATTGAAATAACAAATCAATTCAATAATTATTTTATTAACATTGGACAAACTGTTAGTGACGCGGTACCACAATCTATTCATTCTTCTCATTTTTATTGTCGAACAAGTGTTGTTGATTCCATCTTTTTATCACCTGTACATATGAGTGAATTAATTAATGTCAGTAAATACCTTAGAAGTAATGCAAGTTGTGGAATCGATAATGTAAGCTGCAAAGTTGTTAAGCAGGTTATCCATGCCATTGTATTGCCTTTAGTTCATGTATTTAATCTTTCCTTTGTATCTGGTAAAGTACCCTTAAAGCTTAAAGAATCTAAAGTAATCCCTGTTTTTAAGAAAGACGATCCCGGCAAATTTGTAAACTATAGACCCATTTCCTCTTACCGTTTTTCTAAATTACTTGAACGGCTAATCTATAATCGATTATATAAATTTTTAAATATCAACAATATTTTAAGTGACACTCAATATGGATTTAGGCCCAGCTATTCTTGTGAACATGTTCTTTTAAAAGTCCAACAAAAAATATTAGATTCATTTCAAGCTAACGAACATATAATAGGGATTTTCTTAGACTTATCTAAGGCATTCGATTCTATGGATCATTCGATACTTTTATTTAAACTACAACAATGTGGAATACGAGGGATTGCATTAGACTGGTTTAGGGACTATCTTTTAAGCAGAGTTCAACATACTTTTGTCCACAGTGTTTTATCTTCTTCGTTAAATGTCTCTATTGGGGTACCTCAGGGATCAATACTGGGACCCCTGCTATTTCTTTTATACATAAATGATCTTTGTAAATCTTCTAATTTAGTAACCTTCTATCAATTTGCTGATGACACTAGTATATTTTTTTCATCTAAAGATTTGCATAATACTGTCCGTGTCCTAAATAATGAGCTTAAGAATATATCTGACTGGTTAAAAGCAAATAAATTGTCCCTGAATGTTGACAAAACTAAATGTATTTATTTTCGAAAAACTAAATATAATATAGGATCTAATATTTCCGATATAGCTAGCAATAATGGTCCTTTAATTAATAACGATAATATTCCCATTTATATTAATAATAAACTTATTAAATTTAGTAATTCCGTTAACTTCTTGGGTGTCGTATTAGATAATTGCTTAGGATTTAAGGACCATATCACAAATGTTTTACACAAGATCAACAGGAATGCTGGCTTGATAAATAAACTAAAGTATAGTTTGTTACGAAAATTTGATAACTTTATATCATTCCATTATTTTCCCTTATTTGAAATATTGTAATATTGTATGGGCTACCAATGCAACACAAACTGAATTAGACTCACTATTTAAAGTTCAAAAGAAATGTTTAAGAATAGCTACCAATTCTCATTATCTAGCACCATCTGCACCTTTATTTAAGAAGCTGTCACTATTAAATATATATGATATAAATAAGCAAGAAATCGCAACGTTCATGTACAAATATAAAAATAAGTTGTTACCTGCCCCGTTTTCAGACCTCTTTCAATATAATAGTCAAATTCATAATTATAATACACGATTTTCCAACAAATTTCATTTATGGTCTGTTAAGTCTAGTTATGAAGCTAAATCAATGAGTTATCTAGGTCCTAAACAGTGGAATATGATTCCCAAGTAATAACGAAATCACAATTCATATCTTCCTTTAGAAAACAATATAAAATCTTACTACTAAATAATTATTAATCATCACAGTTGTTGATTTTTTAATATCTGAACCCCTTTCATTGTTGTTTTTCTTTTCCCCCTTAATTTTAGTTCTTCTCTATTTCACTTTCTCTTGTCTTATAGATAGTTGAAGTGTTTGTACTTTGCTTATTTTACTTAATTTATTGCTGTGTGCTTATAATATTTTGTTTTTCTTTTTGTTTGTTTTTCATTCTGTTATGGGCGATCCAACCTCACAGGTTTTCGCAACCTTCATGGAAAGCCCCGCATATAACCTCTGTACACATAGTTAAAATTTATCGTTACTTTGTATATTTTGATTTTTATATTGCGAAATAAAATTGAATTGAATTGAATTGAAAGATACTGGTGCTTCTCAGTCCTTGATTTTAGAAAGTGCGTTGCCCTTTTGTGATAGTTCTTCTGTTGGTGCTAGTGTTTTGCTCAAAGGCATTGGAGATGGCTTTGTGGAAGCACCCCTTCATGTGGTAGACTTGAAGTCAGACCTTGTTTCTGGTATGGTGAAGATGGCAGTTAGACCATCACTTCCTGTGGAAGAGGTATCCATCATCTTAGGCAATGATCTCGCTGGTGAAAGAGTTGTTTCATGTCCAGTAGTGAGTTCAAGTCCTTGTGAAAGTTCTGAAACAGATGAGGTGGTTGCGGAATTTCCTGTTGTGTTCCCAGCATGTGCTGTAACTCGTTCAATGGCAAAGAAAGATGAGTCAGAGAAGAAGTCTAATGGGATAGATGTTGACTTAGGAGATTCTTTCTTTTGTCGTTTGGTTGAGGATGAGTCTGATTCAAACGTGGGTGAGAGTGCAAGAAAGGTTCATAGTGTAGGAAATAGTGAAAAATCTGAACCACTATCTTTGAACAAGAGAAAGTTGCTAGAGGAGCAATTAACAGACAGATCCTCAGTTGATTTCTTTGAATGAGAGAGCTGTTTCTGAGGAGGAGGCATCGACTGTGCCTGTTTGTTTTTACAAGAAAGCAGGTGTGCTAATGAGAAAGTGGAGGCCAGCAGATGTCCCTGCAGATGAGGTGTGGAAAGAAGTCCACCAAATCGTAGTCCCTTCTACATACAGGCAGGACATAATTAGCCTTGCTCATGAAGCTCCACTTGCAGGTCACTTAGGGGTTCACAAAACCCAGGAGAAAATTCTTTCTCATTTCTTTTGGCCAGGTATGCAAAAGGATGTTGCAAATTTTTGCAGACGTTGCCATTCATGTCAAGTTGTAGGCAAACCGAATCAGAAAATACCGGCAGCACCATTGAAGCCAATACCGGCGTTCGATGAGCCATTTTCTAGAATCATAGTGGACTGTGTAGGTCATCTGCCAAAGACGAAGGCAGGTAATGAATACTTATTGACAATCATGTGCGCTGCGACAAGATATACAGAAGCGATACCACTGAGGCGCATTACAGCGAACAATGTGACAAAGGCGTTAGTGAAATTCTTCACTACTGTCGGGCTACCAAAAACTGTACAATCTGATCAAGGGTCAAATTTTATGTCTAAGGTGTTCAATCAGGTGTTGAAGGAACTGGGCATAAAGCATGTCGTTTCGAGTGCGTACCACCCAGAATCCCAGGGAGCACTGGAGAGATTCCACCAGACTTTGAAGAATATGTTGAAAACGTATTGTATGGAATCAGAGAAGCAATGGGATGAGAGAGTTCCCTTGTTGTTGTTTGCTGTGCGAGATGCTGTACAGGAGTCGCTTGGGTTCAGTTCTTTTGAGTTGGTATACGGTCACTCACTACGTGGACCATTGAAGTTGCTGAAAGAGAGACTGTTGTGCGATGATGCACAAGCAAATGTGTTGGAGTATGTGAGTACTTTCCGTGAGAGAATGCATAAGGTGTGGGAGGTTGCCAGACAGAACTTGTCTGATTCTCAGGAGAGGATGAAGTCGTGGTATGACAGGAAATCCAAAGAAAGAAATTTCGAGGTAGGAGATGAAGTCTTGGTCTTAATGCCGATAGTTGGTCATTCTCTGCAGGCTAGATTTTCTGGGCCATACACTATTGCTGAGAAAGTTGGTGATGTCGACTATGTTGTCAATACTCCAGATAGGCAGAAGAAGAGACGTGTGTGTCATGTGAATATGCTTAAGCCATATATCCGGAGAGATGACGAGAGTAAAGCACAACCAGTGTTGAGTGCTGTTGAATGTGACTCAAAGTGTGAAGTTGAGAAAGAAGTGTGCAAGATTGAAATAGAGAACTCATGTGTGAAATTGAAAAATTCAGAGGTTCTAGCGCACATAGGAAACAAACTAACCCACTTATCTGTGAAGGAGAGGAGCGATGTGCAAGAGCTGTTGAGTGAATATCCACAATTATTTGCTGATGTTCCCTCCCGAACTGATGCTGTTGAGCATGATGTTGATGTGGGAGATACGACCCCAATCAAACAGGCACCATATCGTGCAAACCCGACTAAACTGAAAAATCTTGAAAAGGAAATTGACTACATGCTACAAAACGGCATTATCGAGCCAAGTAGCAGTGCATGGTCTTCTCCATGCATCCTCGTTCCTAAGCCGGACAAATCGAATCGTTTCTGTACGGATTACAGAAAAGTAAACGCATGCACGAAGACTGATTCATTTCCGATTCCGCGCATAGACGATTGCATAGTCGGACCGTATAGGCAAAGCAAAATATGTGAGCAAATTTGATCTCTTAAAGGGATACTGGCAAATCCCTTTGACAAAAAGAGCACAAGAGATCTTGGCGTTTTCTACTCCGCAAGGCCTTTTCCAATATACAGTGATGCCGTTTGGTATGAAAAATGCGCCTGCGACATTTCAAAGACTTGTGAATAGCCTTGTAGCAAATATGGAAGGTTGTGAAGCATACATAGACAACATAATTGTGTATAGTGAGGGGTGGTATGAGTATGTACATAGAATCAGAGAGTTGTTCGAAAGGTTGTCGGCCGCCAAAATGACAGTCAATTTGGCAAAGAGTGAATTTGGAGGTGCAAGTGTTCTTTTCCTTGGTCATGTTGTTGGTTCTGGTCAAGTTCGACCAATCTCGGCGAAGGTGGAATCGATACTGGCTTTCCGACTCCAACCAACCGGAAGGAACTGATGCGGTTTCTGGGCATGGCAGGCTACTACAGACGATTCTGCCATAACTTCTCTGATGTCGTGGCTCCTCTTACCAATCTACTACGCAAAGAAGTGAAGTTCGTCTGGTCCGACGACTGCAGAGTGCTTTCAACCAGGCGAAAGCCCTCTTATCTACTAATCCGGTACTGATGGCTCCAGATTTCAACCAGCCGTTCAGCCTGATGGTGGACGCGAGTGATGTGGGTGCTGGGGCAGTTCTTACTCAAGCAGACGCTGAAGGTATCGACAGACCCATATCATTCTTCTCAAAGAAATTCAGTGCAAGTCAAAAGAACTGTTCTACTGTGGAAAAAGAAACATTGCCTTTGATACCAGCACTTGAACATTTCGACGTGTATGTCAGTGGATCTCAACATCCAGTCAGGGTATTAACTGATCATAACCCCCTGACATTCCTCAACAGAACGAAGAACAAAAACCAAAGACTGACGCGATGGAGTTTGCTGCTCCAAGAATACAACTTGGACATTCAACATGTGCCAGGAAAGGACAATGTTATTGCGGACGCTTTATCTCATGTATGAACTTTGAACAGAAGTGAGCAACAAATGGATATATTCACATGGAAAAGTGAATAACCCTTGTGTGAACCATATTTCTTGAACAGTTGAACACTACACACTAACAGTGAAGCATCATTCTTGAACAGTTGAACATTGGTGAATTCACTGGAATTCCATGTGGAAAAGGAAACCAGAACTTTTAACTGTCATGGTTTCTTTAATAATCACAAAGCATTGTGAATATAGACTGATTGGACTCATGGAAACTGTTTATTGGACTCAAAGAAAAATGTATTTTTTCTTATAGTTGCTTTCCAGATGTTTGTATAACAATGTACTTCTGTATGTGATATGCGTTTCGTTGACAAATTTGAACATGCATGATAATATTATTGTGTTAAAACCCTTTTGGTACAAACACAAAGAACTAGAAAGACTAGTGATTTATCATTTTGGCTGTGCATCTATATAAATATTTATATGTCAAAATCAAAACAAAAACAGTACATTCAATTGTATGTTTTATCCAAAGCAGGATAAATATTGAAAGTACGAATTTTGGAACAAAAAAGGATTTTGGTGTTTTACCATATCTTTGGTTATGGATATAAAGTAATACACAAATTCTTGAAAATATTCACTACTCAGCCAACTTAGATGATATGGTTTTGCACTACAACGCAAAAGTTTAGATTAACAGTACCATGTTTTTACAACTGACGTGAAGGCTATATTATGTTATCTTTCAGACAGGTTTAATGTTGCTGACGTTTGTTTATTATTATTTTTATGCAAACAATATGTTTAGATTAAAAATTGCAAAGAAGCATCAAGACATTAATATTGATAGGTCATTTAATGTGAATTTCTCTGCGGTTTGAATTGTATTTGTCTTATGTTTAGTACAAATGACTTCTGAATATACAAAAGTCAGTGATAAAAGTGATAGAGCAGGATGCTAGTTTTTACTCATAGCTGTTCATACTCAATTGTATTGTATGAAAAGAAACCACTAGACAACGCTGTGATACCATTTGCATGCTGGTACTGTATAGTTTTACAAGCTGACTTGTTTATCAGATTTCTAAATCTACAAAAACCTCATACTTATAAATACTTTCAGGTTTTTGTATTATTACAACAGTTGCTGAAACAACATTGAAAAAGAAATGTTTTTATAGCACTACTCCTACTTGTATAAGTGCTAATTTATGAGGGGGAGTGTGATGGGTGTATCGAATGTATCGAGATACAATGTACGTACTTGTCCTGAGGACGAGTTAGTTTAGTTTTGGAGTTGAAGAACGAAGCTCGAAATGACGATTGAATAAGATCGGTTCCTGAAATCAAACCACTTTGTGTAACTTTGTCGTCTGTTGAGTGACGTAAGGACCTGGGGACAACGGGTAGAGGACCTCACTCGTAACAACATTATATAACTACATAAATGTATATTCGGATAATAAACAACTATGTTGTCATTTCCTTCTTTAAAACTAACTTCAATGTTCTACACTTTTGTAGACATGAAGAAAAAAAAAGAGAATCTATTTTTAGACTTTGACTACATGCACCTTTAAAAGAGAAAAATAATTCTTACTCAAGATCCTCAAGGGCTGAAGTGTTCTGGTCTTGATCAGGGTCATTTGTGGGTACTCGTTTCATTAATTCTCTGCATACAAAAGGGTTAAACATAACAGTAAAGTGAATCCCACAAAAATGTGGAGTAAGGGTGGGGGATTTAAGCACAAAAGGAACGGAAAACTGATACTTTCTCAATCAGTTGTATTTTGATCTCTCAATAATCACCTATGACACCATCAAACAACACAACTTGAGGAAAATCATAATAAACAATAGCAAAATGTAATTCACTAAAATTCACCACTTAAATTAATTCAAATGTCTTCTCTTGTATAAATATTTGTAAAGGTATAAAGAATGTTTTTAATAAATGAAATTTCCAAAACTATTGTTGATTCTAATATCAATAGAAAAGTCTATTTACGCAAATGAAATAATAATAATAACAACAATAAAGCGCAACATATCCATCTCTAGAAATGCTCAAGGCACATACAAATACCGGTAATTAAAATTTATATTAGGAATTCAACATAAATTCAATACTATTTGAAGAAAAATAGAATACACAAACAAACATAACTTTTGTTGTCACCCTTAGCGTTTCAAAGTTCTTGTTACTACATTGCATTTTAAAAAAAGTACACACTTTGAAAACATCCCCCAAAATGATAACTTCATGATATCTGCATGATTTTTATATATGAAATTATGGGTGAGGTTCTATTCAATCAGATGGCACTCAAAGTATTGATGAAATGTCTTGAGTGAGTACTGGCTAATTAAAAAAAAACTTGCGAAAAATCTGTTCGCACAAAAATGTCTTGGATTGGAGCAAAATGCATATCGGGCATCAACAGGCCAGTTCGTAATTAGCTCCGGAACGCATGGCCCCAAAATATCCACAGATCTTTAACACGATGGATACGTCCCACTTGTGCATTTTAGAATAATCACTGCCGAAGTGACGGAGGTGCTTCATGAATACCTTTTGTTTGCCTCTTGAGAAGAATACTTCCACCTGTGTATCAGATAAATGTACTGTCAGTGCATAAATGAATACTGATTACATAACTTTCATGAGCACGATACCATGCAGTATTCATCCTGATGGTTTTAAAATTTGGGAACGAATGACCTCTATCTGCCCATGCGCAAATCCTAATTATGAACTCGCTTAATACTGCCAATAGCCATGTTTAGACGGTGGCTTCCAAGTCGGCGTAAGTTAATCACTGCAGCAGTAAATATCCCATAAATATTTGACTTACACCATTAGTTGTCCATACCATTTTACTTGGACCAACTTGCCACGATTAAGTTAAACCGACCTTCCACCGACCCAATCTTACTCAGCATAACTTCTGGAAGTCATAAGGGCGGATCCAAGATTTTCCAAGGGGTTGAAATGTACGAAATTGCGAAGCCTTTACTGTGTGGGGTCCTAGAAAATGTTGAACCTTAAGATGCTCTATGGTAAATTATGAGGCATTTCTGAATGAGTAAACTGAACATTTACGTGATTTCTTTTTTCTTAAAAAAAAAGAAAAAAAGTGGAAGCTACCCTCTAGTCATGTTAGTGCGTTACTCCTTGTAACGCCCCTGTACAGCTAGGTACAGGGTTAAAGGTCAAATGATTATTTAAATCAATATCGATGAACACATGCAATAACTGCCTGCTTTCCTCTTTGATGATAATTATGATCCAATACAAGACTGAAATTCATTTGTGCAAACAAATTTTTGCAAGTTTTTCGAAATTAGCTGGTGCTCGCTTAAGCGTACAATATTGCCAACAATTTAAGTGCCATCTGATTGAATAGAAATTCACCAATAATTTCATAAGAAGATATTATGCAGATATCATGAAATTAATTTTGTTGAGGATATTTTCACTGTGTGTACTTTTTTGATATGCAATGTAGATACTGAAATGTAGTAATTTTGTAGAAAAAAAAAATCAAAACAAAAGTCTAAGAAAAAGCAACAACAACAAATCAAGATACTATCCTGAGACAAGGACCAAAGATGTGGCTGCTTAAACTTACTTCTCTCTCCATGCACGGATGCGTGGCATGTATGGGAAGTTTTTCTTGATGGCGATGGCGATGACCATAAGTATAACCAGAATGATGCTCAGAAGGATGTAGAAAGCAACCTCATAGCGATTAGTCTTAGGAGCTGGAAAAAAAAGAAGAATTTTAAAACACACAATCTTTAAAACCAAACAAAAATACAAGTGGTACAAATTACATGAAAAATATATGCACCAGTTACAACAAATTGCTCTCAACACATCATTCACTTAATATCTTAGTTGCGGTGACGGGGATTCCCAGAGTTCCGCAATCCCTCACACTCAGTCTTATTCTTGACAATGCTGCAATTTTCATGTTTTGCTACAAAAGCCGCCATACATTCATAGCTTCCAGGGTCATTTCCGCCACTTGTATGATTTCAGGTTGCAGCCTATTCAGTTTATTTTTATGACCCTTGTCCAACATGTTTTTAATGTGTATTTTGTGTAATACAGTATATCTGATTGTTTTTTTATATATGTAATTTTCTTTTTTTTAACTGAATGAAATAAAATTCAATTGAATTGAATTAAGAATCAAGACCTATTACCTGGTGTAGGAACTGGTTCAGTGGCATCTATAGTCTCGTTGGTTACTTTAGTTATGTTCCTGGGGGACTCCTGTTGAGCAATATCTGGAGAATGTGAAGTCAAGATAAAAGGAAAAAAAAACAAATGAAGATAGTAATAAAAATAACAAGACAAATCAGACTGCATTTCCAATATACCTCCACCTAAATTCAGTTAAGATCTTGGCTTGAATTATTCTTGGAATATCACAATGAGAACAAAAAGCCTATACATTTGATCATTACGACCTATGCCCTTTAACCCAACGATCTCAAAATCTGATCACTTTGCTCCCTACAGTGATGCATATACTATTCATATATTTTAAGTTCACAGTTAAAATGGCTTTAAAAAGTTGTTGATTTGATCATAACAAGGCATGTAAATTGACAAGCTAACTTTTGACATTTGACTTCCCCCAACTTCTAATCAACTTGTCTCACAATGGTGATGCACACTAATACCAAGATTGGTTTTCATGGCTCAATTGTACAATAGTAACATGGCTAAAACCCTGAGATTTCATGGAAATTGACCTTTATGAACTTTGACCTATGACCTATTTATCCCAAAATTTAATCAGATTGTCTTCCCATGGTGATGATACATACATCACCAGGTCTGAAGTTCATAAGGTCGTCAGTGATGCATAAATATATTTTAAGTCCAAAGTTCAAATAGCTTAAAATAGTCATTGAATTGATCATAACAAGGTTAAATACACTTGAATTTCATGTAAATTGACATGCTGACCTTTGACATGCTAAGAACTTTTTGCATTTTGATATTTCTAATCATGCAATTTGGTGCACATTTATGCAGTGGCATATGAGTCTAGGTATCTCAGCACTGGGGCAAGCAATGAAAGTGCCCCCTCCAAAAATAATCTAAATAACTGTGCAAGCGTGCAAAGCAAACAAGAAAAAGACAGCCCTCTTGCTCCCCCCACCCTTCATAAACGCTAGTGACAAATATTTGGCATCCAGTCAAGATTTATTATTTTTGTCACAAACATCAATTCTAACATTTTTAAGTGTACCAATCACCAAAAAGGATGTTTTTCCTGTATGTTAGGGGTTCAATGTGACTACAGTGTACATACTATATATTAAAGATATTAGCTTCAGTCAATATATGAACTAAAGAGATACTGCATGTTTAACAATGTTTATAACACTGTATATCAATCAACACGAAATAGGTTCCTTTTGGCCCGAATTCACAAAGGAGGTTTAAATTTAACCCATGCTTTAACCCTATCTAGCCTGGGCTATTTTGAAACTGCATAGCCTGGGGAAGGGGGGGGGGTGGGGGAGGGGGGCTTCTAAGGCCGACGATCGCCGCGAAAATATGCATGCATGTCAAGTGAAGTGTATAGAATACTATGGTAATTGCAATTTTTTGAAAAATTCACTCATTTGCATATTTATGGTAATTTATGCAATTAAGGTCATAACATTCACATTTTTACCCATAAATCATATATTATTCATATTTAAACATTCCTTTTCACTGCATATACTCTTTAGACCATTTGGAATAATAATACAACAAACAAATTTGGAAGAGCCAGGTTATTCCTTATGTTATCTATTGTTTTTATAATTTCTTATGTATTTCATTGTTTTTGTTTTATTTCATTTCTAACTATAATTCAACTATTTTGACCCCCAAAACAAACACCTAAACTATAAACAAGACTAAATAACCAATGTTTGATCTCTTTTTTTGAAAAATGATATTTCCATATACATGTATTTTGTACACACATCACGAAAATTAGCGATTTTCGGGCTGACATGCAAAGACACACGGTAGCGCAAAATAAGTGCGACACAGTCAGAGGTCCAATATTAAACATGCGCTAGGCAAGGTATGCTTAATTTGCGCTAATTTTAAACCATGGGTTATGTAAATGAGAGTTTAAACCATGGGTTAAAGGTAAACCTCCTTTGTGAATTCGGGCCTTTGTGTTGATTTGATATACACCTAAAGAACAATTTAAAAATGCACAACCTTTAAAACCAAACAAAAATATAAGTGGTACAAATTACATGAAAAATATATGCACCAGTGTTCACAAATTGCTCTCAAGACATCATTCATTTAATATCTTTTTCCTATTACATACATGTAATCCATCAAGCTCACCAAAATCTGAGGCGGAAGAAGAAACTAAAGTATTTTAAAAAAGGATGCACTGTGTTCACTATGCTGTTTAAAGGTTTGCTGTATTTAATATACATGTATGTATGCATCTAAACACGTATGTATACGCTTTTTGTTTGGACTTTAAAATATCAGAGCCTGGTATACTTTTCGGGGGAAAAAGAATACCGGTATATATGCTGAACCAAGTTATTCTCTTGCTTCCAACCTCTAAAAATACAAATATCAGCTGGGTATCTGGGATTTGGCATTGGGGTTTGGGATGTTCCCTCCCCTGCAAGGTAAGAGCTTTTGCATTCATTTTGCATTCTCACAAGTCGTACAGCTCAATCAACATTCCTAATTACATGGGAGATGGGGAAGCAAGGAAATTGTGAACTTTGGAGAGATAGGTTTCCTTGCTGAGTAATCAAATAGGTGTAGGAGTAATTAACTTCACAATCTTCTTTAACAGACTGACAATTTGGAATAACGATCCATTCTGTTTGTCGGATTTCGTTCTCCTTTAAAAACAACAATATCTGCCAGAAGGGAAAATATTACCTTGTTCTTGTTTCTTGGATACCTCTAGAGTGTAAAGGATGGACGATCCTGGGAGTGGGACCCGCTGTAGGATGCAGAATGTTGTGCGGTCATAGGTCAGCTTTGAGCCATCTACAGCAAGGTAAGTGTATGATCCATTCATAGAGATCTGCAATCCCTCACACTCAGCCTTACTCCTGTCCCCTGCAACTATACGGCAACTTTGATTTGTTGACACAAAATCTGGTGTACATTCATAGCCTTTACGGTCATCATTCCCGTCTGTAGCAAAGACAGAGTAGACCAAGTAATCGTCTCGTCTCAAAATTGGGTCAGTTGCAATTTGAGTCTCATTCGTCGCTATAATCATTTTCCTGAAGTCCTCCCGTTGAACATAAACTGGAGAATGTGAAGTCAAGAAAAAAAGGGAAACAAAAAACAACAAATGAAGATAGAAATAAAAATAACAAGACAGATGTGATTGCATTTCTAATATGCCTCTGCCTACATTCAGTTAATATTGTGGCTTGAATTATTCTTGGAATATCACAATGAGAACAAACAGCCTATATTAACAAGTTATTTGATCATTACGACCTATGCCCTTTATGACTTGATGATCCCAAAATCTGATCATTTTGCTCCCTACATGAACAGTGATGCATCAAGTTATATATTTTAAGTTCACAGTTAAAAAAGCTTAAAATAGTTTTTAGTTTAGTCAAAAAAGGTTAAGAAACCTTTTAATTTCATGTAAATTGACAAGCTAACCTTTGACATTCGACCTTCTTTTACCCAACATTTGATCAACTTGTCTCACTATGGTGATGCACACTAATACTAAGATTGGATTTCATGGCTCAAACTTGAATCGTACTTGATACATTGCAATAACAGGGCTAAAACCCTGAGATTACATGGAAATTGACTTTATGAACTTTTGCCTTTCACCTATTTACCCTTGTCTTTCTATGGTGATACATACTATCACCAGGTTTGAAGCTCATACCTCTAGTGCTTCTTGAGATATTGCAATAACAAGGCTAAAACCTGTATTTTCAGAAATTTATCTTTATGACCTTTGATCACTGACCTACTTACCAAAAATCTAATCAGATTGTCTTCTAATTTGATACATACTACATGTATCACCAAGTTTGAAGTTCATATCTCAAGTGGTTCTTGAAATATCACATTAACGAGAAAGCGGGTCGGATGGACAACCCGAAAACATGCCTCTGGCACCATCACCCTTGGTGGGCGAAGGCATAGAAATTGGTAAAATGGACAGGCCATTTTTTTAGCAGCATAAAACAAAGTAGACGATGATGGGGAATCAAAAAATAATATTGTGGTATAATCTGAACCCTGATAAGGCCCAGTTTTGTTAAAATCTTTTCAATTGTTCTCATTTTGTAGCGCTAATTAAAAGAGGGACGGACGGACAACCTGAAATCAATGCCTCTTGCACCACCTTCAGTGGCGGATGCATAAAAATGAATCATTGTTAAAATTGTGGACATGTTTGATCCTTGGTTTTCTTTGTCAATACCCACAACTACATATCTGCTTATATATGAAGCCATTAGTGCAGGGCCCAAAGGGAGATTAGACATGAATATCAGGCAAGACAAAAGAAATTGATTGGATTTCTTTGGATCTCTCTGACATAAAAAGAACAATAATGCATAAGAATGATATCTCCCTGAATGGGTGATCAGATCCCACCTCTATCATTCCTTCTGCCATGCATGTAAGACCCTTTCCCTTAAAAAAAAAGACATTTGTGTGTTTCTAACCTTCTCCATTACTTCCTGATGAAAATGTTCCAAAAAGTATTAAATAGAGGAGCATCCACGTGTACATGTGCTCAATTCCTCCAAACTTGGTGGTCCATGTCTGTGAAGAAAAAAATACACAAAAGGCAGAACTACCATTACATTAACTTAAGGTTATAAGGTTATATAAGGTATAAACATGTAAAATGTAATTTTCATTGAAACCATACGTCATTTTTTTTCATATTTTACTCCTTTAAAAAAAAATCTTTCACATCTTTCTTGCACATTTTTGACAGCAAATTTATGAAAATTGGACAAGCTCTGAATTTTTTACAATTTCTGGTATTAATAAATAATTCATGGAGTGATAGCTACCTATCTTAAAGGTAAAGACCAGTTTTGGAAATGCCCCTCTCTCAAAAAATTGAAATGGAAGCTCTCATTACCAATCATGTGAAAGAATATGTTTTGACTAATACGTGATGATACAAATTTTGCCGGGAAAGTCGGGAAACCGCCTACTAATTGATATATCTGGTAAATTATTATATCTATTGGGACCAAATAGATATCGCGCATGTGGTCGCGTAGTCCCATATACATCTTTCTGTGTACAGTGCTTGTACCTTTACCAAGACTGGGCTAAATTTCTTATCATTTTGATGATTCCAGAACCTTGCAGTACACACCAATACTTATATGCTAGATGATCAACCTTTTCTGATCGATTCCACAACGTTTCTTTCACAATGCAATCGCATGACCAGAACTGGTCTTTACCTTTAATAAAATATTACCTTGGCAAACAATGGTATTGGATATATCTTTTGTTATGTTTAAGCCCATCTTAAATTGGTTTGATACGAGAAAGCCATTCCTATTTTTGTTTTGTTTTTGTCTCTTGACAATGTCCATGCTAACTAATCTATCTTGCTCTAAAATGACACAAACTGTAATGAAAATGTGGTTGGAGATATTTCCAGTTATCAACTTGAAACATACACTATACCTTGTCACTGATTCATGAGAAGAAATATTAAAAAGATAGAAATGGCTCGGATTCATGCAAAAATAACCACGATCTATCATAGATTACATGTATGTTATGTTGCATGCATGACTTGACAAGCTTTGATGTGTGAAAAAATACTGAACTTAGGATACTTCAAAGGGCTTTTTTTTTTGTAAATCACAAAAAGAGATCTGGATAAGGCACTTTAATTTTTAAAATAATGTTCAGTTCAGTAAAATTGCTGCTCTTTTGCCCTACCAGGGAGGCGGTTTTGGACTTGGTGACTGGGCATATGATATATGATGACTTCTAGGATGTAGAAAAATGTATCAGCACATTATTGGACATAAAAAATTCATTTGTTCAATATCTTATATGTTTAAAAAATTCAGGAGACAATATATGTACAAATGCAGATACCTTGTTGTTATTTGCAGGTGGAAGTGATGTATTCTGTCCCTTAAATTTATCCTGTTCTCCTGACGCAGCATCTTCTTCTGTCTCGTTCAATCCTTCTTCCTCCGAATCTATTTCATGTCCATCCAAGAAGAAGCTACCATCACCTGCGATCCTGTTACCTCTCTGAATAGTCTGAGGGAGATAAGGTGCAATACTGTCATTAGTATTTAGTACATGTATTAATATTTAGTATTTAGAATGTGTAGTATGTTTGTTTTGTATCACTTGAAGAATATATGTTGAATTGAAAGATATAGGTGTGGCTTCATCTCAAGCCTTAGGCTTATACTGCCAAACCTGTGAATTAAGACACAATTCATCTGGGGAACTGTCAACAGTATGTCTTTAAGACGATCTGCTATAGATTCTTGTAACTCACCTGTGCACCCATATCAACGTGTGTTGTCAGCTTGGTGTATTTGCCTGTGCCATCCTTGAGATAGTCCAGTAAGCTTCCATTTGACATCAACTCTGTCACAATGTAGATTGGCTCCTGCAAAACAAAATGCAATAGTACACATTATAATAAATACAGTGAGAACCTGGCAACATGTACATGTACATGCAGGATAAATTGATGTTTTCAAGGGTGTCTATCCAAAAGGACTACAAGAAATGTATATAATCATCTTTGATGGATTATTGTCCAAAGGGTAAGAGGAGTGTGGTCATCTGGGATAAGAAATAATAGTCTGGGACAGGGGGTAATTCTCTTGGAGAGGAGGTGGTCATCTATGAGAGCCATATGGTTATCTAAAGTAGTAATAATTTCTAATGGATTGTTATCTCAACTGTTTTTTGGAAATAACTTACTCTGTCGGAGCACACTGCATAGTGATGTACAAGGTGTTCATGACTGAATTTCTTCATGACGTTGGCCTCAGCCAAGAAGTCTGCTGATGTCCCTAGCTTCAGAGTCCCGACAGCAACATGTTCGTGAACATTACATACTCCTAAGGTGCAGGAGAGGGACAAAAAGGGCCACAAGGTTAAAACAGTTGGTAACAGGATGAGGATTGTTAATGGACTAAGGTTAGGGTTATGAATGTAAGGTGCAGGGATGAAGATTTAAAAATCTGGCAACAGCTGTCACTGAAGCAAATGTTTAATAACCAAAATAATACCTAAGCTATAACCAAATGTAGCAGGAATAAATGTTTAACTAGAAAAGTCAACGCAAAGCGTAGCATCCCCTCGCAGGGTACTGGCCTATATACCTGTACGTCAGAACAAGTTACCTCCATTAGACTATACTATTATATTACTAGGCAAGGAAGTTAACCACATTTTCACATATATATGTAATTAGGTGTTTTTGCATATTTAATGAGCTATGACCTTTCACCTTTGACCTACATACTCCGAAATCGAACTTAGGCTGTGTTTTGATACCATATGTACCTTCATATCAAATTTGATTAAAATCCGTCAAACATTACTAAAGTTATCGATCAGAAACCAGATTCGCATATTTAATGAGCTATGACCTTTGACCTACATACTCGGAAATCAAACTTAGGCTGTGTTTTGATTCCATGTACCTTCATATCAAATTTGATTAAAATCCGTCAAACATTACTAAAGTTATCGATCAGAAACCAGATTCGCATATTTAATGAGCTATGACCTTTGACCTACATACTCGGAAATCAAACTTAGGCTGTGTTTTGATACCATGTACCTTCATATCAAATTTCATTAAAATCCGTCAAACATTAATTTATTAAAGTGATCGAACGGAAACCAGATTCGCATATTTAATGAGCTATGACCTTTGACCTACATACTCGGAAATCAAACTTAGGCTGTGTTTTGATACCATGTACCTTCATATCAAATTTGA
The DNA here is from genome assembly GCA_037976565.1 of Mesocentrotus franciscanus. NCBI lineage: Eukaryota > Metazoa > Echinodermata > Echinoidea > Camarodonta > Strongylocentrotidae > Mesocentrotus > Mesocentrotus franciscanus. The sequence continues at coordinate 30,951,304 of CP137678.1, read as the reverse complement.
TTAAAATCCGTCAAACATTACTAAAGTTATCGAATGGAAACCAGATTCGCATATTTAATGAGCTATAAACTTTGACCTACATACTCCGAAATCAACCTTAGGCTGTGTTTTGATACCATATACCTTCATATCAAATTTGATTAAAATCCGTCAAACATTAATTTATTAAAGTTATCGAACGGAAACCAGATTCGCATATTTAATGAGCTATGACCTTTGACCTACATACTCCGAAATCAGACTTAGGCTGTGTTTTGATTCCATGTACCTTCATATCAAATTTGATTAAAATCCGTCAAACATTACTAAAGTTATCGATCAGAAACCAGATTCGCATATTTAATGAGCTATGACCTTTGACCTACATACTCGGAAATCAAACTTAGGCTGTGTTTTGATACCATGTACCTTCATATCAAATTTCATTAAAATCCTTCAAACATTATTAAAGTTATCGAATGGAAACCAGATTCGCATATTTAATGAGCTATGACCTTTGACCTACATACTCCGAAATCAACCTTAGGCTGTGTTTTGATACCATATACCTTCATATCAAATTTGATTAAAATCCGTCAAACATTATTAAAGTTATCGAACGGAAACCAGATTCGCATATTTAATGAGCTATGACCTTTGACCTACATACTCCGAAATCAGACTTATGGGGCGTTGCAAGAAAGTTGCAATCAATTGCAAATCTCCAAAATCAAGCGCAAGTCTTGCGATTAATTGCAAATTTGCAATTGATCGCAACTCAACGTTCTTGCATCGCCCCATTAGTAAGAGAGAGAAAGAGAGGGGGAGAATAAAAGCTAGATCTAGTTAATTTCATTGAATTGTAAAAACTTAAATCCTAACAAAATCCAAGGAAATTTAGGAGACTATTTGGGCGTTGCAAGAAAGTTGAGTTGCAATCGATTGCAAATATCAGTTGCAAATTTTGCAAATTGCAATCAATCGCAACTTGCAATCAATTGCAACTTTCTTGCAACGCCCCATTAGGCTGTGTTTTGATTCCATGTACCTTCATATCAAATTTGATTAAAATCCGTCAAACATTACTAAAGTTATCGATCAGAAACCAGATTCGCATATTTAATGAGCTATGACCTTTGACCTACATACTCGGAAATCAAACTTAGGCTGTGTTTTGATACCATGTACCTTCATATCAAATTTCATTAAAATCCTTCAAACATTATTAAAGTTATCGAATAGAAACCAGATTCGCATATTTAATGAGCTATAAACTTTGACCTACATACTCCGAAATCAACCTTAGGCTGTGTTTTGATACCATGTACCTTCATATCAAATTTGATTAAAATCCGTCAAACATTACTAAAGTTATCGATCAGAAACCAGATTCGCATATTTAATGAGCTATGACCTTTGACCTACAGACTCGGAAATCAAACTTAGGCTGTGTTTTGATACCATGTACAGTTAGACCCGAATGTCAAGCCATAGAAGCTTCATTTCGTGACCTAAAAAAGGTGGGGATAATTTTTGTGTGATAATTTAGATAAAAATACAAGAACTATAATCAGTTATTTTTCACAAGCATAATTTTGGTGCAGTAATGAGAATTTTGGGTTTTATTTCACCATTTTTGGCATAAATCGTCGCGTATGCTTAGTAAAACATTGACCAATCAGACATCGTATTAGATCGCTCGTAGAATCACTCGTAAAATTACAGCCAATGACAGCTCGCGTAGTATACGTATTACGCGCACGGTGTTCAACATGGCAGCTTCCAGTGAAGAGGATTGTCCGTCTTCTAGTGAAGAAAGTTCGGTCGAAAATGTGTGTTACATGTGTTTACACCCATCGAAAAAAGCGGAAGTTACTCCTTTTTCCGAGAAGACCTGGTCCCGATTTCTAAATTTTGTATCAAAATGGAGAAATTTGGAAGGTCCACAGGCAAAGATAGCGGCAGATTTTTGTGCTTTCTGCAGCGTGCAGCGGTGCTACATCTACATCTACTACCGACGGGCCCGCCAGTGGCGGGGCAGACTTCCCAGTCCATGGAGGTACCGGGTTTCACCGGATGTGCTACGCACGATTTACGGATTCTCAACGAGTGGAATGAACAATCAAGAGCATGAAGAGAAAAGAAGATCTCAAAGGTAATTTCTAGACTTTTATTTATAAGGAATTAATGTGATTAACTGATTTGGCCTAGATCTATACTACTAGAAGTAGTACATGTACTAGATCTAGTAGTAGTACTAGTACTAGATCTAGTAGTAGTACTAGTACTAGATCTAGTACTACTACTAGTACTACTAGTACTAGGCCTAGACCTAGTAGAGTCTAGACCTACTTTAGGCTAGTGAGTAGTGTGTGACTGTGAGTAAAAAAAAAAGTTTAGGCCTAGAACAGTAAATTATTATAGGTCTAGGCCTAGGCCTAGTGCCCTAGTCTACATCTTATTCCTTATGAAAGAGAGTTTTATCCCAAATCATTTAGTATCATTTTTGTGTTGTATGTCACTGTATGTGTTCACGCTTGGATGAACAGCAGGCATTGTTTGCGAGAGTGCAACAATCGACTCGCGCCAAAGTGATGCCTACATACAGTACAGGCTGCAGTATGTCATATGTTGGAGAGAAGTGAGAATGAGAGAATGAATTGAATGAATCAAATGAGATGCATTGCATATGCTTTTTGCAGAAGCAAAGTCACACACACGCCAGCACAAATGTTTTTTGATATTTGATATTCGATATTTGATATGTGTGGCATGATTAATTTTGTTAGGGATGTTATTTGGATCTGCAACGATCGAATTAATACCCAAATCACAGTTGTTTCATTCAAACATCACATAAGCAACTTTGGCGCAAGTCGATTTTTGCACTCTCGCAAGCAATGTTCATCCTGTTCATCCAAGCGTGAACACATACCACATAAAAATGATACTAAATGATTCGGGATAAAACACTCTTTCAAAGGATGTATAATAATTTACTGTTCATAGATGATTTATAAAATAATTAACAATTTTCTAGGTGTAAACTTGTTTTTGACTCACACTGTTGACATCCCTGACGTGTCTGATTTTAGTAGCCAACGCCAGTACTAGTAGGGTGACCGCACAAACATCTAAAATTTCTGCCTTTGTTTTGCACTCACACTCGCACCCACGTCCACAAAAGTGTTTATGGTTTTGGGGGTAATAATAATATCAAAGTTTGATGCCTTTGTGACATGTGATCCGCTTATCCAATTTTAATGTAGGTCTATGATGACGTATTCATATTTACTACAGGCTAGCCGACAGATTTTATCGTATTGTTGATTTTTTAAATATTGTTACATGTATATAATGATATATAATATAGGTCTAGTAGTGTAACTTCAATATCGCATTCTCTGGCTAGGGTGTTACATGGGCTAAATAATTTCACATAAAACTCACACATGATAATCTACTTTTGGGTAGTACTAGTAGTAGATCTACATGTACAGCATGACCTCAATCAACCTGCTTTTAATATTTTTTCCCTGTATCTTGCTCTTGTAATTGTAAAATGGAAAAGAAAAATCAGTACTTGTCTGCAAATGAAAAGTAAACACTGCCCCCTTTTTTTATATGAGAAAAGAATGCCACCAATATTAACATGAGCATGACACTTCTCTTCTTCTTCTTCTCCTTCTTCTCCTTCTTCTTCTTCTTCTTCTTCTTCTTCTTCTTCTTCTTCTTCTTCATCTGATGATGATGACGATAAATTCCATTCTTAATGAATGATAGTCCAACTCCAATTCATGATGATAATGATACATGACGGGGGCTACTTTTGAAGCTTGCTTGCGTAAAAATAACACTCTTTAATTTGTTTTGCATTGAACTCTGTCTTATGTACATGTATGAGAAAAAAAAATGTATAGTTTTATGAACTAATGTTATTGATATATGTTGTAAAAGTTTGAGATTATGATGGAAGAATTAATAAAACGAGAATTGAAAAAAAAAGTCTGTAACTGATTAATTTTTAAATGTCAAATTGAATTAGGGGGTTCATGAGTTAAATCCATTTTAATGCTTATTATTCTCTTTTCTTTCTGATTACAGCATCTACATCCAAAGATGACAAGGGTGAGGAAACCGAAGCAGAGCTACCACCAGCAAGAAAGAGGCGCATTCTTCGGTCCACTTTTGATAGACCATCTCAGCCAGTTAGAACAAAACATGTTTTGCCCAAAATGTGCATCCTGTGTCAAAAGGAAAAGACTTTGGTGTGTAGAGTGAGTGGGAAAAGAAAGAGAGAAAGCCTAGTCACATGCTCTACGGTTGATGCATTGAACCTTAGGAGAGCTGCAGAAGACAGCGGGAATGAAGCTCTGCAAATGCAGATAGGAGGTCAGGATTGTGTTGCGATCGAGGTGAGATATCATAACTCATGCTATCGAGATTTTACAAGATATCTTACAAGACCAGTCAATGCAGACAGCACTGAATCCTCTTATGCCCAGGCCTTTGAAGTCTTTGCAACTGAAGTAGAGGATCGCATCATTAAGAAAAAGGAAATCATGAGGCTAAAAAACTTAATAACATTTTCATTAAGCAGATAAAGGTCACTCATGGAGTGGATGCCAGCTCCTACAAGACAGGTTATCTCAAGGCAAGGCTAAGCAGAAGGTTTCCACAGCTGTGCTTCCTTACACCCCACATGAGATCGCAAGGTGATATTGTCTATGTTAATGACATCTCAACAGGTTCCCTTGTAGAAGAGAAGCAAGTTCTACAAGAAGCAGCTCTTGCCCCTAGTGACACTGACACAGCAACTGACACGGCAACTGATGCCGCAACTGATACAGATGCAACTCCACCAACAGAACATCTGCATGCAGAATCCAACATGCTGCATTCCATGTACATGTCAGCAATGGAGTTAAAGAAAACAATACAGCAGGTCAGACCATCAATGAAATGGCCACATGTTCCGACTGCAGAAATCAGAAATTACCATGCCCCCCAACAAAGATGCTCTGTATGAACACATCAAGCGAGCCAACTACCAAGCAGGTATATTATGAATAATTTCCCCTTTTTAAATTTTTGGATGTAAATGGTCAAAATATTGACATGATCATGTCTAATTATTTATTGGTAGAAAATTATTACATAATATTAAAAAATAAAAAAATAACATTCATTTCTTTTCACTTATTTAAAGAGTTTTATTTATTTATTCACTGTTTTAAAAGCTGTAATATCAAGCTCAAGTTTTATTCAACTTTTTATTATTTTCATATTAAAACAGTATTTTTTGTATCATGTTAAAGCCCCACTGCACTACTTATGGCTACTTGCGCCTCTATATAGCAAACAATGCCTAATCGGTGCCTGTTGGTCCCCCATGATTTGATGAGATAACCACCTGTCAGTGACCTTGCAGGGAGGTCTAATCCCCTGGCCAAACTAGGATCTCATCCTTTTTACTTCTTTATTTTCAGGTATCTTCAACCGGAGCTTAATCGCAGAGCCCAATGTACCAACACCAGAGAATCATGGATGGAAGATGGAAGAAGGGAATTTGGTCATCAACTGGATGAATCTTCCTCCTGCCCCAGATAGCGTAATGGAGCTCGCGTATTGTTCGGTAGATGCAAAAGGCATCAGTGCGGCAATGCAGACATCTGCTCTTGTTTGCAGAACAACGTTCCTTGCACCGATCTCTGCAAATGTGCCAGAAACAATTGTTGTAATATTACTGGACGCAACGCCATTGAAAGTGACAGTGATGATGACACCGATGATGATGGAAGTGGTGATGAAGTGGAGATGCCTATGGCTATGTAACTCAAATGAATGTGAATCCAGACCCCCTGCATTGTGTGGATTGTGCCAGATGTGAACTGATTTAGCCGACATAGTGATGCCTTAAATTAACATTGAACTACACATGTAGATAAACAAGTCATCTATGACAAGCTCACACCATGGATGTCCATGTTTACACCCTCCTTCTTCATTCACAATGCTACCAGAAAGTAACAAAACCAATTAAGGCCTGTCACAAGGATAGCTGGAGATGACAATGAACTTGATGTACAAAGTCATGTGTGACGAGCTCCCATCCTGCACCCTTCAGAACTGTTCTAATACCAGTACCGATTTACCATTTGAGAGATGAGTACAAGCTACAAATCATACAGGCGAACTACCTTGCAGGTATGTAATTTGTGAGTAAATTCACTGCAAACATTTTAACAATGAAAGATGTGGAAGCTCAATGAATTTTTTTTTGTGAAGATCGTAGTCCTTATGAATGACATATTCTAGTCGAAAATGTGCAGTTCATTTTATCATTACAGAGAATTTACAGAATGTCTGATTTATTGATTTCATTATTAGAAAACAATTTTCAGTATTTCATACTTTCCATTTTCAGAACTTTGTGATAGTCCATGTAGTTTGTGACATTGCATGAAGCATGGTAGCTACATGTAGACTCTTCGTAGAAAAAAAAACTATTCAGGTATTGCCAAATAAATCACCCCAGCATTTATTCTCCAGAGGAATGCATACAAATTGATCTAATGTTTGTACATTTTCTCATCTGAATTTTTTTTAGTGTATTGGCCTTAAACTTGAACATAAAATTCTACTTTTTATCTTCCATACTATTTTTCTTCAGAACCATGCCAGTAGTTGTGCATACTGAAATGGCGTGATGACAGTCAACATGATTCCAAGAGCCAGCCATGTTCAACTATCTCCGTCCTCCATCAGATCTGACCCTCTGAGTGTGACCTACATGTAGCTTCAAGGCTGTCATGATGATAGCTCGAGCCAGCAAGGAACTACAATCCCCCTACCCTTCAGAACAGTGCCAGAAGTTGGGAGGTTACTCATGCCATTGTTGTGGCATGTCTACCTGACACTTGTAAAGCCTTTTCCTGAAATTTAGGTAGTCTCTCTCATCTCTTTTTTTCTGATCCTCAGCACATATTCCATGTTCTGCATTAAATTTTGTCATCAACAGAGCACAGGATGCCGCCAGGTTGGGTACATCTCATGATATCATCATGCATTATCGCTATAGGCCTACTGTATTGCCGTGTGCACAATTATGAAGTTGGTTAGGTGGACTTAATTTCTTTTACTATTTTGTGATATTCAAGTAAATTGTTCACCAAGTTTCAGGATCGGATTAAGAGCAGAACGCAAATTATGTACCAGATTCATTGGCAAAACCCAGAAGAAAAAAAATGATTTGCAAGACAGTGTGGTTTGATTTTAAAGATGTATTTATTTCAATTTGTAATGAAAGGGAAATAGTCCTGCTTTAAAGGGCAATGTTGCAAGTACATTTGTGCAATTTGAATCAAATGACCTTCAGAAACAAATTTTTATTTTAAACTGTACAATTCAAACTAATGTTAATTTGAGACAAATCCATTCAGATATTGCCAAAATAAATCAACCCGGGCAGGGGTGATTTATTCTCCATTGGAATGCTTACAAAATCCAAATTACCTCTTTATATAATTTTTCCTGAAAAGAGATAAAACATTAGTTTTTTGGTCTTGTTTATAGTTTAGGTGTTTGTTTTGGGGGTCAAAAGAATTGAAATATAGTTAGAAATGAAATAAAACAACAAAAAACAAAATAAATAAGATAAAAAAAACAAAGAAATACTTAAGAAATTATAAAAACAATAGATAACACAAGAATAACCTGGCTCTTCCAAATTTTTTTGTTGTATTGTTATTCAAAATGGACTCAGAAATATATGTAGTGTAAACAAATGTTTGAATATGAATAATTTATGATTTATGGGTAAAAATATGAATTTTATGACCTTATTTGCATAAATTACAATAAATATGCAAATGAGTGAATTTTTCAAAAAAATTGAAATGACCATAGTATTATACACTTCACTTGACATGCAAGCAAATTTTCGCGGCGATCGGCCATTTTACGGCCGAGACCTTAGGGAGGGGTAGGGGGCCATAACGCCCACCACCCCCCCCCCAGCACAGAAAGACCTCGAATATCGCAGCCTCATTAGGGTTAACCATACCTTGAACTTATGAAAATTTGTGTGTAAAATCGTACGTTTGCCTTTTAATTAAAAAAAGCATACTGGTAATTGAAAATTATTTTTTTCTTTTTCACATGTCTAACAATAATGTTCAATAAAATTGCAGTATCAAAATTAATTTTGTGTATATTACATTGTTTAATGAATTTCCTTTGTATTTCTTTATTTTTTACATTTTGTTTTTATTGTTTTGTTTTTTTAATTTGTAACAGACTCTTTTCAAGCATTATTAACCTCAAATAGATTGATTTATTTAATTCAGTTTTATTTAATCTGTTGAATTCCACTGAACATGTTAACATGTTTAACATAGAGTTTGAACAAGAAATCGCATATTTGGCCAATAGAGGGCGTTATCGTTTTCACTGTGTTTTTCGCAAATGCGCAATATTTGCGCGTGTGAAAAAGAATATGTTGTACCTGACCCTAAATGCTTCCATATGACACCATTTTCACCCCCACCCTAAATGTAGGTCACAGAATCACATTTCTGAGGGGATATTGACCATTGGGCCCACTGTCTAAGTCAGTCCGCAGCCGGTGCGAAAACCCTCTATTTTATTCAGCACGTACGCACGAATTTACGTGTCTTGCATACGTAATGAGTTGTGCAGACGGTCATTCCGATTGGCAGTTTTTGCCTTTATAATTGTTCATTTTTCATGAAATTGGTCTTATTTTACAGATAAGACGTTGCACTTTCTGTATACATACATGACAATCATGTTAAATATTTTGGGAACAGATATTTCGCCTAGAAAATGGGGTTTTTTGACGATAAATCTATCTTAAGAGTAGGGCTGATTTTCACATAGAAATCATTCTTGCGACACGAAGATGTTATAATCAGCATAAAGCATAGATATTTTTCTCTACAATGATATCAAAATTATAATATTTTACGCTGTACCAGAGTCAGGAACCAAGAAAAATCACGCGAATGTTTATGAATAATTAATAGAAGTAGTCAATTTTGCCGATGTGATAATAGAGAGTTCTGATTGGTCAAATACGTCAACTACGTCACATATGTTCCGCTTTGGTTCATTAACATTCTGAATACCAGAACTTAGCAAGCGTGCCTTGTGGCGTGCGCTGTTAATGCACTTGCGCGTAGGCAGTCATGACAACTATCTAAGGACCCTGGATCAAGTACGTCACCTGCCATCTAGATATTTTTTTTTCTACAATATTTCTTTTTTAATCATTTTTCTTATATTTTTCGGCCAGTCGGTGGCGCGGCGGAGCTCCCTGGAGTGTAATAATCAGTTATGCATTGCCATTGCTCAGTCGGCGAGCGTGCACGAGTATGAAATCACACAATTTCGCGCCATAATAGAAAGAACAAGTTGGTAACAAATTGGTAACTTCCGGGTTTTTAGGGTCTTAAAGTACAAGTCCACTCCACTGAAAAGTTGAGCTGATCAGATAGACAAAAATCTAAAAAGCCCAAATATAACTTGGTTTTGGAAAATGGTGCTCAGATTTATTTTTAATAATTTTTTTTAATGAGCAAAAACAAGTTAATGATCGAGTCGGTTGTGACGTAGGGTCCTCACAACACAGATTTGTAATGTAACCAAATTTAATGCATACGTCTTTGTGAAGTGCCTCGATACAAACTATTTCATTCACCTGATAAGAATAATGAAACACTATTATTCTTAATGCTAAATATATTACTCATTGCGGATGTAGTATCGAAAATAATATCGCTAGTGATATTCGTTTGTCTCGCAATGTGGTCAAAAAGGAATCTAAAAGATCACTGAGCACAAGAGGGACGTCAGGCTCCGCCGAACTGACAACTCAGCCGTAGCCGAACATGCTTGGGATAACCAGCATCAACCAGACTGGGACGGGGTTCAGTGCCTTTCCCAGGAACGGCATTGGTACACACGGAGGGTAAAAGAAGCTATCAATATCCGTCTCAATCCCAATAATTTCAACAGAGACAACGGGATCGATATCCCGAATTTTGATGCGTACGATACGCCGCCATGACACTCCCCGTCCAGCCGGCCGGCCAGCACCGGTCGTTCCTTTCAGCAGAGGGCCGAGCCAGCGCCCGTTGATTGGTTGAGCTCGCTATTGCTTCCGCCCAGCAGGCGAGCGAACCAGCGGCCTGCTGATTGGTCGAGCACCGTGCGTCGACCATTAGGCTATTTGCATAATCAGCCGATAGGCCAATAGGCCTTGTGCATTATTGTTTCCGATTATCGATCGAATTATAGACCGTCGCGCCGGTCCTCCCAGAGTATAAAGCACCCTTGCTTACATTAGTTTTTATCACCTGACGAAGTGTTGCAGCGGCGCACGAAACGTTGAGATCTTTTAGATTCCTTTTTGACCACATTGCGAGACAAACGAATATCACTAGCGATATTATTTTCGATACTATTATTCTTATCAGGTGAATGAAATAGTTTGTATAGAGGCACTTCACAAAGACGTATGCATTAAATTTGGTTACATTACGAAAATAGCCTATTGTCAGAATGTATACCGCTGGGACTTTCGTTGTGAGGAGCATACGTCACATCCGTACAGCAATATAAATGTTTTGCTCGAAATACCCGAAACAAAAATCGCTCTTAAAAATCACCTGATTGAAGTACGCCCGTGATATTTGGCAGTTTTAACCTTTGATTTGTTTATTTACAACATGTTATAATTTTTGAAAATCGGAGTGGACTTGGGCTTTAATTACTATTATTATAAAGAGAACATGAATTTGTGAAAATTAGGTTTTGACATTATTTTGATCAGTGACTTTTCATCTTTCGAACGAATCTCAAAGTAAACAAATTAATTATGTACCAGAGTCAGGAACCAAAAGCGAAATTCCGGGTACAAAATAGCTGTTGAAATGTTACAAAAATAACACCAATAAAAGTGGTGAAAAAGGATTGCCGTAAATCTCCGTGTATAAGGCGCACCTTTTGGGTTTGCTTTTTTGCCGACACCATCTCAGATTCGTCTCTTATTTCAGCGTGCAGTTCCGTTGGGAAACCCAAGGCATGTTGCAGGGAATTGGGAAGGACTTTTATTTATTACGACTTAACAGTCAAAAAGTCAAAGTAAAAAAGATTGTAACAATGTTGTTTTTAAAACTAAAGATGACAGAAAATGTTCCTCCCGAGTCCAAACCGAAATTTAGACAGGCTAGATTTAGTGGTGAGTCGATATCCCCGTAAGTGAGCTGCAGTATACAGGTGAGTGAGCTGGAGACACGGGAGCTTCGCCGGCAAAGTGCCTTGTGAAGGGACATAATTTATTGAGACTGAAAAAAAAAAAAAAAAACTCTCTTCCCTTCAAATTAGGAACGTAGTTTAACTTCAAATAGTAGATCCTATTCTTTATTTGCATTATGTGATTCATGTTGAGACACAGAGATTTTCGGAAACCACTAAAAAGTAGCATTTTGAGGACTCAAAATATCCTGTACCTGTGTATTAGGCGCACCCCCGACTTTTGATTTTTCCCGACGGAAAAAAAGTGCGCCTTATACATGGAGATTTACGGTGTTTCAAAATTGTGAAATATGGCAAATTACATATCAAACTGAAGCTGAAAATCTCGAGAGTAAATTACCGTTGCGTGCTGCCATGTTGACTGAAGTTATAGACCACAAAAGCAGCTGCATGTACACCCTTACAAATCTCACGGAAAATCTCGTGAATTTCAGCACACGTGAATGTTACGAGATCACCAATGAGACGCTGAATAAAAATCAGCTTACAGCCTTATTATCGCGCATGCTGCGGTCTGACTGTGTACCTTCATATCAAATTTCATTAAAATCCGTCAAACATTATTAAAGTTATCGAATGGAAACCAGATTCGCATATTTAATAAGCTATAAACTTTGACCAACATACTCCGAAATCAACCTTAGGCTGTGTTTTGATACCATATACCTTCATATCAAATTTGATTAAAATCCGTCAAACATTATTAAAGTTATTGAACGAAAACCAGATTCGCATATTTAATGAGCTATGACCTTTGACCTACATACTCGGAAATCAAACTTAGGCTGTGTTTTGATACCATATACCTTCATATCAAATTTGATTAAAATCTGTCAAACATTATTAAAGTTATCGAACGGAAACCAGATTCGCATATTTAATGAGCTATGACCTTTGACCTACATACTCGAAATCGAACTTAGGCTGTGTTTTGATACCATGAACCTTCATATCAAAATTCATTAAAATCCGTCAAACATTACTAAAGTTATCGATCGGAAACCAGATGTGTATTTTTTTGCATATTTATAATGGGCTATGACCTTTGACCTTTGACCTTTGACCTACATACTCATAAATTGAACTTAGGCTGTGTTTTGATACCATGTACCTTCATATCAAATTTTATGAAAATCCGTCAAACATTACTAAAGTTATCGATCGGAAACCAGATGTGTATTTTTTTGCATATTTATAATGGGCTATGACCTTTGACCTTTGACCTTTGACCTACATACTCCGAAATCGAACTTAGCCTGTATTTTGATACCATGTACCTTCATATCACCTTTTTTGAAAATCCGTCAAACATTACTAAAGTTATCGATCGGAAACCAGATGTGAATTTTTTCGCATATTTAATGAGCTATGACCTTTGACCTACATACTCCGACATCGAACTTAGCCTGTATTTTGATACCATGTACCTTCATATCAAATTTTATGAAAATCCGTCAAACAATACTGAAGTTATCAATCGGAAACCAAATTTGTTACGGAAGAACGGAAGGACGGACAGCAGCGTTTCTATATCCCCTCCGACTTCGTCGGCGAGGGATAATAACTTGAATACCTACCTTCCCAGACCCCAATAAAGTGTCCTTGTCCGAGTTGTTTGGGCATCTCCCATCGGTCCTTACCGAGGCCGATGGTGTTAGGATTCTCCTTAGGGCAAGCTTCGGTCAAGATGCAGCATAGGCCATCAATGTTACCTGAGAGACAAAAAGTGAAACAGACACAGAGAGAGAGAGAGAGAGAGAGCAGAGAGAGATTTAAAGTAACTGTAAACCAGACATTCTACCACGAAATCTCCGTTCAAGATTTTGTGGTGATATCCCGGACTGCGCATGCGCAACAATTCGGACATTCGCTTCAGTACGCGACAGATTAGAGCTAAATTCACTAGTTTTTCATCATAAAATATCGGATTTAGATTGGCAATCCATCCACAATCTTGTTGGATTCAACAGTGACAGTTATTTCAACTTTAGACCCGGTTTTTGGACTGATTTATGACGATGGAGACATCTAAACATCCCAAGAAAACTTTGGTAAAATCTACGGAGAAACCGCAGATTGGAGCTACCGGACTGACAGCTTACAAGGCGGCGGGCTCTGCCCGTACGCCAGTCGCTGCAGCCACACAACAGCAGCCAAAAGGCAGCGGCAAGAAAAGCGGTAGCTCGGACAGCCACCATGAAGACTCGGAAAGAGCAAAAAATACAGAGCTTGATCCGCCGGTACCAATTGGTGACCGCATCGGAAAATTGGAGAAAATGGTGGAATTGTTGGTCAACAGAGAGTTGGAACACTCATCGGTTAAAAACCGGACGGGCGCAATCCGCCCGCAAGAGCTGGGCTGGACGGCGATCATGAATACGAGTACGGTTATGGAGAAGACCGGGTGATTATGAAAGAGAAGTTGGTGAAGAAGGTTACATGGACTCTAGCCAAACTTTGACGGAGTTCGGCGATGGATAAGGACATGTTGGGTTGCCACCCTCGCAGCAAAATTCGCTGCCCCAACCGGCGTGGGGACCCTCCCGCTGATTTTGCCACGAGTATCAATTACCTCATCACGCACAAACTGGACGATAAATGCTTGGAAGACACGGCAGAGAAGTATGTTACACCAGAAAACTGCCAAGCACTGGATGTCCCTAAAGTAAACCTGACTATTTGGGACAACCTTCGCACCAACACACGTGCCAAAGATGCAAAACTCCAGAAAGTGCAAAAGGCACTCACTGCGGTATAACCGCCTTTGCTCGCTCCATGGAAGACTCTGACATTTCTGAAACACAAAATGATGCTCTCGCACTCCTGGCGAGTGCCCATTACGAGCTCAATTGCCTGCGCAAGGAATTTATTAGACCGGATATTAATCCCAAACTATCGCACTTGTGCAAAGCCTCAAGCTCTCAATCATCTAAACAACTTTTTGGAGATGACCTTGGTAAACAGGTAAAAGACCTCCATGAGGAGCAAAGGTGGCAGCTGGTGTTGTCCGCACAAACAAGTTCCAAACCAGGAGAGGCCTGCCTACAGACCGTACCCGCAAATGCAAACCGCAACCGATTCAGGAATGCGGGTTGGGTGTCTTCATCCTCAGCTCAACAAGGACAGCGCTCTTTTAGGAGCAGGCCACCAGCGTGCACCTCTGTGGAAACAAAGGGAGACCATGAAACAAATGGCACCGCACACACAGTCACGACCACCCCAGACCCAAGCCCAAGAAGGCAAGAACAAAGGGAGCTGGAGAAAGAGTCGATAGATGAGCACTCCACAAACAAGGAGGTACGTGGAAATTGTTATAACATCGGTGGTCGATTGAGGAATTTTAGCAATGAATGGGCTGAAATAACTAATGATGCATTTATTTTAGATGCCATCAATGGGTACAAAATTGAGTTCATAGATAACTCGCCCCCTGTACAGACAAAACCTCCATTTGAATATAAACGTGATCAAGAAGAATCACAAGCAATCGGAGAAGAAGTACAGAATTTAGTAAAAAGGGTGTTATTGAGGAAACACAGCATGAAGAACATGAATTTATATCAAACATCTTTTCACGACCAAAGAAAAGCGGGGCAGACGTATTATACTCAACTTGTCAGAATTGAATGAATTTGTTGAGTATAACCATTTTAAAATGGATAATTTTCATGTTGCAATTCAAAATATTGCCCAAGATTACTTTATGGCCTCACTCGACCTACGAGATGCGTATTACTCTGTACCTGTACACATTGATCACAGAAAATATTTGAAGTTCTCATGGAAAGGAAAGTTATATCAGTTCATGGCACTGCCAAATGGCCTTTCATCAGCCCCAAGGCTCTTCACAAAAATTCTTAAGCCGGTTTTTGCAAAGCTTAGGAAAGAAGGTCATAATGTGATCGGTTACATTGACGACACACTAATTGTGGGGAAAACAGTAAACAAAACTGAAATCGCAGTTCAGCAGACTAAGCAGCTGCTTGAGATGTTGGGATTTATCATCCACCCGGATAAATCTGTTTTCCAACCCACACGAAATATCCAATTTTTGGGATTCATGATCGATTCAAAAACCATGATGATTTCTCTGCCCCAGCAGAAGATAGAACATATTTCGGAACAATGCCAAAGTTTACTGAACACCAGTAACCCAACTATTAGACATGTAGCCAGGGTGATTGGTCAGCTAGTCGCAGCCTTCCCGGCAGTGAAATTTGGGAACATGTGGTATAGGGCTCTGGAAAGAGAGAAGACTTATGCTCTAAGGCTTAACAAAGGCCATTTCGACAGAACCATGAACTTATCCCATAATGCTATAGCAGAATTAAAGTGGTGGTTGGATAATATCCACCATTGTGCAAAAGACATTCTTCCTCAAACCCCAACATGATGCTACAAAGCGATGCTAGTAGCGAAGGATGGGGCTACAGACTTGAAAACATCCACTGGGGTAGATGGAATGAAGACGAAAGACAAAAATACCTAACCAATGGTATAAACTACATGGAAACCCTAGCAGCTTTCTATGCATTGAAAGCTCTGTGCAGTAATTGCAAAATTGCCACATTCGACACAAATAGATAACACGACAGCAGTGGCTTACATTAACAACATGGGAGGCTCCAGGTCCATTAAGTGTGATAAATTGGCAAAATGCTTATGGTCATGGTGCATTAACAGAAACATTTGGGTGTCAGCTGTCCATTTGGCAGGAAGACTAAACGTAGAGGCAGATAGATGCTCAAGATCATTTAATGATCGAACAGAATGGATGTTAGCAAAACCAGTTTTTCATGAGCTAGAAGAAAATTTGGACCTTTGGAAATAGATTTGTTTGCATCACGCTTGAATAAGCAGTTACCAAGATACGCCTCGTGGCACCCAGAACCAGAGGCGGAGGCAGTAAATGCATTTTTATTGGACTGGGGAAAATACAAATTTTATGCTTCCCCATTCTGCCTAGTTGGGAGGTGTTTACAGAAGATAATGCAGGACAAGGCCTGTGGTGTACTAGTTGCTTCGGATTGGAGCACGCAGTCTTGGTATGCCATGCTGCATGACATGTTGGTGGAGCCCCCATGTATGTCTCTAAAAGCAAGAAATTGTTAACACAACCATCTCTGGTGAGCCACACCCACTTTTTCACCGCTTAAATTTGCTTATTTGCAGGGTATCCGAAATGGAAGCCACTTAAAGCCTTAGGATTTTCTGAGGAAACCCAAGACATCATATGTGCTGCATGGAGGGCAGGAACCCAAAACAATACAGCAGTTCTATTAAGCATTGGATCACCTATTGTAAAAGGATAGATATAGACAGTGGAGTGGTCGATGTAAAGCGTGTGGTTGAATTTTTATCATATCTTTTTCATGAGAAAGGTTTGAGCTATAGTGCCATTAACACAGCACGTAGTGCTCTATCAGCGCATGTGATTTTGGAAGATGGACATGCTGAGATCGGAGCACACCCCCTTGTTGCCAAATTTATGAAGGAGTCTACAACTTAAGCCCCCACTCCCAGATATCAGGAGATCTGGGATGCTGGGAAAGTACTTAACTATCTTAGAGGGATTTCGCCAGCAGGCAAACTAAACTTAAAAGCACTAACGTTAAAGTTGTCATGTTAATAGCTTGGTATCGGCGCAGAGAGTGCAGACTTTGCAAAAATAAGATTGGACAAGTGCACGATATCGAGGACAGCATTACATGCTACGGATGAACCACTCAAACAATCGAGACCTGGCGCCACAGGATATAGACTCAAAATTGATACATATCCACCTGACAAAAGGATTTGCCCAGTGAGATATTTGAATAAGTATATTCAAAAGACAAGTGACCTCAGGAATGACGAACAACAACTCTTCATAAGCATAAATAAACCTCATAAGAAAGTTTCCACAACCACGATTGCACGGTGGATAAAGGAGGTGCTGAAACTCGGGATTGACACGGCGATTTTTAAGGCCCACTCCACTCCGAAAGCAGCAGCAACATCTGCAGCAACAACAGCAGATGTACCTACAGACTTAATTCTCAAGGCAGCTGGTTAAGAAGAAAACGCCCAGACGCTTTACAAGAAACCCCAAATAAGGGTTAATTTTGCAGAAGCTGTACTCCGCTCTGCAAAACGATGAGCGCCCAAGACCAGTTCACGGTATGTTC